>OY288254.1:56504796-57104796 GCA_958450325.1 Agrostemma githago
TAGTGAAAGGTTTAGAGTAGGAAGACCCTCTCTTCCACCTTAAGAAATCAATCATGGATCAAGGTAAAAATTCCATATCAATTATCTTCAATTCTTGATAATACTCATGATAATTTAATCCTACATAAAGACTAACAAGTCCGTATTTTCCTCTGTCATTTCTTTTAAAACAGCTCCTTTAATCAATTGAAATCACAATGGTGGCTGCTGGTGATCGTGTGATGATGGCGCGTCGAAGGTCGGAGGTTCGCCAGTACGAGCAGGGCGGCGCCGTGGTGGTCGCCGGAGCTGGGCTTGCCGGAGAAATAGATTAATGATGGAGCTATGGTAGTCCGAGGAGGCGCACGCCGGGGATGTCGAGAATCGAGCAGGGGCGGCCGGAGTTGAGGAGGTTCGTGATGCGAGGTAGATGTAGTCTCGTCGCCGATCAGAGTCGGAGCAGGGTGGCTCGGTGGTTTTGGGCAGAGAAGACGCGGCGCCTGGTGGCAGATTCCGGCGAGGATTGGTGGAGTTGCAGGTCCCTGAGCCGGAGTGCAGCGGAGGTGGACTCGATGCGTGTTGCCGGAGCTGAGGCGCGAGGTAGGACTCGGTTTCAATCGAGTTATGGGTTATCGATGGTGGAGGTTGGAGTTTGAGATGGTAAGGCTAATGGAAAGTGAAAGGTTGAATGTGGGCTAGGAATGAATGATAATGGAGAATGATAGTAGCAGGTGAAAGGTAAAGAAATGAGTAAATGGAAAGTTTGAAATGGCAGTCTAAGGTGAAGTTTGAGATGGCAGAGGAAGTCAATTGAGTTAGAGAAGTTGACCTTTGATCCCTTTGCAATCCTTTCTCTGTTCCTTCAATTTCGATCCGTCTCAAACCCGTTTTGCTTCTTGACTCGACTTTGACCCGTCGCTTCCCGCTAATCCTCGCTCCAAGTCCTACAAAATAAAACCAACAAAAAGCAGTACCCATACCTCGTAATATAACCATTATTACGATAATTACAATAAAGACGATAATTAACATTTAATATCGTATAATAACCTATAATGAGCTATAATATCAATTAAGCACACAAAATCGACACGAATAAGTAAATAAATGTGGGTAAAATAATGACTAAAATATCGATTATCAACTCCCCCACACTTAAACCTTACTCGTCCTCGAGTAAGCTCAAATAGTCTACGAAAAAAGTAATTTATTCACTAAATAAGTAAATAAAACATAATAGCCGATACGAGACAATAAACGGGCTCGCTCCGTCCCTTCAACTCACAACGAGATACTATGAGGAGAGTATCCCCTTGCAAGGCAAGTGGGGTCTTGCCAAAATCGCGAGACGACCAACAATAAAGCACAAAACTCGGGAATAAAATGGTCATCTCTAGTGAAAACGAGTCACCTCCCTCAACAAGGCAACCAAGCAAATCCCCAATCGATTCTAAAATCCAACTAAAATATAAAGAATGACTAAGAAATACTTCACAAGTTGCATATTCTTATTGTACATCTACTAATCTATAACTTCGGTAAGCAAAATAGGGTGTATGGCGGAGATGGAGTGAACTAACATGGCGTTATAACCGAAAATGAAACATAAAGTCCCTCCTCCCACATAATGAGTGGTTCGGATCGTCCCGGTACCAACTTGGTGACTAGAAAGGAGACTAAATTTATTTGTGAAGTGGATGAAGTAATAAAAATGCATAAGCTCACTTATTTGAACAACTTTGTTTTCTTTTCATTTTCTTCTTTTTCATTTTTCATTTTTTTTTTCATTTTTTTTTTCTTTTTTTTTTCTTTTCATTCATTTGTTTTCGAACACTTCGAATTATTTGAGAAGTGACTTTTTTTTCTTTTGATTTTTGATTTTGTCACTTTGAATTGAAATGTGAGCAATTATTAAACACTTTGTTTTTGTGTTTTTCTTGAATTTTTTCATTTTTGTGGATTTTTATGATTTTGTAATGGAAATAATGTCACCAAGTCGGGATCCGGTCACCATAGGACAAAATGAACAAATGGAAGTATCACACCATGAGATGAATATGTGAACAATAATGATAGTATACACCCTAAATCACTAATAAAGCAAAGATTAGTTGATTCACAATACTAATATGCAACACTAAGTATTTCCAAATCATTCTTTTCATTAAAGTTGAAAGCTAGAAAATCAACTAAACTCTTACGAAAATGCAAAACTTCTTTTTGGATTTTTCAAATTTTCAAATTTTTAGGTGTTTTTTGAAAAAAAATCGACAAAAGAAACAAAACTAACACACAAAAGAGAAAATAAAAAAACGACAACACATATTCACAAGGAGCAACATAACCAAACTACTTCCAACATCCCAACACAATACATATTTGCAACAAAATCACTCCACCAAATCCACAATTCCACCAAAATCGATCCAAGTATGATCCAACAAGCAACAATCTCCCCCACACTTAAACGAAACACTGTCCTCAATGTTTAAGACTAGGGAGGGAGAAAAGAGAGGATGGGTGAAGAATTTACCATTTCATGCTCGATCTTCATCACTTGGTGAGTGATTCTTGATCTTTTCTCTTCATCCATCATCTTGATGTTCCTTCTTCAAGATCATAAGTGGACACCTACACACAAGAAGAAAACAACACAAGAACACACACAAAAAAGAAATATATACACTAAACACAAATGAGACAAGTGAGTCTTCTAAATACCCTACCAACGATCTCAATAACTTGTCATAAGCATTTGAACAATCCTCACCAACATGATCATAGTGAGGCAAGCAAGAGAATCCACAAAACCAAGATATAAGAGTGGTAGTGTACGGTTTGTGGAAAGGATGGGTACTTGGGATCTCAAAATTCCAACATTTATCACTCGACTCCAAATTCACAAGAGGAGAGGCACTCACACAATCATTCTCCCCATTTTCACTCATATTGGGGGTCCTAATCATCTCTCCATCCTCAAGTATCTCAATCAAAGAATCATCAAGTGATAAATCAAGAGTCAACACAAACTCTTCTAAAAGAGTTTCAAAATCCTCATCTATAGGCATGGACTCCAACAAAGGAGTAAGAGAAATAAGATCTAAATCATCAATGGGTCAAAAAGACTCAAAATCCATACAAGGGAAGGGCTCAAATTTCTCAAAAATTGGTTTCTCAAAGAAATCAACCTCACAATCCCAAGTATCATCGATCTCAAAAATCTCATCACTCAAAGCATCATCACATATCTCATTTTCTTCTCTTTGCTCCTTCCTCTCAACCTCAAAAGTCTCTCTTTTCATCAACTCCCTTTCCAAAACTCATAATCAACCTCAAATGATATGCCTTCCAACTCACACAAGCTAAGATCTTTGTGGTTTTCCTCTCTACAAAGATCATAAAACTTATCCAAGCACACATTTTCCTCAAAAAGCATACATTCCAACTCACAATCATTAACACTCACAACAAGAGGTGTAAGTTGGACAAGAGAATATGGAAATTGTATTGAAGGAAGGCAAGTAGGTTCACAAGAGTCAATAGCATGCAAATCATCATTCACCATGTTAGCATTCAAAGGGGTTTGGGGAACATATTGAACAACATCCAAATCATCATCATCATCCTCATCATCAATAAGAGGTGGAAATGAACAAGAAGGAAGAGCATTAAAAGTAATTCCCAAATCACCACAAGAAGCATAAGTAGATGAAATGTCATGCATAGCATTCACGGTCACAAGGGGAGAGGAAACTTGACAAGTATGAGAATCATGCACAATATCAAGAGAATAAGAGTTTACCCTAGCACTCAAATCATGTTGCAAATAAATCATAGGTGGGTTAACTCTAGGTTCTCCTCCATTAGGTCTCACTCTCACAAATCCCCATTGATCATTGACACTAGCCACTCTTTCAATTAAACCCGAAACTTCATCATCATTTAACTCATTGAATTTTCTCTCGGATGAAAAGATGATTAAGTTTCTATGGTGAGGAAGCAAACCTTGAAGAAAGGTCAAGGTGGTTAGCCAAAGTGGAATTCCATGAATTGGGCAAGCTCTCAATAAACCCTTAAACCTATCCCAAGACTCACTCAAACTCTCAGACTCGCCTTGTTCAAAGCTAAGAATCTCATCTCTAAACTTGGCGACCTTCGAGGGAGGGAAAAATTTCCTAAGAAATGCAAGGGCTAGAGGGTTCCAAGAGGTGAAGGTGCTAGGAGGGTGTGAACGAAACCATCTCTTAGCTCCATCCTTAAGAAAAAACGGAAACATTATAAGCTTAATGGTATCAAGAGGCACTCCATCCCTTTTAAACACACAACACAAGTCCACAAAATTCTCAAGAAGACCATAAACATCCTCACTCTCAAGCCCATGAAAGGCATCCCGCTCCACCAAATCAATATAATAAGGCTCAATATCGAAGCAAGGACCCTCAAAAACCCCAATGTTAATGGGTGAGCCGAACAAGTCGGGATCCGGTCTACTATGGTCGGCAAGAGAAGGCATTATAGATAAGATGAGGGAGAAGAGATTCAAGAGAAGTGACAAAAGAACAAATAAAACAAACAAGTATATACAAAACAAGCTAGCAACTAATAATTAAAAAAAACAATGAAAGACTAATTCCAAACCAAACTAAGACAAAAATCTAACTTAGCACCGTCCCCGGCAACGACGCCAATTTGACGGACGGGGATTTGTCGCGAATCCCGGTCGGTCAAAGTAAAAACTGACTAATCCTAAACTTGGGTAGTCGAGGGTAAGTCGGGTCGAATCCACGGGGACGGTCTAGCTAAGGTATTAGTCAAAGAAAGAGAATTGTTTTTGGGTTGGAGAGAGGTCTAAACTAGTGAACTAAGTTAATGAACATGAATCGAACAAACAAATGAAATAAATACGATAAAATGGACCAGGGCCAAGGTCAACGAGGTAGTCTCAAGGGGAATTATCGGAGTTCACAAACAAGTCAAATACGGTCGGTAGTTGGGAAGATAAAGGGTCTCTCTCGAGTCTCTATCTACCCGGAACGGTCCTAATAACGGGCTCTCGCACTTATTACTAGGTCGACCCACCCCAAAAAAAGCTCGACGAAATATGATTCACCTATCGCGGCCAAGACAAGTAAATCATACAAAAGTCGCAATCAAAGGAGAACACCAACAATTAATCGACAAGATAATAAACCCACAACAAACACCACAATCAAGACAAACCAAGCCTTCCCCGACCCTAGAAATTAACTACTCAAACATAATTAAAAGTAAACTAATTAAACTACCCATTACTCTAATTATAATATTAAACAAAAATTACTAATAAAGATGCAAACTTTAAACTAATTAAACAATAAAATTAACTTAAACTAATAAAGATAAACAATAATGAAAGGAAGAAGAATTTACCAAATTAAAATAATGAATTGCATAGATAATGGAGAGCAATGTAGACGGATTAACAAAAGTAATTTAACTAGTACTAATTTTAGATTAAGACTAAAAAAACAAAGAAAAACGAAGAGTATCTTCTACTCCTACTGCGTCTGCCTACTATTCCTACGGACTGCTGCTGCTTGTTACTCCCTTCAGTGCGGCTCTCCCCCTTGCTGCCAAATGAGGGTTCCTTTTTATACTGCTAATCAAGGACAATCAAAACAAAAGAAGCCCACTCTTGCACACAAAACGACATCCTCACACAATACAATACGAACTCCAATTAAATGAAGGGCAAGTCCGTCTTTTCCTCTGTTATTTCTTCTAAAACAGCTCCTTTAATCAATTGAAATCACAATGGTGGCTGCTGGTGATCGTGTGATGATGGCGCGTCGGAGGTCGAAGGTGCGCCAGTACGAGCAGGGCGGCGCCGTGGTGGTCGCCGGAGCTGGGCTTGCCGGAGAAATAGATTAATGATGGAGCGGTGGTAGTCCGAGGAGGGGCACGCCGGGGATGCCCAGAATCGAGCAGGGGCGGCCGGAGTTGAGGAGGTTCGTGGTGCGAGGCAGATGTAGTCTCGTCGCCGATCAGAGTCGGAGCAGGGTGGCTCGGTGGTTTTGGGCAGAGAAGACGCGGCGCCTGGTGGCAGATTCCGGCGAGGATGGGTGGAGTTGCAGGTCCCTGAGCCAGAGTGCAGCGGAGGTGGACTCGATTCGTGTTGCCGGAGCTGAGGCGCGAGGTAGGACTCGGTTTCAATCGAGTTATGGGTTATCGATGGTGGAGGTTAGAGTTTGAGATGGTAAGGCTAATGGAAAGTGAAAGGTTGAATGTGGGCTAGGAATGAATGATAATGGAGAATGATAGTAGCAGGTGAAAGGTAAAGAAATGAGTAAATGGAAAGTTTGAAATGGCAGTCTAAGGTGAAGTTTGAGATGGCAGAGGAAGTCAATTGAGTTGGAGACGTTGACCTTTGATCCCTTTGCAATCCTTTCTCTGTTCCTTCAATTTCGATCCGTCTCAAACCCGTTTTTCTTCTTGACTCGACTTTGACCCGTCGCTTCCCGCTAATCCTCGCTCCAAGTCCTACAAAATAAAACCAACAAAAAGCAGTACACATACCTCGAAATATAACAATTATTACGATAATTACAATAAAGACGATAATTAACATTTAATAGCGTATAATAACCTATAATGAGCTATAATATTAATTAAGCACTCAAAATCGACACGAATAAGTAAATAAATGTGGGTAAAATAATGACTAAAATATCGATTATCAAAAGACCGCTAAGTGCGGGCGGGGTTGGGTGTTCTTAGTGAACTTCCCAACACGTACCCTCACCCCTTACTCAGAACCATGGTTTCCGGATGTCCGAATCCATTGGCAACAAGAGTCATTCAATTTGGCGACTCCGCGTCGGGGTGGACCTATGTCATGTCCACAATTTGGCGACTCCGCTGGGGATCAACTGATGAGTCACTTACCATCGGCATCCTCAGGGTGAGACTCGAAAAGAAATCGTTCGAATAGTAATGTACACGTTTTAGTTCAATGGTTCATGCATAACCCAATTCTTTCCCGGGCCGGTTACTTGTGACCGACGTCCCACTATACCACGGTGCATTCCTAAATGGGTGCACTAAAGACTTCGATGGCGGAACTCGCATGGGTTTTACGGCAGGTTCTAAGACCAACTCGGCTTAGGAAGACCGTCCTGATTTGCGAGAAAGCTATCGTCGTTGGTATAGACCCTCTTTCGACCGACCGAGACTTAGATTAAGAGCATACATGGTGTCATTATATTATTTCCATGACTACATGCTACTTGACTTACCTGTCATCTTTTCAAAAAACCGTCATTTTCAAAAATTGCATCTTTTCAAAATCATCCAGTTTTCAAAACCCGAAATACCGTTTCGGGACCTGTCTTTTCAAAAATATCCATTTTTCAAAACCCGGAAAGCTACCGAATTTAGGACTTATGATTTTGACTCCAAATAGCCTATTTTTAGCCGGTATGCTGCCCGAACCATTTCAAAAATCCGAAATCTCGGCCCGGTAACGTTTTTTTCGAATCCTATCCGACTTTGTTCGGTTTTCAAATCCAAATTCTTCTTTCAAAGCTTTCTTCTACTTAGGACTTCCCGTATTTAGCAGTGTCGGGTCTTGTCATAAGTTGTTAGAGTCTATAGCGTCGAAGCTCCGTCGATCTTACATCACGAGTTTCTACCCCATCCCAGTCCGCCTTATTTGTCAAGGCACGGCCCACCTACGTAGGATGAACCCCTACAAAGGGAAGCCCGTTTACACACTCGAGTCTTAACAAAGTCTTTGATCCCGATTGGGGGGCTACCCCTCAGCAGAGCGATCAATCACGGTTGCTCTAAGGGTCATGTCTTACACGTGTCTCACGTACCCCACTTTTGAGCCACTTAGGTGTCACACCATCTGAGTCCTACCAGAGTCTTTAGTCTCACTCGGGGGACTGTCCTCCACTCGAGGAGTCAAACACGGTCGCCTCATTTTCGGATTCACTCTTCTGCAGCTTAAGTCTAATTCGCGGTCGTGACTTGGTCTAGGTCAACGTCCGGGTTTCCCGATCCGAGGATTTTAGTCATTTCTGTCACCCCGGGTCGCGTCTAGTTTGACTCCCTCTCTTTCATTTGCGCAAAACCGAGTTTAGGTGAGTCGTGGCACCTGTCGAAGACCTTACCAAAAAAAACAAACAACCGAGCGTCCGAAAGTCCGGATTTGATTCGAGTCTAAGTCTGAGTTCGAGTCTAGGATACCCTACATCCTCATTTCCAAATCAGAGTCAGAGTCTTTTGCATTCTGTCCTCTTTTTCAAAATTCAATAAAATCAGTTTTTCTATTGCTCTCATATATTTCCTTATGTGTCTCCGAGAACATGATAAACACCATCATACACTGTGAGCACATGCACGTGACTATTATAGGCACATCTATAATGACTGCAGGAAACCGAGCCCGTGTTTTCCTTTTACCTGTTCCATGTCTGACATAGAAAGCCACATAACCACCCTTAGCAGGAGCGGTATCGAATCCTAGGACAAATCTAGGTAATCTTCTAGTTTGGGTTCAAGACGGGAGGCAAGACCATTTCCCACCATAAACACCCATCCAATAAGACTAGCCAGTCCCTACCTTAGGTGTTAGTCTGACCGACAAAAAAAAGCTGGACAAAAAAATCAAAAGTCTAAGAGAAAAAGCAAAAGGCCAAAACAAAAAAGCTGGCCATGATCAAAAAGAATTATCAACATCCCTCGACCAGACAGGATCAACTCAAATGAAGAATCCCACGACCGGGGCTAAGAGGTCAACCCAAAGAATTCAAAAACCCATGACCGTAGTTAACGATCAACTCAAGTGAAACGGTCAATTCAAAAATTATCACTATCCGTACCATCAAATAAGGGAGAGACAGTCAAGCTGGTCAACTAACACCACATCTAGCCTTCCCACATTACAACCCTCAAGACCTTCTCGAGACCTAGGCTAGAGACAGCCCAGAATTTTGAGGATTCAAGCTCCATAGGATACCCTAACCATTAGGGCCAAACATGGAAACCAGATCCCGCATTATCAACCTGCCCAATCGAAGTTCGAGTCATTATTACTCGACTTCCCCCTTTCCTACCACATTGCAATACCTACCCTCGAAGCCTTAGCTCCACAAAATCGAGCTCCAGATGTCAAAACATCAAAACCACTTACTACCTGGCCCCACATTTCCAAAAACATCCAAACCAGTTACCAGCCCCAAACACGGGAACTCAACTTGCAGTCGGCATGGAACATGCCCAAATAGTTCACACCACCTCTGGGGGGCTACCCCGGAGAACGCTCATAGTCACAGGATCAACATCCTAGCTATTCTAGCCCTTTGATCAAGACATCATTGGGAATGCACCTAGCCTACACCATCGCTTTGGCTAGTTACACACAAAGCCCTAGTAGACTAGGCACCATAATATATATTTCAACACTGAACTACGGCTTGGTTTGATTTCACTACAAGTGAATACGTAGGCAGCCTTTCAACAGAGACACAACCACCCACATTGACACACATTCAAAAAGCACTATCATTCCTGTCACGACACTGTCATGTTCTCAACAGTTAGCTTTGTCGTCCTGGGGGCTTCTCCTAGGCAGAAGTTCTCCATCCACTCACAAAATCCAAATAAATTCAAAAAAGATCTAGCCTCCTTCCTATAGTGTGTCCTAGTACTCGGCTCAGTCGAAGATGAGAATCTGTCAGGACTCGAAGTAATACCCACTTTGAGAATGTGCCCTAAAATCAAAAAAAATTCAAAAGAACACCAGTCTACAGCATTGCTACTGCAAAGCCCTGTCGTACGGAAATAGTCTCATAACGACGATTCGACCATGCTGTCACTCGCCTAGGCTACGGAATAGAGCAACTTAAGAGTCTTGTCATCTTAGGTGGCCCATCCCCTACCGAGTCACGGTCTAACCTTAGAAAGTCAAAGTCATGTCTGTCAACTCGTCCTCGCGCGTCCGAAGTCGAGTCTGTCGGTATATCTCTCTCTTCAAATTCACATTTTAAAATTTGCAAAACTTAGCCATTTGAGAAAATCCCTTTCCTAGTCACCACGGGAATAGGAATTTTTATCCCTACTTCATCTAGGCATACAGGCCTAACCGGAGGATTTTAGGAGTCCGTGTCAGAATCTGATCAGGAATCAAGTCATCCCAAGCATTCTTATTTCCAAAAAATTTCAAAAAAATATCAGCATTTTCTTTCCAAAAATCAATCAAAAATCATTTCTTCCCCAGCGTGAGTCGGTGTTTTGCCTAGATATTACATGCAATATGTTATGTATCAGCATACAGGTACACCCAAGACTCCCGAAGAATTCACAAAGACTCCCCAGTGGAAAGTTCAAGCAGCATTTTCATTAATCGGGATGTATCGACAAGCAGATACACCCAGAACTTACAAGGCAAGCTCCCACACAATTCCTAGACGGGATGTATCTACAAGCAGATACACCCAGAGCTTACAAGGCAAGCTCCCACGCGATCCCAAGACGGGATGTATCTACATGTAGATACACCCAGAGCTTACAAGGCAAGCTCCCACACAACTTCAAGACGGGATATGTCTGTCAACAGACACACCCAAGACTTTTCAGGCAAAGTCCCCGCGACATTATTGACATCTACCCAGGTATGATTTCTATCTTATGGCTGGCGAGCCCTTCACGCAAGTCTAATGGACTATAAACGACCCGATCGGAAGTCTGTCAGGTCTTAATCCTCGATTGGCCTGGTAGCTACTCTGACTTTCGCCTTGTCCAAGCCTCAGTCAGAGTGGGGGCTCTGTAGACACCCACATTTTGACCGCCAGGTGTCTATAGTAGTTCCCGCCAAACACCCGATGATGATCGAACGCGAACATGCTTTAATGGACTCGAATATGGGCTCGAAATCATGGACATTTGGTTTAGGCTTATTACGGAGTACAAATCTTACAAAACTAACCTCAAATCCAGGCCCAGTAGGTCGTTTCGAGTCAAATAAGACTAATTTGGGTCGAATTCGGCACCAGGGGCAAAACCGTCTTTTAGCGACCGGGTCAAACCCGGTCAAAGATATTTTTCCAAGACACACGGACCATCCGTGACACCTCACACGTCCGGTTTGGACTCAAACACTACAAAAAATCAGCCACGCAAAGTATTAAACAAATCCGTTTAAGGATAGAATTCGATCTCAAGTAGGAATTCTATCCGAATACCAAATCCAACACTCGACCGAGCATCAAATACTCGGCCGAGCAGCCCCTTTCAGCCGAGATTCCGTGACTTCCTCGCCAAGTAACGGACTTCTCGTTCCTTTCAGCTTCTTGCATTTCCTATCCAAACCGGTATTTCTCATCACCTAAACGAGATACCTTTCCCAGCTTCCATCGAGGACCTCTCCTATAAATAAGACCCTCACGACACATCAAAAGGACACTACAGAATTCATTGACACGATTACACATCTACAATTCATAACATATCTACAACTCATAACATCCTAGGCGATACAATCCCATACAATTCATCCCCGGAATTCTAGGCAATTTTAGGAAAACCATATACAAACCCGAGAACAATTACACATCAATTATTCCCATACACAATCAAAACACATTCATTATCGCTCATCAATATTCAGAAATTATCCATCATCGATAAAGAACTAATCACATCTACGATACAAAAAATCTACAACATCCAAAACAATTCCCGAGCAACCTCGTAACGTCAAACATTACATCGAAATATCGTCAAAATCAGCCCGACGAATCCGACCCCACAAACCGGCCGAAATCCGTCACCCTACACGACACCTTAACTCATCCACATCATCTCGACGCTCCCGTGCCTAAGCCACTTCCCGACGAGCTCTATTCCGAGAAAACAAAGCATGTAGGTTGAGGGTGTAAAATCAAACCCGGCTCTTCCTCCTTTCTCTCCCTTTCTCCACGTTTTTTTCTCGTTTTTTTTTATGTTGTGTCGTCGGTCTTATTTTTTAATATGGGTCGTTGCCACGTTTTTCCTATTTTTTTAACGATATTATAAAAAATATTTTTAAAACAAACGTTCTTAAAATACGATATCGATTCTCTAATCGAATATCGTATCTAACAAGAACCAAATTAAATCTCGTTGATGCTAAAAATCGTTACATCTTTTTTGAAACAAAATTCGACGATTTTTTTCGCGGAGAGAAATATCATCTTTTTTTTCTTCTTTTCGTTCAAATTCTTTTTTTTTTAAAACAAATTTTATAAAACCTTTTCTAAAATCATTCCGACAGTTCGATATCGATTTCATAATCGAATATCGAATACGACGAATATCGAAAATATAAATCGAGTATAAATTAATCCATATTTGTACGCGATTTATAATTTGACGATTTTCGAAAAATAAAAAAGCGGGACAGACTCCCGCGTGAGTCGTGCGCCTTCCAGGCGACTCGCGCGGAAGCCTGGATGGCGAGCCCTTTTTCCTCGTTTTCTCGATTTTCTATTCTTTTCGTATCTTACATAAAGCAGCGACTTTCGCGACATATTTTCAGATTTCGATAAATACTTTTTTGACCTTGGTCAACACGTGTTAATCCATCACGTGTCATAAACCTTTTTCAAAATCATGCATATTATCGTATTTACATCTTTTAGTACGTTTGCTACTTTATTATCGCAATTGTTGTAACGTTGGTTGCATTGTAATTCCGGGTGGTTTGCCGCTCGTATATTGTAATCTGTTATCGTTTTTTTGTTTGTTTTATTGTACTAAAATGAACATCGCATGCTAAAACAACTTTGACGTTAGTTTATTTGCATTAAACGACTTAGTCAAACATAATTCACATGTTTAGTCAAAAACGCTCTTTGCATATCATTTAACCGTCGAACTAACGCGTGTACACAAAAAACGAACGATATCTTAGTAAAGGCCGCGAAGTGCGGGCGGGGTTGGGTGTTCTTAGTGAACTTCCCAACACGTACCCTCACCCCTTACTCAGAACCATGGTTTCCGGATGTCCGAATCCATTGGCAACGAGAGTCATTCAATACACGATATCCGATAACGTCGGTATCGGTATCATAATGCAAAGGGACGAACCCAATAAGCTCTGACATCGGAAATGGGCCGTACTTTGTGCACGGCCCACTACGACATAGAGTGGGTTCGAACGGGCCCGAACTTCCACAAAGTTCGGTGGCGACTCCTACTTCGATTTAAATTTCAATTTGACCATCTCATATGGAGATTCATTCGCCTCCCCAAACCCGCGCATGGCCGCGTCGGGGTGGACCTATGTCATGTCCAAAATATATATATATATATATATATATATATATATATATATATATATATTCAAAAAATCCAGATAAATTCAAAAAAGATCTAGCCTCCTTCCTATAGTGTGTCCTAGTACTCGGCTCAGTCGAAGACGAGAATCTGTCAGGACTCGAAGCAATACCCACTTTGGGAATGTGCCCTAAAATAAAAAAAATTCAAAAGAACACCAGTCTACAGCATTGCTACTGCAAAGCCCTGTCGTACGGAAATAGTCTCATAACGACGATTCGACCATGCTGCCACTCGCCTAGGCTACGGAATAGAGCAACTTAAGAGTCTTGTCATCTTAGATCGCCCATTCCTACCGAGTCACGGTCTAACCCTTAGAGAGTCAAAGTCGTGTCTGTCAACTCGTCCTCGCGCGTCCGAAGTCGAGTCTGTCGGTATATCTCTCTATTCAAATTCTCATTTTAAAATTTGCAAAACTTAGCCATTTGAGAAAATCCCTTTCCTAGTCACCACGGGAATAGGAATTTTTATCCCTAATTCATCTAGGCATACAGGCCTAACCGGAGGATTTTAGGAGTTCGTGTCAGAATCTGATCAGGAATCAAGTCATCCCAAGCATTCTTATTTCCAAAAAAATTCAAAAAAAATTCAGCATTTTCTTTCCAAAAGTCAATCAAAAATCATTTCTTCCCCAGCGTGAGTCGGTGTTTTGCCTAGATATTACATGCAATCTGTTATGTATCAGCATACAGGTACACCCAAGACTCCCGAAGAATTCACAAAGACTCCCCAGTGGAATGTTCAAGCAACATTTTCATTAATCGGTATGTATCGACAAGCAGATACACCCAGAACTTACAAGGCAAGCTCCCACACAATTCCAAGACGGGATGTATCTACAAGCAGATACATCCAGAGCTTACAAGGCAAGCTCCCACGCGATCTCAAGACGGGATGTATCTACAAGCAGATACACCCAGAGCTTACAAGGCAAGCTCCCACACAACTTCAAGACGGGATATGTCTGTGAACAGACACACCCAAGACTTTTCAGGCAAAGTCCCCGCGACATTATTGAAATCTACCCAGGTATGATTTCTATCTTATGGCTGGCGAGCCCTTCACGCAAGTCTAATGGACTATAAACGACCCGATCGGTAGTCTGCCAGGTCTTAATCCTCAATTGGCCTGGTAGCTACTCTGACTTTCGCCTTGTCCAAGCCTCAGTCAGAGTGGGGGCTCTGTAGACACCCACATTTTGACTGCCAGGTGCATATAGTAGTTCCCGCCAAACACCCGATGATGATCGGACGCGAACATGCTTTAATGGACTCGGATATGGGCTCGAAATCATGGACATTTGGTTTAGGCTTATTACGGAGTAAAAATATTACAAAACCAACCTCAAATCCAGGCCCAGTAGGTTGTTTCGAGTCAAATAAGACTAATTTGGGTCGAATTCGGCACCAGGGGCGAAACCGTCTTTTAGCGACCGGGTCAAACCCGGTCAAAGATATTTTTCCGAGACACACGGACCATCCGTGACACCTCACACGTCCGGTTTGGACTCAAACACTACAAAAAATCAGCCACGCAAAGTATTAAACAAATCCGTTTAAGGATAGAATTCGATCTCAAGTAGGAATTCTATCCGAATACCAAATCCAACACTCGACCGAGCATCAAATACTCGGCCGAGCAGCCCCTTTCAGCCGAGATTCCGTGACTTCCTCGCCAAGTAACGGACTTCTCGTTCCTTTCAGCTTCTTGCATTTCCTATCTAAACCGGTATTTCTCATCACCTAAACGAGATACCTTTCCCAGCTTCCATCGAGGACCTCTCCTATAAATAGGTCCCTCACGACACATCAAAAGGACACTACAGAATTCATTGACACGATTAAACATCTACAATTCATAACACATCTACAACTCATAACATCCTAGGCGATACAATCCCATACAATTCATCCCCGGAATTCTAGGCAATTTTAGGAAAACCATATACAAACCCGAGAACAATTACACATCAATTATTCCCATACACAATCAAAACACATTCATTATCGCTCATCAATATTCAGAAATTATCCATCATCGATAAAGAAATAATCACATCTACGATACAAAAAATCTACTACATCCAAAACAATTCCCGAGCAACCTCGTAACGTCAAACATTACATCGAAATATCGTCAAAATCAGCCCGACGAATCCGACCCCACAAACCGGCCGAAATCTGTCACCCTACACGACACCTTAACTCATCCACATCATCTCGACGCTCCCGTGCCTAAGCCACTTCCCGACGAGCTCTATTCCGAGAAAACAAAGCATGTAGGTTGAGGGTGTAAAATCAAACCCGGCTCTTCCTCCTTTCTCTCCCTTTCTCCACGTTTTTTTCTCGTTTTTTTTTATGTTGTGTCGTCGGTCTTATTTTTTAATATGGGTCGTTGCCACGTTTTTCCTATTTTTTTAACGATATTACAAAAAATATTTTTAAAACAAACGTTCTTAAAATACGATATCGATTCTCTAATCGAATATCGTATCTAACAAGAACCAAATTAAATCTCGTTGATGCTAAAAATCGTTACATTTTTTTTCAAACAAAATTCGACGATTTTTTACGCGGAGAGAAAAAACATCTTTTTTTCTTCTTTTCGTTCAAATTCTTTTTTTTAAAAAAAAACAAACTTTATAAAACCTTTTCTAAAATCATTCCGACAATTCGATATCGATTTCATAATCGAATATCGAATACGACGAATATCGAAAATATAAATCGAGCATAAATTAATCCATATTTGTACGCGATTTATAATTTGACGATTTTCGAAAAATAAAAAAGCGGGACTGACTCCCGCGCGAGTCGCGCGCTTTCCAGGCGACTCGCGCGGAAGCCTGGATGGCCGAGCCCTTTTTTCTCGTTTTCTCGCTTTTCTATTCTTTTTCGTATCTTACATAAAACAGCGACTTTCGCGACATATTTTCAGATTTCGATAAATACTTTTTTGACCTCGGTCAACACGTGTTAATCCATCACGTGTCATAAACCTTTTTCAAAATCATGCATATTATCGTATTTACATCTTTTAGTACGTTTGCTACTTTATTATCGCAATTGTTGTAACGTTGGTTGCATTGTAATTCCGGGTGGTATGCCGCTCGTATATTGTAATCTGTTATCGTTTTTTTGTTTGTTTTATTGTACTAAAATGAACATCGCATGCTAAAACAACTTTGACGTTAGTTTATTTGCATTAAACGACTTAGTCAAACATAATTCACATGTTTAGTCAAAAACGCTCTTTGCATATCATTTAACCGTCGAACTAACGCGTGTACACCAAAAACGAACGATATCTTAGTAAAGGCCGCTAAGTGCGGGCGGGGTTGGGTGTTCTTAGTGAACTTCTCAACACGTACCCTCACCCCTTACTCAGAACCATGGTTTCCGGATGTCCGAATCCATTGGCAACGAGAGTCATTCAATACACGATATCCGATAACGTCGGTATCGGTATCATAATGCAAAGGGACGAACCCAATAAGCTCTGACATCGGAAATGGGCCGTACTTTGTGCATGGCCCACTACGACATAGACTGGGTTCGAACGGGCCCGAACTCCCACAAATTTTGGTGGCGACTCCTACTTCGATTTAAATTTCAATTTGACCATCTCAGATGGAGATTCATTCGCCTCCCCAAACCTGCGCGTGGCCGTGTCGGGGTGGACCTATGTCATGTTCACAATTTGTAATAGATATATATATATATATATATATATATATATATATATATATATATATATATAGAAAAAGGATCAAGGGAGTTTGGGTAAAAGTGGGAAGTTGGGAAGTTGTGTTTATGGCCCTTGATTTGGGTTGGATGGATGGCCTAGATTAATCACAATAATAATAAAAAAAAAAAATAAAAAAAAAAAATAAAAAAAGAGGAGATGAAGTGCGTGGAATGACTAGCAGCAGACAGGAGCAGAGCAACAGCAGGTAAAGTAGAGCACTCTCACTCAATCTTTCATCATTTCCATCACCAAAAGGCACCTTCTTTCTCTCAATTGCTCACCATTCGCAACGCAATCTTTCACCAAAATTCACTTTCTTTCTCTCAATCTTTCACCAAAATTCACTCTCTCACTAAAATTCAAAAATTCATCCTATTGCTCACCATTTCATTTCATTAAAATTCAAAATTCATCCCAAATCAATATTCATCTCCTTATTTATACTATCATGCAAAATAACTGAACCCTAATTCGTAATCTGTTCTACATGTACATGCTCCAATGGTGTTGTTTCTTGAAGATTCGTCTGTGCTCCAGTCGAAAATTCATGTTCAACTTGCAGGAGGTAAGATGAGTACATACATATATATTTGGTATCTTGCATTTCGAATTCCATTTTTTTTGTTTGGTTTGTTAATTTCGAAAGTTATACAGTTGTAATGTCACAACCACACTCTATATGATGGACAGTCGCACAGTTATAATGTGGTAGTCACACTTAATATGATAGACAGTCGCACAGTTACAACCACACTCTATATGATGGACAGTCGCACAGTTATAACGTGGTAGTCACACTTAATATGCTAGACAGTCACACGTTCCACGTCGTTGTAGCTTTTCTGCTGTAGATGTAGTTGTATTATGTGAAGTTGCAGTTGTATTATTCCAAATATTGGTGCTGGTAAGACTGATATATTTATTACGTTACATTCATTATCCACACGTCCCACCATTGTTATGTTTATAATTGTTATATTTTTTTTTTGTCGAGTATTGTACTTAAAGTTATTATGCGTTGTCGAGTATTTATTATAGTTTAACCCATGCAACTTATATCACGTGATTATTTCCAACTATTTCTAACTAGTTTTTAGAAAAATCATGCTGTTATATGAGCAATGCCACAGTCGCTGTTGAGAAAGGTCACATTTCATGAAGGTTAGAGATGAATGCGTGGGTTGCAAGATTGATAGCGTGTAATATAGGGATTCTTTTTATCGACAGCAGTTTAACCCATGTAACTTATTATATCACGTGATTGTACACCTCAATACGTGTAACTATGCAACTCATAGCATGTGATTGTACACATGAACATGTGTGACTATGCCAAGTGAACTTTGTGATTATTTCTAACTATTTCTAAGTAGTTTTTAGTGTGTAATATATTGTTCCAACCACTGATAGTGTGTTTTGTTTTTATTGTTCCAACCTATATGCCAGCGGAAGACACAGCGATTGTTCCTTACGTAGGGCAGAAGTTCGCGGACATCGATGGAGCATTCAAGTTTTATCAAGCTTACGCATTTTATCTTGGTTTCGAGGCGAAGAGGTACACGACAACTAGATCATTTGATGGTTCGATCAAGAAGAAATTTTTGGCTTGTAACAAGGAGGGCAAAACAGCCAGCCAGAGCATGGTGAAGCTGTCGAGCACCGGAGAGAAGAAGGGGCAAGAGTATGTGGGATCGTACGAACCCAAAAGGATTACGAAGGCGACGAGGACGCAATGTGGAGCAAGAATTAGGCTCTGTTCAATTGTCGGGGGGTTTTATATTGAAGAGTTCATCGATAAACACAACCACGATCTTGTGATGGTTAAGGACCGAGAATTTCAAAAGTCATCTCGAAATTTATCAAGATATCACAAGGAGATGATCGTTTGTAACTCGAGGGTGCGTAATGTATGTCAACAATGTTGTTAGTGTATGGTTGACTGCTAACTCTGCTCGACTAATGCAGTTGCAATTTTGTGTGTGCAGCTGAAGATCGGGGCGACTCGGACATACAGGATGTGCAAGGAGTTATCGGGCGGATATCAGAATATCGGAGCATCGTTGCTTGATTTCAAGAACTGGGGGAGGGACGTCAAGTGCTTCGTCCACGAGCAGGATGGTCAGTTGTTCATAGACCGGTTCAAGAGTTTGAGGGACAGTCAGGAGGATTTCTACTTTGACTACGATGTGGATACAGACGGGAGCTTACGCAGGGTCATTTGGGCGGATGGTGCAGCTCGAAGGAACTACGCGGCATTCGGGGATGCAGTTTCGTTCGACCCAACGTACGGAACCAACGTGTATTCCATGGTGTTCACACCGTTCACTGGCATGGACAACCACAAACGGTCTGTCACGTTCTGTGGGGCGTTGCTATTTAAGGAGGACTACGAGTCATTTACATGGTGATAAGTGTAGTTTGTAGTGCCTTTTTCACTATGTTTTGGTCCCATTTCCTTGTGGAATCGCTCCTTAAGAGCGATTCCGACTCATTACATACACATTTTGGAGCCAACGGAGTAAAGGAACGATGACTCGACGCCTTGGAATCGACCCCGAGACCTCGGGACCCAATCCCGAGCCTCCGAGACCCGATCCCGAGTCTCGAGAATCGACGAGAAGCCCATGAGAGGCAAGGAAGGACCAAAGAGCGCTTAAGGGAGGCCTACAAGACCCATCCCGTTCGGGATGGGGTGCACGTTGAAGGGTGCCACTGTGAGCCCATCCCGGTCGGGACCAACCCGTCCCGATCGGGATGACAGGGTCGTCCCGGTCGGGATGATCCGTTCCGGTCGGGAAGCTACAGGGGCAGCACGACTCTTTTATTTTCTTCTCCTTCATTCTTGCACCCATATATATACTCCCTTCTTGTAATATTAAGACATCTTATCTTACCCTAGACTAGTTTAAGCCTCCATTAACATTCAAAACCCTAGATTATTGCTACTCTCATTAATTTAATCATCTATTTAATCCTTAGTTAATTATTGTAATTAGTTTTGGATTAAGGGATTCTTGAAGATTGTTTCAAGATTGACAACCTTGGGATTGTATTTGGGTTTCTCATTAATACAAGTTTTCATCTTTTCTCCATCCTATTGTTGGTATAACCTTTCTTACTCTTGTTCTTAGTTAATTAATCTTGTTTCCATCTTTTCATATTGTTATTGTTATTGTTCTTGTTATTCATAATGAATGTTTGGATTGTGAGTTTGTTTTCTCTTATGATTGTTAGTTTGACCATGATAATGAGTGAGTAGTTTCTTTGTGGGGTTAGTAGGGGGATTAGGGGTAGATTATGGATGATTAGAGTTAATTAAGGGGAAAAGATTATATCTTTGTTGTTAGTCACATTGTAGGCACTCTATGTGTTTGTTGATATGCTTGTGTGAGTTGTAGTGGCCATGCTTCCCATACTTGTGTTCATCTTCTCGTTGATTGCTTATTTTGTGGAAATGTTGAGAATAGTTTAGTCGCGAGAGCGTGGACTAGGGTCTAAGTTGCGAGAGCCCGGACCCACCTTGACATCGGTCTAAGTTGCGAGAGCCCGGACCGACTCTAGCGATTAGGAGACACCTTTACCCTTGATCACCCCGATTACCCCTCTACTCCTATGAACCCGACCTACCCCACTTTCTTTCCATATTTGATCCATCGTCGTAGTTAGTCGTCATTTCTATAGTTACATTGTTTAGCTAGTTCTCATAGTTAGTTCATCATTAGTCTAGCTATCTCGTCTCCTCCATCATAGTTTTCCATTCCTCGCTTCTTTGTGTTTGTTTGATAATCTAGTCTCGTCATAGGCCGACCTAGTCTAAACCTTGATATACCGTCCTCGTGGATACGATCCCGACTTACCCTAGCTACCCACTAGGTTAGTCGGTGTTTTATTGATCGGTTAGGGACGTGACAAATCCTTACCATCACATGGGTCCTCTCCTGGTTTCTGGAGGCCATGTGCGGGAAGGAACCGTGTTATATCATTACAGACCAGGATCCTGGAATTTTAAAAGCCGTCCCGGAAATATTCAAAGCAGCGCACCAACGGTGCTGCACGTGGCACATCATGAATAAGGTTCCAGCAAAGTACGGCAGATCAAGAGAGGAGGCCTCGGAATTCGTAAAAGCCCTCAATGCAATTATATGGGACGATGACATCGAGACGTCGGAGTTCAACGACAGGTGGGGGCGGATCATGATTGACCATGATGTTGTTGGGATCGAATGGTTCGAAAATATGTTCGAAGACAGGAGCAAATGGGTCGCCGCGCATTGCAGGGAGGTGAGGATGTCCGGAATTATGAGGACAATGCAGAGATCAGAGAGCGAGAACAGTTTCTTCAAAAAGTTTGAAGACAACAATGGTATGTTGGTCCAGTTCTGGATGCGTTTCGAAAGTGCGATGGACCAACAGAGGCACATGCAGAAGAGGCTAGACAATGATAACCGGCAGTCATTCCCCAAAATTGGATCGACGAATCCGATGGAGAGCCACGCGGCAAGGGTGTACACGCACGTGGCTTTTGCACACTTTCAGGAAGAGGTTAAGTTTTCGCTCTACACGTGCAGCGTCCGTGGGTATCAGGAGAAGGACGGGATCGAAGCGACAACAGTACTGGACTCCATCCGGGACCGCAACAACATTGTTGAATACAACCCAGGTATTGGCATAGAAAGTCACTATCCATGTCGTGTAGCCATAGTCACATAGCCTGACTATATGATCCAAACGTAACGAGTTTTATTCCATAATTCATTGAATGTGACTATACACAATAAAGGGTGCGACTCAGGAATGCGGTCGTGTGATTGTACAACGCAATTCGTTTGACTCTGCGATGTAAGGACTGTGACTATGCAGCATAACGGGTGTGACTGTATTCTGTCAAGGTTGTGATCATACCTTTAGAAAGCCACATCCCGTATGTTGCGTAGCCACTGTCCGTCCGGTCAGGAGTTGCACTCTTTATGTGTTTCTTAATGCACTCGCAGGTACCTGTGAGATCAGCTGTACTTGCAGGAAGTTCGGTCGGTAAGGAATTCTTTGCAGGCATGCCATTTGGATATACTCTTCGAAAGGACGGGAGACGATCTCGGAACGGTACGTGGCATGTAGATGGACAAGGGATGCTCTACGTAATGTTAATGCGTTTCCCCTGTCAGAGAGCCGACTAAGCGATGATAAGGCTGTTACAGTCACGAGGCTATTTTCGGAGTTCTATGAGACCGTCAGTCATGTCAGCAAAATGGGTAAGGAAGACGTTAGTAATCTAGCTGACGTCATTCGCGACTTCAAGTCCGATATTGCCCTTGCTGGCTCTTGTAGCAAGACGCAAGAATTAGAGGAGATCCTCGGCTGTACGAGCGCAATCGAAATAACCATATTGCCCCCGAAGAAAGGCAAGAACAAGGGCAGTGGGAAGCAGATTCTTTCTTCTAAGGCGAAGGCTGCTTCAATTGCCGCCAAGCCTAAACGGCTGTGTAAGAACTGCAAGAGGATGGGTCACCATGACAAGAGGAATTGCCCCAACCCATTTGCTGAGTACGCACCGATTGCTGACTTGTCTGTCGATGTTGAGGAGGAGGATGAGGACCCGGCAGGGATTGCCGAGGGGGATTGCTCATGAATATCATCTGTTACTTAGGAACATTCTTTTTGGGAACACAAAGGTTGTCGACGTTTGAAATGGTCAAGGTCCGTGACATTGCTTTCGTATATTGCGGACCTCAATCATTTCTAATATGGTGTAAGTCGTAGATCATGGGGGGCTTTTTTTATTTTTTTGTGAAACATAAAGACTTAGCGGCATTTGAAATGGTCAAGGTCTGTGATTTTGTTTACGTCTATTGCGGACCTTAATTATTTCTAATATGGCGTAGTCGTAAAGCATGGGGGGTCCGTAAAATTGGTTTTGTTTTTTGGATTGTAAGAATACATTGAGGAACGTAGTCGTTTTCATTCTGGAATGCATCATCTTTGGCTACAAATACAGTTGTACAGGAACATTATGCCCTTAATATTTGGTTGACATGAAACAAGTGAGTGTGATTGTTCAACGCAATGAGTGCGACTTTACAGTAGGTAGTGCGTGACTGTAGAACAAGAGGTGGAGTGTGATTGTAATTATGGGAGTGTGATTGTACAAGGCAATGACTGTGATTCTACAATACACTGTCTGTGATTCTTCAAAATGAAGTTAGAAATCTAAACCATGTTTAGTGTGACTATAAAACTTGTGAACTGTGACTATACACCATGTGTCTGTACATTAGAAAAATAGCAAAGGAAATAGAGAAATAGCGAAATAGCGATGGAAATATTTGTACATTAGAAAAAGTCCATCTTTTACACAACATATAATACTTGCATACCATTAAACGCCGAAAACATTCTACGACATAATGCGGAAAACATCCATTGCATACCATTTAAACGCTACATTTTAACATTCATTAGAACTTAAAACACATAAAAAAGTTCGTTACTAAACGCTACATCTTAATCCATACATACTTAACCTTCGTACTTTTTAAGCATGTCCTTCAAGTTGGCCAAGTCGCGCTGGAACTTCTTCCTTTGGCGGGAACAGTACATAGACCTCTTCATGAAGAACTAGATGCAGTTATCCAGTTCTGCCTCTTTATGTGTATCGCCAATGGACGCTACGAAGTTCCTCGTGTCAACTGCAGTTGCTGCTTGCTGCACGGCCTTTAATTCAGTGGACATAGCGGTATTCAATAAACCCTCGTACTCCTCGATCAATTTTCTGATTTCTTCTATCTTGCTTGCCATTTTATTGTAAGTTTGAAGTGGTGGAGTTGTGAACATAGGGCGTTGGTATTTATATAGGGGGGCAGTAAATAGGGGGTTGAAAATGCATGGGTTAGGCAGTAAAGGTGGGGTGAAAATTGAATAGGTTAGGTGGGGGTGAAAATTTAATGGGTTAGGTGGGGTGTTTCCTCATAAATTAATTAGGGTAAGGAGTTTGAGGTGGGTGTTTGTGTTTCTCAATGCTTCATTGAGACTCACAAACATCTCTTCACAGTTACGTCGTTTTTTTTTTGAACTTTTTTACGATTATTTCGCTATATAATTTACAATGTATTTCACAAACCATGCGTCGGGAAACCAATATTTTGTTTAGGATATATGTGGCGATTCAAATTGCATCTTATGAATTATTTAAACTAAAAGAAAATGGATGGTAACATATGTCGGGTGATTAAGTTAAATTAATCCAGTGAATTTAGTTAATTTGTGGTTGTCTGTCATGACTCTGCAGAAGTTTGTATGTGACTGTGAGTCAGAAGTTGCGTGACTGATCGCACATATCGCACATGCGACCCTGATACTGAGTTGTCATTCATTTGATACTTAGAAGATACTCGGAAATGAGATTTTTTCTATGTTCACAAAAAAGTGTTTTTACTTCACTACACATTCATGCGTTACGTTTCGTGGAGGTCTTCGTCGAGGTCTTCCGTACCACGATACCGCGTATCTTACGACGTGCGTCGATTGGTTCCCATATTGTTGGCGCGTCTTCCATGAAAGCACGAATTTTCGGCAACACGTCCTCACGAGCTCCATTCATGTCAGCAAGTACGAGGGCTGCCGTAACCTCGAACGACAAGTAACGCCTCTCGAGCTTCTTCCCAATATCAGGGTGGGTGAACGGCGCACCGTCGTACAGGCACATGTGCATCAAGCCGAAAATGCCGGACTCCGGATCGTTCTTTTTGGCGCTCTGCCATTCCAATTTTACTTGTCGGTGTGTAAATTTTGACATGTGACTGCCCTTAATCAGCCCCTTTTCTTCTATGTAGTCGATAAATGCTTGCAGCTGATGCAGTATTAGTTAATAGTAAATGTCAGCACTTATGGGAGCAGTATAATATTTTGACGCGGTGAAATAAATCATATGCGTGCAACTTACTATTATGCTGGACATCCGGAACATATGCGACCCCGGGACGTGTGTCTGGTGATCGAGAATATCAACTGTTCTATCTCTAAAGTTGACGCAGATGCGCGCGTAGTGCCCCATAGTATGCACCGGAAAAAATAACAGTTCGGCGTTCAAGTCGAATGTCCCGGCGCAGTCTTGTATGAATCTGTCCCACGCTTCGTACACACAGTCAGTGTCTTCGTCCGCAGGGGTACTTGAGTCGGGTCGTTCCATTATGCGGGTCAGTGAGTCCTAACAGACGGTGAATATTAGTTGCCATCAGTGACGGGGCCCGAGACAGTACTATATCATGTGCGTGACTGCACATCGTGAAGTGTGTAATTGTACAGACTAAGATGTGTGACTTTGCAGCGTACAGACTGTGACTATACATGACTACATCATGTGCGTGGTTGTACATTTTATATCACGTGATTGTACACCTCAACACGAGTGACCCTGACCGTGACTATGCAATATCTAGCATGTGATTGTACACATTAACATGTGTGACTCTGCAATTCATGACATGTGATTGTACACATCAACATGTGTGACTGTGCTACGTGAACTTTGTGGTTATTTCTAACTATTACACGGACTTTACATCTTTTCAGTTAATGTGAATAGGGGTCATTTGTACTATTGAATGCGATAGGTAAGAGGTAACTGGGGCATACCATGTGTCGAATTCCGAACCATGCCATCGTTGGGTCGGCGGGGGAGGATAACCCACGACTGTGGTCGTCTGATTCGCACCAGTTCATGAGGTGCGACCAACACTCCAGCACAGCGGCGCTCATGCTATCTCCGGACAATAGCGTTTGAATGTCACGTCTCTGCAGCTACGCATGAGTGTTGTAGGACCCTAATTGTCCACTGCGAGATTTTTTACACCGATCAGTATGTGTAGTATGCAACTCGTATCAGTAAACAAAGACGGTTACTCACCTTTCGTCGTACCCATTATCGTCAAGGAAGTAGTAGTCGGCGGTGTGCTTCCGCAGGACGGGCATCTTACTCGTCAGCGGTCGGTGCAGGCAAAACAAGGTCGACATGACAATGGTGTTGGGGTCAGGACTCCCTTGGTGCAAAGAGCAACCCAACCCATCCCCACAGCCCCGTATCCGAGACCTAATTGCCGACTGTCTTTCCTCTGGGACTGATCGGGGGGTGGGTGCAGGTGTTTTCGGTGATTTGGACCGACGCTTGTCGGTGGTTTCCTTCACAGGAGTGGTTTCAAGCGTACGGGCAGAGTCCAACGTTTCCTTGTATTTTCCGAATTTTGCCACTCTCTCCAAAACATTGTCCCTCATTTTGTTCACGTCGCTCAGTATAAGGGTCGCCGTGATTTCCGCCCTGCACATATTCATGGCCGCCATTGTCCCCAAGGAGCAGTCGAACGTGGACCCATTGTACAGCATCATGTGGATCATCAGGTACACTCCGCAGTCATTGGCGGAGTACCCCACCCCCTACCATGATAAGGGAACGTTTACCAATTTAAACGCACGGACCTTCTCACCTTTCTTTAGCCCTTGTCGTACCATGAACTCCCCCATCTTATTAGCCTGCAAAACAAGTTCAAACAGGATCAGGTGGTGAATACATTCGCCGTCACATAATTGATTTAATATTAAATTTAAAGGGTCTGACCGCTGTCCGAGCAATGCCATAGTAAGGCAACTTTGTAAAATCTTTATCGTACTTCCTGTTGTCGAGGTACTCTATTTCCTCAGTATTGAAGTTGATGCAGGCGCAACTGTAGTGGCCCTCGTCACCCGTTAAGATCGGGACGAACACCTGCAAACAATGTGTCAGGATTATGGGGCAGACATGGTATTATCCGTGCCGAAAACTACGAATAAACAGTATGCGCAGGGTAATACCATGTCCGAGTCCAAAGCAAAGTCGGAGAAACTGTGTTTTATCCACTGGTTCCACACGTAAAATATTTCTTCGTCATGACTGTTGCCCTGGCCTCCTTTCCTCCACAATGCCAACATTGGGTGCTGCTCACATGCATTGATTGTAATACATGTAGTTAGTGTGTGTTTGACATGAGCGTAAAAGGTGTGACTGTACGGCAAATAGTGCGTGACTGTACATCCTGAAGTGCGTGACTATACAGCCTGAAGTGCGTGACTGCGCAGTTTATAGTGGTGACTGGACAACATAATGTGTGTGACTGCACAGCCTGTAGTGCGTGACTGTACAGCCTGAAGTGCGTGACTGCGCAGTTTATAGTGGTGACTGGACAACATAATGTGTGTGACTGCACAGCCTGAAGTGCGTGACTGTACAGCCTGAAGTGTGTGACTGCGCAGTTTATAGTGGTGACTGGACAACATAATGTGTGTGACTGCACAGCCTGAAGTGCGTGACTGTACAGCCTGAAGTGCGTGACTGCGCAGTTTACAGTGGTGACTGGACAACATAATGTGTGTGACTGTACAGCCTGAAGTGCGTGACTGTACAGCCTGAAGTGCGTGACTGCGCAGTTTATAGTGGTGACTGGCCAACATAATGTGTTTGACTGTACATCTAAATTGGGGGGTGAACGTACCGTATGTCCAAGAGAGAAGTAACATCTACTGGTTACTCTTGGTGCTCTTTTTTCGTACACCAGCTGGTTCAGCAGCCTACACCAGCAGTCAATGACGTTATTCATCACCTGCTGGCCAGGCTCGAGAGTCTGCATGTCGCCCCTCGCTATACAGTCATAATCTGTGAACTCGACCAGCATTTCCCTGCAGACCAAACAAAGTCCCGTTTAGCACATGCATGTTTTTAAAAACGACACGAGCAGCACAATAAATACGTACCCCGACAGACGTGGCGTTGAGCGGTCAAAGACGTAGTCGATTACATCTTTCCGTACGTGGAGGATATCCGAGAAGATGACGACATTGGAGCACATGAATCCAGAGACCACAAACTGCCCTCTCAATATTGTCCCACAGTCCAACGTGCAGCCCAAATTGTCTGGAATCGTATCCATGCATTCAAATGTCACGTTGGAGTAGAAGATGTACCGATGATGTAGTTCTCTGGGGTGCGTCCTGGTCCCTGAGCCCTCCCCTGTCTGCTGATCATCGTTCGTGACGATTACCGGCGTCGCAGGCGTGGTGGCAACAGCGTCCGCTACAGACCAGCCTACTTTGTTCAGTTCCTTCTCAAGACTAGAACTCACTGTCCCTGAGGGCATTACATCGCGCGTTTCCTCTACATTGGAAGCCGATCGTGCGTCAGTTGTCTCCCCCGCTGCTTACCGTAGAGCCACCACTATGGTCGGACTCCTGTCAACTGAACCCTGCACATCGTCCTCAGCGGCATCATCCTCTTCAACGCTGATTTTCTCATAGGCATCATCCTCTTCACATTCTTCCTCGCAGAAATCCGGTGTCACGACGCCACCCTCAAAAGTGCCCTCGTCATCGTAACCATCTGTTCCGTCACCATATCCCACACAGAAATCTGTTTCCTCAATTTCTTTTTCCGTGTATCCAGAGGCACGCATGTCTTGCACAACTTGGTTTATCAGATTGCAGGCTTCAACATCGAGGTGCGCCTCGCCCTCAATGACGGGGGCGTTCTCGGTAGTCTGCTTCAACTGGTCGGCCAACGAAGTGACTTGATCGACATACCGGAGGACAGCTGGATCTTCCCAGAATTGTTGGGAGGACGGGTCTTGACTTGGAACTGCGTTGTTCCTCGTCGATATTTCTCTTACTTTAATGGCAGCATGCTCACAGAAACCGCAAAAGGCTAGCGCACACCTCCGGAAATTCATGAAAAAACGCCGGTCGTCCTATAATTCAGTTGAAGTCAAATCATTAGTGTGAAGCTCAGTGGTGTTGAGGCTGGCAGTGTGAGTATGACTAAGCACGTAATTGTGTGATTGTACGGAATAAAGTGTGTGACTGTGTAGCATAAAGTGTGCGACTGTACAGTTTGTAGCGTGTGACTGTGCACGTTATAGTACTGACTGGACAATGTAATGTGTGTGTCTATACAGGTAATAGTGTGTGACTCTACAGCTAATAGTATGTGACTATACAGCCAATAGTATGTGACTATACATCAGGATGAGTGTGATCATAACAGTTTTATGAATCGTATATGCTTTTATAAACATAGGTAAGACTGTCAGATTAAATCGTTTAACGGACAAAGAGTTGATGATTTATTGATGATTTATAGAGTGGCTGGGAGATCACTTACGTTAACCTCCTCGATGTCTTCCAACTGATTGACTCTCTTAATCCCTGTCATTATTCTTTTGGGACTAGAGTGCTGGTTGTCAGAGGGCATCGTTATAGCGGGGGCGCCCTCGCTGCCTGTTGTCCCACATGTACGTGGGTACGTCACCTTCGAACGTAGCTGATTTCCCAGCGACCCTGTCTCCAGTTCCCCAATGAGACGATCGCATATCCTCCGTGCATCCCAATGTGCGATGAATGGTATGTCGCATCTGCAACTCTCGCTACGGAAATCGTAGCGCTGGAATTACGCAATCATTAGAATGGGGATGCATCCCCGGAGGTACTTGAGGACTTTGATGGGATCACGCGTCCCCTTATCCACACGCACCAGATCATGCAGGACAAAGGTACACCAGTCCTGTTCCCGAATTGAGTCCACGTCCTCCACTACGGCCAGCAGACTCAGGTCCAGTGAGTTGTTCGTTGTAGGCGCGAGGAATGATGACAACGCGAACAACACAAACCTGCGGACAAAGTCGTCGTCAGCGGTTTTGGTTACCATCAACTGTTCGTGCACCCTCCCTAATGTTATTGGCTTGCTGCTGTCCACCACACCGAAGTCTTTCCTCCAGGTACTCTTTAACCTGATCACGTCAGGTGAGTCTGCCCCTTTCTTGTTGCTGGTTGGGATTACTTTCAGCGGATGAGGGCCCAAAGGTAGCTGGAGGCAGTCGTGGATGTCGTACTTTGACATCATGAATGCCTCCTGGCGTGAGGCACGAAAAATATGGGACCCGTCAGAAAATGCACGGAGGAAGATAACCGCGTGCTCAATGGGTACCGATTCAAGCCTCAGATCCAACAGCCCGCCGAATCCAACAGCGCGCACCCTCTCTTTCTGATCATTCGATAATCGCCCAATTAGCTGGTGCAACCGCTTGGGCCTACATTGAATATCGGGCTGATCCTGTCGGCGGTCCCCCCCTCTCTTCCTCCGAGACACACACACGTATGTGGGGTCGGCCGTTGTATCAGATTTGACCCTCCTCTTTTTTTTCGGCCTGCTTTCCTCAACACTTTCTGTCTCACCCACATCCAGATCGGCGACCGGTGTATCAAAAGTCACCTTTTTTTTCTTTTGTCTGCCTTCGTCAACGATTTCTGTCCCCCCCACATCCGTCTCGGCAACGATGTGGTCCCCGGATGTATCTTCAACGGACTTTACAACAGTCTTCTTCTTCTTCTTCTTTTTCTTCTTACCCAAATTTTAGTCCACAACCAATGTCTCTGCCACGAATGTATCATCAATTACATTTTCGCAGGCCGATGTCTCTGCCATGGCTTTCTTCTTACTAGTCTTCGCTCGAACTTTCTTCTTCGTACCCGACTTCCTGTTGCAATAATAACATGCGTAATGAGTGTGATTTTACAGTAAAAAGAGAGCGACTCTGCAGCCTCAAACGTGTGACTATACAATCAACACTGCATGACTATACAACATAAAGCGTGTGACTTTGCATCATAACAAGTGTGACTGTGTAGATTCAAAGGTGACTATACAACCAACCCTGCATGACTATACAACATAAAGTGTGTGACTTTGCATCATAACAAGTGCGACTGTGTAGATTCAAAGGTGTGATTGTACATCATTCTGTTACTTCACAACAAAATGTAACGAGTGCGACTATGTACCCTCAAACGGGTGACTGTATAACCAATTCTGTATGACTGTATAACCAACTCTGTATGACTTTACAACTCTGTGAGTATACAATATAAAGCGTGTGACTTTGCATCATAACAAGTGCGACTGCGTAGATTCAAAGGTGTGATTGTACATCATTCTGTTACTTCACAACAAAATGTAACGAGTGCGACTAAGTATCTTCAAACGGGTGACTGTATAACCAATTATGTATGACTGTACAACCAACTCTGTATGACTATTCAAATGTTAATTTTATTTCTTCCCAAACACCACGTCTGTGACTATAAGACTGCTTTTACGTAAGTTTCAATATGGAAGCATGCAAAACTTCAACAAAAAACTGTCTACTCGATGGCACATGCATACTTACAATGACGACTATGGGGACTTCAACAAAGAAATAAAGACTTCATCTTTGGCTCTATAAATACAACTACTGTACAACTACGACCCCTTCAACTCAAAATTAGGGTTATAACTAGAGGAATAACGATTAATCAAGAATAAAAACTGTATGAATATTAGTTGTCAGAGAAAAAAAACTTCATCTTCGACTCTATAACTACAACTACTGTACAACTACCACAACTTCAACTCAAAATTAGGGTTATCGCGTTGGAAAAATGGTCTTTCAACATTTTTTATTGTTCATGCATGCCGGAGTTCTTGACCACATTTTAGGGTTCGTGAAAAGGGAATAAAAAAGGGTTGAACAAAAGGAAAATCGGAACTCGAAAATCAAACATTCAACATACCTTTGTAGCATCAACGGAATTTTAGGCATTATCGGAGATGGAGAAGCTGCGGAAACGGAGATGGAGATGGAGATGGATTTTTTTTTAGAGAGAGGAAGAGAGCGTTAAGTGATTGAGAGCTGGTGAAATGGGGAAGTGCAATGGGTTTGGGCGGGAGAATAGAGAGGAGGGGAATTAATTGGGGGTAGGTTGAGGGGGCTATTGACTGGTGATGGGTGATGGATGATGGTTGTCCGCAGCTTGTCAGTCCCGCAGCGCCTTTTTTTTTTATACAATCTAAACCCATCCATTCACCGTCCATATTAATCTTAATGGATGGATGGGATTAACACTAAGGGATAGTTAGGGAGTTGGTATCTCTCTCTCTCTCTCTCTCTCTCTCTCCCTCTCTCCCTCTCCCCCTCTCTCTCTCTCCCTCCCTCCCTCCCTCCCTCCCTCCCTCCCTCCCTCCCTCCCTCCCTCCCTCCCTCCCTCCCTCCCTCCCTCCCTCCCTCTCTCTCTCTCTCTCTCTCTCTCTCTCTCTCTCTCTCTCTCTCTCTCTCTCTCTCTATATATATATATATATATATATATATATATATAGAAGGGATCAAATAAGTTCACCACATGCAACTAAGTCTATATTAAAGTTACAGTTGACATACGTTGAAGTTGCATTTGTTCAAGATTGATATGTAACTATAACATTCAGCACTGTTATCACTTCAAGTGATAAAGTGCAACTTTAACACTCATCTCGTGTAACTTTAAGCACTTTTTGTGTAACTTTAACACTGGAACTTATGAACTTATAAGAGTTGTTGGCCTTATGTGAACCTATCTCTATATATATATATATATATATATATATATATATATATATATATATATATATATATATATATATAATGTATAATGTATAGCTAACACATATACATTTACACAAAATATCAATAACAACAACCGCTTGTATTTACTACTTGAGTATGAACCTTCAAGCTTCATCCATGGAGGAATCTAAGCTTCACATAATATACTTACATTTTTACCAAAAAAAAAAAACCATATCCGACGGGTCCCAAATGGCTAGATCCAGGTCCGCAGGTACAAATGTCCAACTTAAAAAAATACTCTAACTATATAAGAAGATTTTCCAATATGTTTATACGTTTACCCTAGGTGGAGGTGCTATATTGTGGAACAAAGTCCTCAAAACAGACTTGTATAGCAAACTCCACTATGGAATTTGAATTTATTGCCCTTGAGTTAGCCGAACAAAAAGCAGATTGGTGGAGAAACTTACTAGCAGATGTGTCTTTATGGGTAGGACAAGTTGTACCGGTCTCCCTACGCTGTGATTCACAGGTAACCATTTGGTGTTGCTAAGAATGATGTCTACAACGGAAAAAGAAGACATTCAATTTAGGCACGGTGTGGTTAAACAACTCCTGAAAAATGGAGTGATTGTTGTGGACTATGTCAACATTTGGTCGAGAAAACGATCAGCAAATTGCAGATTTGTTCACTGAAACATTAGGAGGGGAAGTTTTTTATCATTTACAGTTCAAGTTGGGACTCGGTTTACCAAGTGCTCCAACTTGAGGGGAGTGTTAGAATATCTCGAGAATATTCTATGTTTTGTTATGGAAAATATAATTGTATTGTAATATACTATTACTCTAGATAGAAGATAAGAGTTATAGAGTTGGAGGCAATAAGAGATTCTATAAAGATTGTATTCTTGAGAAATACATTGAGAAATTCATAAGGTTGCGTTTGGGTACTCGTAATTGATTTGAATATCAAGAATTCAATTATGGTATGTTTGGGAACTTGGATTTAGATTTAAATTCCGGATTTGAAATATTTTGTACGTTTGGAAACCTTGGGATTTGGATTTGAAATTTTGATCAAATCCAACTTAATTCAAATTTGCTTTTCTCAAATTCTTACTATATGGTAGTCATTTCAAATCCGTCACTTGTCGTTTGTTTGTTTTTTCGCATAATCTTGTCGTAGTATTTGTTTTTCTTTTTTTTTTCTCGTATTTGAACATTTATATTTTTCTAATGAAAAATTTTAAAAAATTGACCCGACTTCACCCGGTCGAATCCAAATCCAAATCCAAGGGTACCCAAACACAATTTTGGATTTGGATTTGGATTTGAATTTGAATTCTAGAAATTCAAATACAAGAATTGAATTCTTGATATTCAAATCAATTCCGAGTATCCAAACGCAACCTTCCTGGATTTGAATTTCTAGAATTCAAATCCAAATCCAAATCCAAAATGGTGTTTGGGTACCCTTGGATTTGGATTTGGATTTCGGGCGGGTGAAGTCGGGTCAAGGTCACCAATTTTTATTTTTTAAAATTTTTCATTAGAAAAATATAAATGTTCAAATACGAGAAAAAAAAATAAAGAAAAAAAAATAAAGAAAAAAAAATACTACGACAAGATTATGCGAAAAAACAAGCAAACGACAAGTGACGGATTTGAAATGACTACCTTATACAAGAGAATTGAGAAAATCAAATTTGAACTAGGTTAGGTTGGATTTGATCAAAATTTCAAATCCAAATCCCAAGGTTTCCAAACGCACGAAATATTTTAAATTCGGAATTCAAATCCAAATCCAAGTTCCCAAACATGCCATAAAATTATTTTGACAAACTTTATTAAACACATTTGCAAGGGAAGTGACGGGAGTCCCTTCAATAATAATGCCAAGAAATGGAGTACAAATATAGCACAAGAATGTTGCTGTTAAATGGAGTTGAAGAAAGATTCAAGATGAGAAGCAGCTGAACCTCCTTCCGCAACTGCCCCTTTGAATATATCCCTCAGCCTTTGAGATCGCTCAACCATGTTTTTGCGCTCATCACTTTCCGAATCCATGAACTTCTTCACAAGTTGTGCTACTTGTTGCCTACTCATCACCTTTTCGGAAATAACACTATTCTTCTTCGTCTTCTTCACCCTCCAAGCAATCTTCATATCATCCACTATTACCTTACTATTTGGGATTTGATCCCAGAATATGGGAGAAGTCAGCATTGGTACACCTGCATAAATGCCTTCACAAGTAGAGTTCCACCCACAGTGCGTCCAAAACCCGCCTACGGAAGGGTGGCATAACACCTTCAATTGATCACACCAAGGCACCCATAACCCCCTCGTCGCCGTCTCACCAATACCATCTTTGAATTCAGATGAACTGGCACCCCGAGTTACCCATAAGAATCGAACACCGCTATCTTTGACCCCCTCCACAAACTCACTTGTTTGAGCATTTGAAAGTGAAAGAAAAGTTCCTTGTGAAATGTACAAGACGGAGCCTTCAGGTTGAGAATCCAACCATTGGAAGTAGTCACTCTTGTATATCCCGCTATTTGGGTTGAGGTCGAAGTATGGAATCATTGGGCCAATGTGGTACACTGGGATTCCCAATTTAGCTTTTAGAGACTCTAACGCTGGTCCTTCAAATTCATAAATGGAAGAGAAGAGAGCGCATTGAGCTTTTTTCAGAGCCGTCATTGATTCAAGGACTCTGGGATATGTTATTGTACCACTTCCATGGAAGATGGTTGGCATATCTAGTATAGTAGTTGGAGCTAGTCCCGGAATATAGTCCACCACTTCATCTCCTCTTTCTGAAAATATAAATATCAGAGGGAATTTTTGAGTCATGATGAGGATCAATCTGCCAGTGTAAAGTGTAAACAGGATAAAGTAGAAGTAAGAGAAGGAAGGGGATGGAAATTACCAGAGATATCAAGAGGGAAATGGCCATGCTGAAGCAACAAATCAAAGTGGACGAAGACATTGATGAAGGAAGCAGAGGCAGTAAAAAAGGCAGCGAGGGGAATATTGTTGCGGATACCCAAGTCGACCGCCCAAGAGAGATAGGAGTCGTAAATAATGGCAGTGGGTGGAGGGTGGAGGCGGAGCAGGAGGAGCTCAACGGGATGAGGGAGCTTGGTGTGGACAGCTTCAATGAAACCAGGGAAGTCGGTGGCTCGCTCATGCTCGGATGGGATGACCTGAGGGACGGCGGATAAGCGGATGTTAGGCGCCCACTGGGGCTGATGGGACCCTGACCCGGACCCCAGGAGGTCGAGCCACTCCTGTGTGACCACAAATGTGATGAGCAGGTCGGGTTTCGTTTGGGCGATGAGTTTGCAGAGGTTGAGCAGTGGGTTTACGTGGCCTCTTCCTGGGTATGGCATCGCCACCAGGTGCCCACTGCTCATTGTTGCCGTTTCTCTAAGGTTCGGTTCCATCATTGTTGGACACGAATACGGTGTTTCTCTATTCAATACTTGGACAATTTCATGTGGATTCCAATCGTGTCAAAGGTGTGTCAAGAGTCAACAATGGGCGGCTGGCAGCTACGACATTCTTAAAAAAGTTTTGGTTGGGTTACTCCATCTCCATGTTTGCAACTATTTTAGTATAGGAAAGGGAAACGTTGCTCTGATTTTGACATTTCAGCTTTGTTAACTGTAGTAAAAGGTAAAGCCAAGGTAATGGAATACTAATCAGATATTCACATAATCACATCTCATTAAAACTTTCTATTTTCTTCTCATTTTATTTTCATCAAACTTTCTAAGTATTTTTTTTTCATTTCATTTATTTTCTTATTTATTCATACTTTTTCATTATTTTAATTCATTTATACACTAATTTTATTTTTCATTATCAATTCATATCTGATATCTCTTTGTTACTTTCTTCATTCTATTCAATTGTTTACCTTTGATTAAAATACTTCTCAAAGAAGATAGAAAGTTAGAAGAAGTGTTATTTCTTTGTGGCTTGCACAACAACCTAACATCGTCATTGCTGCAGTAGCATCTTGGTAATATTTGCTAGTATTAGACAATAATTAGTGTATATCATAATTAATACGATATTATTCTACAAGCTCTGTATAAATATTGGAGGTAATACCTAGATACAATGAATGTGGTCGTCATACTAATTATCAACTCATAATGATGGTAAATGAAGAGACTGTAATAATTACTATCCTATTAACTATGATATTGCTAATTATCGTCTAATAGCTAGGTTCTTTTGTTTGCGTAATTTTTGTAGAAATAATATGCTTAATTAAAGCTTGAATATTATTAGATGATGTAATCCCCTATAAATTCTAATACAATACAGTGGCGGAAACACTGTAGGTTGGGATTAAAACACACCGACAAACTATATTCTAAATAAAAAAGAAGGTCAGTCGATACAAAGGCCACTTTATACAAAAAGGCTAAAATAAACATCCTTAAAAGGGTTTACAAAAATCCAGAAGTAACATAATTGATAGAACAGGATTCATACTACTCGCTAGCTCACACCCAAAACCCAGCAGCAAAACCTGTCATGTTATAAACATAACAGCCACATCAGTGGGGAGTAACTCGGACGTTCTCCCAGCCATATTATATCATATGAAAAAAATAATAGTATTACTATATCAAAATAGATAAAAATGGAAAACGATTAAAACAATATAGTAACATAAGTTTTCAGCAAAACTTAAAGCGACTGCCAACCTTCAAGTCAAAACCAATCGATAATTATAAAATTTAAAATGACGTTATGGAAATCAATTAGTGTAACGGAATAGACTTTCATTGGGATCATACTAAACTAGCTTCGAGAATTTAGTCAAAACAAATCAGACTTCGGTCTCTAACTAGGCAACTCAACTATAACAGGACTGCGTGCAGCGAGGTCCTGGCTTAAGTAATGTACACCCCTCCTGGACACCAAGCGTAATCCAGTTCAACCCGACGGCGACTTACACGATGCGATATCTAAGTTTAAGGTCAAAATATACACACTCCTGAACACAAACCATGCTCAGTTCAACGACCAATGTGTCTCAACATAGACACACCATCTTTATAGTTGATGGCAAAACGTATAAACTAGACTGTATTACTCTACCCGTATACTTGTCCTCATTCCATAACTCCAAAATCAAGTCATTATCGATATTCAAAAAAGAATGTTCAAAGTGAATAATATGAAGGTAAAAGTGATAAACATTTTATGTTAAAAGGAAACTTTCTATTTATAGAAATTTACTAATTTTAGAAACTTACTTAAATTAGAAATATTCTTATAGTAAATACGTAAATTGTTAAAAATAAGTTAAATGTATCAAAAATAACATTTCTAGCAAGTAAACGTTTTATTAATATCGTTGTCATCGTAACTTAATATATTTCTAAGTTCTTTATCAAAGGTATAAATCAAACTTAATAAATGAACATATAGTAATTTATAAATATTTAGGAAAATCGAGTTAAAATGATAAATTTAGAAAAGGTACGATTTAGAAACGAAATGATAAATATAGATAAGGTATAAATAGTTGAGGAGTTTCAGAAGTGAAATAAGATTTAAAAACCTCTCAAATTGTTTCTAGTAATTAAATTTATTAATAAACAATACGAGTTTTACAAAAATAGTAATAATAATAATAATAATAATAAATCGTAAATGATTAGTGAAAATAGACTTGACAAAAATGTATTTCACAAAACAAATATTTCCTCATTTATTAATATAAATCGTAGAACCAAAATTGATCTATTAAACAAGTATACAAATCTCGATTTTCATATTAAAATACGATTTTGAGTTAAAATTATAATTATGAAATATGACAAATTAAAATTATGAAATCGATGTTATTTAGTTACTAGTGTCACGCTAACCAACAAAATATTATAATGATCAAAAATAATAATAATTAATAACGATTTATAAAACGATGTCGAAGTTATAAAATATTTATAACACGCACGAATTGAAATACTATTTTTAGCAAACAATATGTAGCTAAAAATAAAAACGAAGGTAAAGTATCTACTACATACTACTACTCAACACACGATATAATACCGAGTAACGTCCTAAAGTTACCTTCACTCGACATCCGAAACGAACTTGTACTCGTCCTTCTTGATCAACCCAAGCTTCAAATCAGTAGAAATGTCGTCTTTAAGCTCCAAGTTGTAGAACCGCTAGTCTTTAGTAGCATGATTCACCACGACAGTCGAGAAGACAAAACAAAAGAATGAGACAAGATATTCGAGACAAGACGGAAAGGGAAATGATGTGTCAAACATAGACACGAAGACCAAAAAGAATCGAGCCTCAAAACATGGTAACGAATTGACATAAACCGGTCTGAAATAGATGTCCCGAACAAAGGACGCTAGAGTAATAACGTACAGCCTACAGCCAACCAGAACAACGAACCGAGTCATGAAACCGAAAAATGATGACTACGAACAAGGCAAACATATCAGGGGCATCGACAATAGTCTTAGCAGGAAAAGCCAAACAGCGTCGATGACCGAAGCACAAAAGACCAAAACAGTACAACGAAATGCAGCGGGAACATCACACACGGACAGCAAAAGCAGTAAAACAATGAATCGACGAAACAGAGAAGAAGAAGAAGAAACGAAAAGAAAAAGGAGATTGATTAAGCACAACAACAACCGCATCAACCAACCAAAACAACGAAAAACAGAAGAGGAAGAAACGCGGAAGAATGACAACAAAAAGACAGAAAAGAAAACGACGACCGCAGCATACAACAAACGTAGCAGCAGCGCACCAACGCAAGGGACAACAGTAGACAACAGCGGCAAAACAGAACCGGAAAAAAAAAGGATCGGCAAAAGACAAAACGAAGAAGAAGAAGAAGAAGAAGAAATCGCTCACCGATTTCCGGCGACGAAACAGAACAAGGACAATAGGTCACGTCGGCAGGAATACTTGGCCGGAGTTGACACGACGCAGGGGTAAGAAGAGCAGGTTGACGCAAATTGAAGAAGAGGGTAGAAGAAAGACGAGAAACAAGACGCAACAGCACCCGAACACAGCAGCATTAGTACACAAATGCAGCCGCAGGGAGCAGTAGAAGATGATGGTGATGGAGATTGAAGAAAATGAAAAAGAAAAAGTTGGGATGGGAGTTGAGGATTTTACGGCTGACACCAAACAATCAAAACAAAAAGGGGCTTTAATAAATTAGGTTTAAGAAAACAAAATGGGTCGGAAAGAGTACAATAAGACGGGTCGAGCAAAAGGGTTACGGTTTAAATAGACATCAAGTCAAAAGTAGACCCAAGTAAGAGACCGAGTTAAGAAACATTATAAATAATTGAGCCGAATAACGTAAAAGAGTAATAATTAAAATATTTCTTGGGTTAAAATGAATATTCGAAACAGAAACAAAGTTTACGAAAATAATTAATTCGTCCCGGAGGACAAACAAAGTGAAATAAACGTTTTGAGTCTAAAAAAAATAATGTTTCTCGATTTATAAATATAAGAATAGTTTTCGAGACCAGTAGAATTTTAGGAGTTTGAAACGATTAAACGGTAAATTCGGTTTATAATAATTTTAAGAATTACGAGGTAAATCGTAAACGAAATAAAATACGAACATAAGTTTAAATTAATTTAATTTATAAAATCAGGGGTGTTACAATCTTACCCACTAAAAAGAAGTTTCGTCCTCGAAACTATAATAAAATGGAAAACAAGGTTATATCATTTGAACAAAATGAGAATGCTTAACTCGCATCACAATCTCGATTTTTTTTTTTTAAAAAAAAAATTACAACTTCAAACGTGATAAGAAATCGAAATCGAAGACAAAATTTTATTTCAAGAAGAGTTGGGCTCAATTCCCAAAGTTTAAAATAATTTAAATTAAAAAATTGCAAGTTAAAAATTATTTTATAAAATAATGACGATAAATAATATTTGTAAACGAAGTCGAGGGAGAAGAGTACCCAAATATTTTCAAAGCAATAGTAAAACGTTATGATTAAGAATTTCGACAATATAATAAAAACTTAGACATAAGATATTTTTTTTTTTAAAAAAAAATGTTAAATCGTTTTACATAATAATCTTATAGAAACCAAAATATTAGCAATTATGAAAGTTTTCGTAAAATTCAAATGCTTGAAAATAAAAATTTGAAACAATTTCGAAATACTTTAAAATAAATTATTAAGACATTTTGAAACAGGACTAAACATATGTTACCAACCAAAAATTGAAAACGAAGCTTTTGAAATTTATAACTCAAATGTTAAAATTTTACGATAGCCCAAAATTTTAAAATAGTCAAACTTTTCATAACAAAGGTTCGGGAAAAATGATAAACGGATAAATAGAGTCAAAGTCAACGACAAATTGAAACTAGAAAATTTTCAAATCCGAAAAAGAAGTCGAAGGGATTGGCCGGAGAAGAAGCAGCAAGATCTAAGAAAAGCTAAGGAGAGGAACGAAATTGAGAATCAAAATAGAGCTCTCAGGGGAATTACAAAGGAAGTTAACCATCTCGAGATTCCCGGTACAACTCCCACAACACGATTCCTAATTTCCATCAAATACTTTAAGTCCAATATTAGTCGCTAGGTGGTACCACTCAGTCACAATCTCCAAAAATGTCTTACGTGATTATCCAATCGTTCAAACGACACGATACTAATCCACAATTGTTTTACAACCTAATCTCATCCATTAAAAATCCAACGGTCATCAAAACACACCCAAACTCGTAATCGATAAGGTTCCTAAATCCAAAACTTATAAAGTCCAAACTCGTGGTACATCCCAAATTTCTCAAGTAAGAAACAATAAACAAGATCCACGAATTTAACAAGGTTCGGGTACGAAATCCTCAAAAATGATCATCAACATATTTAATAAACCACAAGTACAGAACTTGGAAAAGTACTACGAATCCTCAAACACGCTCAAACCTATAGGTAATGGCACGAACACTCACATCTTCAAAACACGTCTTTCGACTAAGCTTTCTGAGAATTCCACCAAATTTCATATCATATCAACGAAATCACCAAAATATTAACTCAACGAAGCCACAATCTCGTTAGTCTAAGGGTTCTGAACTATAAATCCATCAAGATGATTGACATCAAAGTATTCCTCAAAACAACACCACAAACCGTGATTGTGTAAGATAGCTCTCTTCTTCAAGGGTAACAACAACTCATCCAAGTCAGACCACTCAATTCCAAAGTTCATAGGTTACAACCTTAAACAATGATCAATGATCAAATCCATAAGAAACACGGTAATCTATGTCAACCAAAATTTCTAACGACATTAATGAAAACCTTTATTGGTACTACAACACTCAGGCCAGCTAACACTTTAACCAATACTCTATGATTCTGAATATTCACGATGCATCCATCAAATAAGCATTAGGTAGGAATCCCAAAGTAATGTTATCAGCTACACTTAGTTCGGTTCTAGGTTAGGTGTTAGGTATCCATCAAATGTGATACATTCTTACTACCCCAAAATATATTCAGCTCTAAGTCCTCCAAATAATCAAGTAACCTATATCCCAAGGTTCAAAATCTTAAGTACCAACCTAATTCCATTAATCGACAATTTATCATTCAAATCGATCCTCAAAAGCTTACTAAGATAGATAACATAGTATAACTCGCAATCCTCAAACCATGTAACAAGGGTTTACTAAACCTCAAACATCTATGACTTAAAATAAGAGAATTAATCAAAGATTGAAGACAGTAAAATAAGAGAATTAATCAAAGATTTATCTCAAGAATGAAGACGAGAATTAATAAGAGGAGAATTGGAAAAGGCAGAAGCAGGAAGAAAAGAATCAATGATTCTAGATGATAAAGACCTGAGAGGAGAAGGGAAAGTTTGGACCTCTAAGGTTCACGAGGGAAGTAAATGGATTACTTCATCTTCTTGTAGAGGAACGAGCACACAAGTCTTGGGTCGCTCTATCTGGATCTACTGCTAAATCCTGGAACTTGAATCCACTCTTGATCATCTAACCTGAAGCTTGAGCAAACTGAATCTTGACCGGAAAGTAACCATGGTATCTTCCGTGTAACACCGAGTTGTCCACTCGAGTCAACAGGTGTTGAGAGTGCGTGCCAAGTAGGTTTTGTCCCAATCTGGAGCAGCATCACGTCTACAACTCGTTCACTCATCTTCTTCTTGGAAAAAGGAACAAATATTCAATGCTAATCATTGAGTTACAAGAACATATAAACCTAACAGTTAAGTCCTTATTTTGTTTCTACCCATCTCTCACTAATATTCTTTTAATGATCAAATCATTTACCGGTATTTTTCCTAAAATCAGGTGTAAGCGTCGGGAGCAACAATGCTCTGATACCAACTGTAATCCCCTATAAATTCTAATGCAATACAGTGGCAGAAACACTGTAGGTTGGGATTAAAACACACCGACAAACTATATTCTAAATAAAAAAGAAGGCCAGTCGATACAAAGGCCACTTTTTACAAAAGGGCTAAAATAAACATCCTTAAAAGGGTTTACAAAAATCCAGAAGTAACATAATTGATAGAACAGGATTCATACTACTCGCTAGCTCACACCCAAAACCCAGCAGCAAAATCTGTCATGTTATAAACATAACAGCCACATCAGTGGGGAGTAACTCGGACGTTCTCCCAGCCATATTATATCATATGAAACAAATAATAGTATTACTATATCAAAATAGATAAAAATGGAAAACGATTAAAACAATATAGTAACATAAGTTTTCAGCAAAACTTAAAGCGACTGCCAACCTGCAAGTCAAAACCAATCGATAATTATAAAATTTAAAATGACGTTATGGAAATCAATTAGTGTAACGGAATAGACTTTCACTGGGATCATACTAAACTAGCTTCGAGAATTTAGTCAAAACAAATCAGACTTCGGTCTCTAACTAGGCAACTCAACTATAACAGGACTGCGTGCAGCGAGGTTCTGGCTTAAGTAATGTACACCCCTCATGGACACCAAGCGTAATCCAGTTCAACCCGACGGCGACTTACACGATGCGATATCTAAGTTTAAGGTCAAAATATACACACTCCTGAACACAAACCATGCTCAGTTCAACGACCAATGTGTCTCAACATAGACACACCATCTTTATAGTTGATGGCAAAACGTATAACCTAGACTGTATTACTCTACCCGTATACTTGTCCTCATTCCATAACTCCAAAATCAAGTCATTATCGATATTCAAAATAGAATGTTCAAAATGAATAATATGAAGGTAAAAGAGATAAATATTTTATGTTAAAAGGAAACTTTCTATTTATAGAAATTTACTAATTTTAGAAACTTACTTAAATTAGAAATATTCTTATAGAAAATACGTAAATTGTTAAAAATAAGTTAAATGTATCAAAATAACATTTCTAGCAAGTAAACGTTTTATTAATATCGTTGTCATCGTAACTTAATATATTTCTAAGTTCTTTATCAAAGGTATAAATCAAACTTAATAAATGAACATATAGTAATTTATAAATATTTAGGAAAATCGAGTTAAAATGATAAAATTTAGAAAAGGTACGATTTAGAAACGAAATGATAAATATAGATAAGGTATAAATAGTTGAGGAGTTTCAGAAGTGAAATAAGATTTAAAAACCTCTCAAATTGTTTCTAGTAATTAAATTTATTAATAAACAATACGAGTTTTACAAAAATAATAATAATAATAATAATAATAATAATAATAATAAATCGTAAATGATAAGCGGTTATTAGTGATTATAGACTTGACAAAAATGTATTTCACAAAACAAATATTTCCTCATTTATTAATATAAATCGTAGAACCAAAATTGATCTATTAAACAAGTATACAAATCTCGATTTTCATATTAAAATACGATTTTGAGTTAAAATTATAATTATGAAATATGACAAATTAAAATTATGAAATCGATGTTATTTAGTTACTAGTGTCACGCTAACCAACAAAATATTATAATGATCAAAAATAATAATAATTAATAACGATTTATAAAACGATGTCGAAGTTATAAAATATTTATAACACGCACGAATTGAAATACTATTTTTAGCAACAATATGTAGCTAAAAATAAAAACGAAGGTAAAGTATCTACTACATACTACTACTCAACACACGATATAATACCGAGTAACGTCCTAAAGTTACCTTCACTCGACATCCGAAACGAACTTGTACTCGTCCTTCTTGATCAACCCAAGCTTCAAATCAGTAGAAATGTCGTCTTTAAGCTCCAAGTTGTAGAACCGCTAGTCTTTAGTAGCATGATTCACCACGACAGTCGAGAAGACAAAACAAAAGAATGAGACAAGATATTCGAGACAAGACGGAAAGGGAAATGATGTGTCAAACATAGACACGAAGACCAAAAAGAATCGAGCCTCAAAACATGGTAACGAATTGACATAAACCGGTCTGAAATAGATGTCCCGAACAAAGGACGCTAGAGTAATAACGTACAGCCTACAGCCAACCAGAACAACGAACCGAGTCATGAAACCGAAAAATGATGACTACGAACAAGGCAAACATATCAGGGGCATCGACAATAGTCTTAGCAGGAAAAGCCAAACAGCGTCGATGACCGAAGCACAAAAGACCAAAACAGTACAACGAAATGCAGCGGGAACAGCACACACGGACAGCAAAAGCAGTAAAACAACGAATCGACGAAACAGAGAAGAAGAAACGAAAAGAAAAAGGAGATTGATTAAGCACAACAACAACCGCATCAACCAACCAAAACAACGAAAACAGAAGAGGAAGAAACGCGGAAGAATGACAACAAAAAGACAGAAAAGAAAACGACGACCGCAGCATACAACAAACGTAGCAGCAGCGCACCAACGCAAGGGACAACAGTAGACAGCAGCGGCAAAACAGAACCGGAAAAAAAAAGGATCGGCAAAAGACAAGACGAAGAAGAAGAAGAAGAAGAAGAAGAAGAAGAAGAAGAAATCGCTCATCGATTTCCGGCGACGAAACAGAACAAGGACAATAGGTCACGTCGGCAGGAATACTTGGCCGGAGTTGACACGACGCAGGGGTAAGAAGAGCAGGTTGACGCAAATTGAAGAAGAGGGTAGAAGAAAGACGAGAAACAAGACGCAACAGCACCCGAACACAGCAGCATTAGTAGACAAATGCAGCCGCAGCGAGCAGTAGAAGATGATGGTGATGGAGATTGAAGAAAATGAAAAAGAAAAAGTTGGGATGGGAGTTGAGGATGTTGCGGCTGACACCAAACAATCAAAACAAAAAGGGGCTTTAATAAATTAGGTTTAAGAAAACAAAATGGGTCGGAAAGAGTACAATAAGACGGGTCGAGCAAAAGGGTTACGGTTTAAATAGACATCAAGTCAAAAGTAGACCCAAGTAAGAGACCGAGTTAAGAAACATTATAAATAATTGAGCCGAATAACGTAAAAGAGTAATAATTAAAATATTTCTTGGGTTAAAATGAATATTCGAAACAGAAACAAAGTTTACGAAAATAATTAATTCGTCCCGGAGGACAAACAAAGTGAAATAAACGTTTTGAGTCTAAAAAAAATAATGTTTCTCGATTTATAAATATAAGAATAGTTTTCGAGACCAGTAGAATTTTAGGAGTTTGAAACGATTAAACGGTAAATTCGGTTTATAATAATTTTAAGAATTACGAGGTAAATCGTAAACGAAATAAAATACGAACATAAGTTTAAATTAATTTAATTTATAAAATCAGGGGTGTTACAATCTTACCCACTAAAAAGAAGTTTCGTCCTCGAAACTATAATAAAATGGAAAACAAGGTTATATCATTTGAACAAAATGAGAATGCTTAACTCGCATCACAATCTCGATTTTTTTTTTTTAAAAAAAAAATTACAACTTCAAACGTGATAAGAAATCGAAATCGAAGACAAAATTTTATTTCAAGAAGAGTTGGGCTCAATTCCCAAAGTTTAAAATAATTTAAATTAAAAAATTGCAAGTTAAAAATTATTTTATAAAATAATGACGATAAATAATATTTGTAAACGAAGTCGAGGGAGAAGAGTACCCAAATATTTTCAAAGCAATAGTAAAACGTTATGATTAAGAATTTCGACAATATAATAAAAACTTAGACATAAGATATTTTTTTTTTTAAAAAAAAATGTTAAATCGTTTTACATAATAATCTTATAGAAACCAAAATATTAGCAATTATGAAAGTTTTCGTAAAATTCAAATGCTTGAAAATAAAAATTTGAAACAATTTCGAAATACTTTAAAATAAATTATTAAGACATTTTGAAACAGGACTAAACATATGTTACCAACCAAAAATTGAAAACGAAGCTTTTGAAATTTATAACTCAAATGTTAAAATTTTACGATAGCCCAAAATTTTAAAATAGTCAAACTTTTCATAACAAAGGTTCGGGAAAAATGATAAACGGATAAATAGAGTCAAAGTCAACGACAAATTGAAACTAGAAAATTTTCAAATCCGAAAAAGAAGTCGAAGGGATTGGCCGGAGAAGAAGCAGCAAGATCTAAGAAAAGCTAAGGAGAGGAACGAAATTGAGAATCAAAATAGAGCTCTCAGGGGAATTACAAAGGAAGTTAACCATCTCGAGATTCCCGGTACAACTCCCACAACACGATTCCTAATTTCCATCAAATACTTTAAGTCCAATATTAGTCGCTAGGTGGTACCACTCAGTCACAATCTCCAAAAATGTCTTACGTGATTATCCATTCGTTCAAACGACACGATACTAATATTGTTTTATAACCTAATCTCATCCATTAAAATTCCAACGGTCATCAAAACACACCCAAACTCGTAATCGATAAGGTTCCTAAATCCAAAACTTATAAAGTCCAAACTCGTGGTACATCCCAAATTTCTCAAGTAAGAAACAATAAACAAGATCCACGAATTTAACAAGGTTCGGGTACGAAATCCTCAAAAATGATCATCAACATATTTAATAAACCACAAGTACAGAACTTGGAAAAGTACTACGAATCCTCAAACACGCTCAAACCTATAGGTAATGGCACGAACACTCACATCTTCAAAACACGTCTTTCGACTAAGCTTTCTGAGAATTCCACCAAATTTCATATCATATCAACGAAATCACCAAAATATTAACTCAACGAAGCCACAATCTCGTTAGTCTAAGGGTTCGGAACTATAAATCCATCAAGATGATTGACATCAAAGTATTCCTCAAAACAACACCACAAACCGTGATTGTGTAAGATAGCTCTCTTCTTCAAGGGTAACAACAACTCATCCAGGTCAGACCACTCAATTCCAAAGTTCATAGGTTACAACCTTAAACAATGATCAATGATCAAATCCATAAGAAACACGGTAATCTATGTCAACCAAAATTTCTAACGACATTAATGAAAACCTTTATTGGTACTACAACACTCAGGCCAGCTAACACTTTAACCAATACTCTATGATTCTGAATATTCACGATGCATCCATCAAATAAGCATTAGGTAGGAATCCCAAAGTAATGTTATCAGCTACACTTAGTTCGGTTCTAGGTTAGGTGTTAGGTATCCATCAAATGTGATACATTCTTACTACCCCAAAATATATTCAGCTCTAAGTCCTCCAAATAATCAAGTAACCTATATCCCAAGGTTCAAAATCTTAAGTACCAACCTAATTCCATTAATCGACAATTTATCATTCAAATCGATCCTCAAAAGCTTACTAAGATAGATAACATAGTATAACTCGCAATCCTCAAACCATGTAACAAGGGTTTACTAAACCTCAAACATCTATGACTTAAAATAAGAGAATTAATCAAAGATTGAAGACAGTAAAATAAGAGAATTAATCAAAGATTTATCTCAAGAATGAAGACGAGAATTAATAAGAGGAGAATTGGAAAAGGCAGAAGCAGGAAGAAAAGAATCAATGATTCTAGATGATAAAGACCTGAGAGGAGAAGGGAAAGTTTGGACCTCTAAGGTTCACGAGGGAAGTAAATGGATTACTTCATCTTCTTGTAGAGGAACGAGCACACAAGTCTTGGGTCGCTCCATCTGGATCTACTGCTAAATCCTGGAACTTGAATCCACTCTTGATCATCTAACCTGAAGCTTGAGCAAACTGAATCTTGACCGGAAAGTAACCATGGTATCTTCCGTGTAGCACCGAGTTGTCCACTCGAGTCAACAGGTGTTGAGAGTGCGTGCCAAGTAGGTCTTGTCCCAATCTGGAGCAGCATCACGTCTACAACTCGTTCACTCATCTTCTTCTTGGAAAAAGGAACAAATATTCAATGCTAATCATTGAGTTACAAGAACATATAAACCTAACAGTTAAGTCCTTATTTTGTTTCTACCCATCTCTCACTAATATTCTTTTAATGATCAAATCATTTACCGGTATTTTTCCTAAAATCAGGTGTAAGCGTCGGGAGCAACAATGCTCTGATACCAACTGTAATCCCCTATAAATTCTAATGCAATACAGTGGCAGAAACACTGTAGGTTGGGATTAAAACACACCGACAAACTATATTCTAAATAAAAAAGAAGGTCAGTCGATACAAAGGCCACTTTTTACAAAAGGGCTAAAATAAACATCCTTAAAAGGGTTTACAAAAATCCAGAAGTAACATAATTGATAGAACAGGATTCATACTACTCGCTAGCTCACACCCAAAACCCAGCAGCAAAATCTGTCATGTTATAAACATAACAGCCACATCAGTGGGGAGTAACTCGGACGTTCTCCCAGCCATATTATATCATATGAAACAAATAATAGTATTACTATATCAAAATAGATAAAAATGGAAAACGATTAAAACAATATAGTAACATAAGTTTTCAGCAAAACTTAAAGCGACTGCCAACCTGCAAGTCAAAACCAATCGATAATTATAAAATTTAAAATGACGTTATGGAAATCAATTAGTGTAACGGAATAGACTTTCACTGGGATCATACTAAACTAGCTTCGAGAATTTAGTCAAAACAAATCAGACTTCGGTCTCTAACTAGGCAACTCAACTATAACAGGACTGCGTGCAGCGAGGTTCTGGCTTAAGTAATGTACACCCCTCATGGACACCAAGCGTAATCCAGTTCAACCCGACGGCGACTTACACGATGCGATATCTAAGTTTAAGGTCAAAATATACACACTCCTGAACACAAACCATGCTCAGTTCAACGACCAATGTGTCTCAACATAGACACACCATCTTTATAGTTGATGGCAAAACGTATAACCTAGACTGTATTACTCTACCCGTATACTTGTCCTCATTCCATAACTCCAAAATCAAGTCATTATCGATATTCAAAATAGAATGTTCAAAATGAATAATATGAAGGTAAAAGAGATAAATATTTTATGTTAAAAGGAAACTTTCTATTTATAGAAATTTACTAATTTTAGAAACTTACTTAAATTAGAAATATTCTTATAGAAAATACGTAAATTGTTAAAAATAAGTTAAATGTATCAAAATAACATTTCTAGCAAGTAAACGTTTTATTAATATCGTTGTCATCGTAACTTAATATATTTCTAAGTTCTTTATCAAAGGTATAAATCAAACTTAATAAATGAACATATAGTAATTTATAAATATTTAGGAAAATCGAGTTAAAATGATAAAATTTAGAAAAGGTACGATTTAGAAACGAAATGATAAATATAGATAAGGTATAAATAGTTGAGGAGTTTCAGAAGTGAAATAAGATTTAAAAACCTCTCAAATTGTTTCTAGTAATTAAATTTATTAATAAACAATACGAGTTTTACAATAATAATAATAATAATAATAATAATAATAATAATAATAATAAATCGTAAATGATAAGCGGTTATTAGTGATTATAGACTTGACAAAAATGTATTTCACAAAACAAATATTTCCTCATTTATTAATATAAATCGTAGAACCAAAATTGATCTATTAAACAAGTATACAAATCTCGATTTTCATATTAAAATACGATTTTGAGTTAAAATTATAATTATGAAATATGACAAATTAAAATTATGAAATCGATGTTATTTAGTTACTAGTGTCACGCTAACCAACAAAATATTATAATGATCAAAAATAATAATAATTAATAACGATTTATAAAACGATGTCGAAGTTATAAAATATTTATAACACGCACGAATTGAAATACTATTTTTAGCAACAATATGTAGCTAAAAATAAAAACGAAGGTAAAGTATCTACTACATACTACTACTCAACACACGATATAATACCGAGTAACGTCCTAAAGTTACCTTCACTCGACATCCGAAACGAACTTGTACTCGTCCTTCTTGATCAACCCAAGCTTCAAATCAGTAGAAATGTCGTCTTTAAGCTCCAAGTTGTAGAACCGCTAGTCTTTAGTAGCATGATTCACCACGACAGTCGAGAAGACAAAACAAAAGAATGAGACAAGATATTCGAGACAAGACGGAAAGGGAAATGATGTGTCAAACATAGACACGAAGACCAAAAAGAATCGAGCCTCAAAACATGGTAACGAATTGACATAAACCGGTCTGAAATAGATGTCCCGAACAAAGGACGCTAGAGTAATAACGTACAGCCTACAGCCAACCAGAACAACGAACCGAGTCATGAAACCGAAAAATGATGACTACGAACAAGGCAAACATATCAGGGGCATCGACAATAGTCTTAGCAGGAAAAGCCAAACAGTGTCGATGACCGAAGCACACAAGACCAAAACAGTACAACGAAATGCAGCGGGAACAGCACACACGGACAGCAAAAGCAGTAAAACAACGAATCGACGAAACAGAGAAGAAGAAGAAACGAAAAGAAAAAGGAGATTGATTAAGCACAACAACAACCGCATCAACCAACCAAAACAACGAAAAACAGAAGAGGAAGAAACGCGGAAGAATGACAACAAAAAGAGAGAAAAGAAAACGACGACCGCAGCATACAACAAACGTAGCAGCAGTGCACCAACGCAAGGGACAACAGTAGACAGCAGCGGCAAAACAGAACCGGAAAAAAAAGGATCGGCAAAAGACAAAACGAAGAAGAAGAAGAAGAAATCGCTCACCGATTTCCGGCGACGAAACAGAACAAGGACAATAGGTCACGTCGGCAGGAATACTTGGCCGGAGTTGACACGACGCAGGGGTAAGAAGAGCAGGTTGACGCAAATTGAAGAAGAGGGTAGAAGAAAGACGAGAAACAAGACGCAACAGCACTCGAACACAGCAGCATTAGTACACAAATGCAGCCGCAGCGAGCAGTAGAAGATGATGGTGATGGAGATTGAAGAAAATGAAAAAGAAAAAGTTGGGATGGGAGTTGAGGATGTTGCGGCTGACACCAAACAATCAAAACAAAAAGGGGCTTTAATAAATTAGGTTTAAGAAAACAAAATGGGTCGGAAAGAGTACAATAAGACGGGTCGAGCAAAAGGGTTACGGTTTAAATAGACATCAAGTCAAAAGTAGACCCAAGTAAGAGACCGAGTTAAGAAACATTATAAATAATTGAGCCGAATAACGTAAAAGAGTAATAATTAAAATATTTCTTGGGTTAAAATGAATATTCGAAACAGAAACAAAGTTTACGAAAATAATTAATTCGTCCCGGAGGACAAACAAAGTGAAATAAAAGTTTTGAGTCTAAAAAAAAATAATGTTTCTCGATTTATAAATATAAGAATAATTTTCGAGACCAGTAGAATTTTAGGAGTTTGAAACGATTAAACGGTAAATTCGGTTTATAATAATTTTAAGAATTACGAGGTAAATCGTAAACGAAATAAAATACGAACATAAGTTTAAATTAATTTAATTTATAAAATCAGGGGTGTTACAATCTTACCCACTAAAAAGAAGTTTCGTCCTCGAAACTATAATAAAATGGAAAACAAGGTTATATCATTTGAACAAAATGAGAATGCTTAACTCGCATCACAATCTCGATTTTTTTTTTAAAAAAAAAATTACAACTTCAAACGTGATAAGAAATCGAAATCGAAGACAAAATTTTATTTCAAGAAGAGTTGGGCTCAATTCCCAAAGTTTAAAATAATTTAAATTAATAAAATTGCAAGTTAAAAATTATTTTATAAAATAATGACGATAAATAATATTTGTAAACGAAGTCGAGGGAGAAGAGTACCCAAATATTTTCAAAGCGATAGTAAAACGTTATGATTAAGAATTTCGACAATATAATAAAAACTTAGACATAAGATATTTTTTTTAAAAAAAAAATGTTAAATCGTTTTACATAATAATCTTATAGAAACCAAAATATTAGCAATTATGAAAGTTTTCGTAAAATTCAAATGCTTGAAAATAAAAATTTGAAACAATTTCGAAATACTTTAAAATAAATTATTAAGACATTTTGAAACAGGACTAAACATATGTTACCAACCAAAAATTGAAAACGAAGCTTTTGAAATTTATAACTCAAATGTTAAAATTTTACGATAGCCCAAAATTTTAAAATAGTCAAACTTTTCATAACAAAGGTTCGGGAAAAATGATAAACGGATAAATAGAGTCAAAGTCAACGACAAATTGAAACTAGAAAATTTTCAAATCCGAAAAAGAAGTCGAAGGGATTGGCCGGAGAAGAAGCAGCAAGATCTAAGAAAAGCTAAGGAGAGGAACGAAATTGAGAATCAAAATAGAGCTCTCAGGGGAATTACAAAGGAAGTTAACCATCTCGAGATTCCCGGTACAACTCCCACAACACGATTCCTAATTTCCATCAAATACTTTAAGTCCAATATTAGTCGCTAGGTGGTACCACTCAGTCACAATCTCCAAAAATGTCTTACGTGATTATCCAATCGTTCAAACGACACGATACTAATCCACAATTGTTTTACAACCTAATCTCATCCATTAAAAATCCAACGGTCATCAAAACACACCCAAACTCGTAATCGATAAGGTTCCTAAATCCAAAACTTATAAAGTCCAAACTCGTGGTACATCCCAAATTTCTCAAGTAAGAAACAATAAACAAGATCCACGAATTTAACAAGGTTCGGGTACGAAATCCTCAAAAATGATCATCAACATATTTAATAAACCACAAGTACAGAACTTGGAAAAGTACTACGAATCCTCAAACACGCTCAAACCTATAGGTAATGGCACGAACACTCACATCTTCAAAACACGTCTTTCGACTAAGCTTTCTGAGAATTCCACCAAATTTCATATCATATCAACGAAATCACCAAAATATTAACTCAACGAAGCCACAATCTCGTTAGTCTAAGGGTTCTGAACTATAAATCCATCAAGATGATTGACATCAAAGTATTCCTCAAAACAACACCACAAACCGTGATTGTGTAAGATAGCTCTCTTCTTCAAGGGTAACAACAACTCATCCAAGTCAGACCACTCAATTCCAAAGTTCATAGGTTACAACCTTAAACAATGATCAATGATCAAATCCATAAGAAACACGGTAATCTATGTCAACCAAAATTTCTAACGACATTAATGAAAACCTTTATTGGTACTACAACACTCAGGCCAGCTAACACTTTAACCAATACTCTATGATTCTGAATATTCACGATGCATCCATCAAATAAGCATTAGGTAGGAATCCCAAAGTAATGTTATCAGCTACACTTAGTTCGGTTCTAGGTTAGGTGTTAGGTATCCATCAAATGTGATACATTCTTACTACCCCAAAATATATTCAGCTTTAAGTCCTCCAAATAATCAAGTAACCTATATCCCAAGGTTCAAAATCTTAAGTACCAACCTAATTCCATTAATCGACAATTTATCATTCAAATCGATCCTCAAAAGCTTACTAAGATAGATAACATAGTATAACTCGCAATCCTCAAACCATGTAACAAGGGTTTACTAAACCTCAAACATCTATGACTTAAAATAAGAGAATTAATCAAAATTGAAGACAGTAAATAAGAGAATTAATCAAAGATTTATCTCAAGAATGAAGACGAGAATTAATAAGAGGAGAATTGGAAAAGGCAGAAGCAGGAAGAAAAGAATCAATGATTCTAGATGATAAAGACCTGAGAGGAGAAGGGAAAGTTTGGACCTCTAAGGTTCACGAGGGAAGTAAATGGATTACTTCATCTTCTTGTAGAGGAACGAGCACACAAGTCTTGGGTCGCTCCATCTGGATCTACTGCTAAATCCTGGAACTTGAATCCACTCTTGATCATCTAACCTGAAGCTTGAGCAAACTGAATCTTGACCGGAAAGTAACCATGGTATCTTCCGTGTAGCACCGAGTTGTCCACTCGAGTCAACAGGTGTTGAGAGTGCGTGCCAAGTAGGTCTTGTCCCAATCTGGAGCAGCATCACGTCTACAACTCGTTCACTCATCTTCTTCTTGGAAAAAGGAACAAATATTCAATGCTAATCATTGAGTTACAAGAACATATAAACCTAACAGTTAAGTCCTTATTTTGTTTCTACCCATCTCTCACTAATATTCTTTTAATGATCAAATCATTTACCGGTATTTTTCCTAAAATCAGGTGTAAGCGTCGGGAGCAACAATGCTCTGATACCAACTGTAATCCCGGATAAATTCTAATGCAATACAGTGGCAGAAACACTGTAGGTTGGGATTAAAACACACCGACAAACTATATTCTAAATAAAAAAGAAGGTCAGTCGATACAAAGGCCACTTTTTACAAAAGGGCTAAAATAAACATCCTTAAAAGGGTTTACAAAAATCCAGAAGTAACATAATTGATAGAACAGGATTCATACTACTCGCTAGCTCACACCCAAAACCCAGCAGCAAAATCTGTCATGTTATAAACATAACAGCCACATCAGTGGGGAGTAACTCGGACGTTCTCCCAGCCATATTATATCATATGAAACAAATAATAGTATTACTATATCAAAATAGATAAAAATGGAAAACGATTAAAACAATATAGTAACATAAGTTTTCAGCAAAACTTAAAGCGACTGCCAACCTGCAAGTCAAAACCAATCGATAATTATAAAATTTAAAATGACGTTATGGAAATCAATTAGTGTAACGGAATAGACTTTCACTGGGATCATACTAAACTAGCTTCGAGAATTTAGTCAAAACAAATCAGACTTCGGTCTCTAACTAGGCAACTCAACTATAACAGGACTGCGTGCAGCGAGGTTCTGGCTTAAGTAATGTACACCCCTCATGGACACCAAGCGTAATCCAGTTCAACCCGACGGCGACTTACACGATGCGATATCTAAGTTTAAGGTCAAAATATACACACTCCTGAACACAAACCATGCTCAGTTCAACGACCAATGTGTCTCAACATAGACACACCATCTTTATAGTTGATGGCAAAACGTATAACCTAGACTGTATTACTCTACCCGTATACTTGTCCTCATTCCATAACTCCAAAATCAAGTCATTATCGATATTCAAAATAGAATGTTCAAAATGAATAATATGAAGGTAAAAGAGATAAATATTTTATGTTAAAAGGAAACTTTCTATTTATAGAAATTTACTAATTTTAGAAACTTACTTAAATTAGAAATATTCTTATAGAAAATACGTAAATTGTTAAAAATAAGTTAAATGTATCAAAATAACATTTCTAGCAAGTAAACGTTTTATTAATATCGTTGTCATCGTAACTTAATATATTTCTAAGTTCTTTATCAAAGGTATAAATCAAACTTAATAAATGAACATATAGTAATTTATAAATATTTAGGAAAATCGAGTTAAAATGATAAAATTTAGAAAAGGTACGATTTAGAAACGAAGTGATAAATATAGATAAGGTATAAATAGTTGAGGAGTTTCAGAAGTGAAATAAGATTTAAAAACCTCTCAAATTGTTTCTAGTAATTAAATTTATTAATAAACAATACGAGTTTTACAAAAATAATAATAATAATAATAATAATAATAATAAATCGTAAATGATAAGCGGTTATTAGTGATTATAGACTTGACAAAAATGTATTTCACAAAACAAATATTTCCTCATTTATTAATATAAATCGTAGAACCAAAATTGATCTATTAAACAAGTATACAAATCTCGATTTTCATATTAAAATACGATTTTGAGTTAAAATTATAATTATGAAATATGACAAATTAAAATTATGAAATCGATGTTATTTAGTTACTAGTGTCACGATAACCAACAAAATATTATAATGATCAAAAATAATAATAATTAATAACGATTTATAAAACGATGTCGAAGTTATAAAATATTTATAACACGCACGAATTGAAATACTATTTTTAGCAAACAATATGTAGCTAAAAATAAAAACGAAGGTAAAGTATCTACTACATATTACTACTCAACACACGATATAATACCGAGTAACGTCCTAAAGTTACCTTCACTCGACATCCGAAACGAACTTGTACTCGTCCTTCTTGATCAACCCAAGCTTCAAATCAGTAGAAATGTCGTCTTTAAGCTCCAAGTTGTAGAACTGCTAGTCTTTAGTAGCATGATTCACCACGACAGTCGAGAAGACAAAACAAAAGAATGAGACAAGATATTCGAGACAAGACGGAAAGGGAAATGATGTGTCAAACATAGACACGAAGACCAAAAAGAATCGAGCCTCAAAACATGGTAACGCATTGACATAAACCGGTCTGAAATAGATGTCCCGAACAAAGGACGCTGGAGTAATAACGTACAGCCTACAACCAACAAGAACAACGAACCGAGTCATGAAACCGAAAAATGATGACTACGAACAAGGCAAACATATCAGGGGCATCGACAATAGTCTTAGCAGGAAAAGCCAAACAGCGTCGATGACCGAAGCACACAAGACCAAAACAGTACAACGAAACGCAGCGGGAACAGCACACACGGACAGCAAAAGCAGTAAAACAACGAATCGACGAAACAGAGAAGAAGAAGAAACGAAAAGAAAAAGGAGATTGATTAAGCACAACAACAACCGCATAAACCAACCAAAACAACGAAAAACAGAAGAGGAAGAAACGCGGAAGAATGACAACAAAAAGACAGAAAAGAAAACGACGACCGCAACATACAACAAATGTAGCAGCAGCACACCAACGCAAGGGACAACAGTAGACAGCAACGGCAAAACAGAACCGGAAAAAAAAAAAGGATCGGCAAAAGACAAAACGAAGAAGAAGAAGAAGAAGAAGAAATCGCTCACCGATTTCCGGCGACGAAACAGAACAAGGACAATAGGTCACGTCGGCAGGAATACTTGGCCGAAGTTGACACGACGCAGGGGTAAGAAGAGCAGGTTGACGCAAATTGAAGAAGAGGGTAGAAGAAAGACGAGAAACAGGACGCAACAGCACCCGAACACAGCAGTAACAGTACACAAATGCAGCCGCAGTGAGCAGTAGAAGATGATGGTGATGGAGATTGAAGAAAATGAAAAAGAAAAAGTTGGGATGGGAGTTGAGGATGTTGCGGCTGACACCAAACAATCAAAACAAAAAGGGGCTTTAATAAGTTAGGTTTAAGAAAACAAAATGGGTCGGAAAGAATACAATAAGACGGATCGAGCAAAAGGGTTACGGTTTAAATAGACATCAAGTCAAAAGTTGACCCAAGTAAGAAACCGAGTTAAGAAACATTATAATTAAAATATTTCTTGGGTTAAAATGAATATTCGAAACAGAAACAAAGTTTACGAAAATAATTAATTCGTCCCGGAGGACAAACAAAGTGAAATAAACATTTTGAGTCTAAAAAAAATAATGTTTCTCGATTTATAAATATAAGAATAATTTTCGAGACCAGTAGAATTTTAGGAGTTTGAAACGATTAAACGATAAATTCGGTTTATAATAATTTTAAGAATTACGAGGTAAATCGTAAACGAAATAAAATACGAACATAAGTTTAAATTAATTTAATTTATAAAATCAGGGGTGTTACAAATGAACTACTACAACACCCCTGCCTAAGTACAGTTTTTTTAATTTATTTTGTTTATACAAAGAGTTTACAGACTTGGCAATGATTTACCCTTTTCTTTTTTAGCATTCCGTCAACAATTTACGTTTTGATTTTGGGTAAACTTTACTCTTTACCATTTGCTTTTATGCATGATAAAAGTAATTTTTCTCCCAATATCTAGACTTCAGTCTTTCTGTATAAAGAAAATGTAACATTTTAATATGGACAGACAACGTATAGAATTAGTAATATGTTTAGTTATATAATAAATACGGAGTACAATATATTGTTCCCGCTTCTTTCTTCTTTTTATATGGCATCCATAAAATGAGTAAACAAATGGATGAATTCGCGTCTAATTTACAATTCTCGTTTTTTGTTGTCTTCCTAAATATCAGCTTTGTTTTTACGACCCGTATACACTGCAATGGTCCCTCTTCTATCTCTCTATATTTTACTCTCCGGAGTTCAGTTTGCAATTCTGTATATCCCGAAACTGCAAAGGTTGGTTCGATTGTCGTGAAATCTGTGTGTAGATAGCAAAACAAATTCGACTTTAGGACAGTGAGTTGTCACGCCACAACCAAATAAGCCCGCTCCTTAATTTATACTAGTAGTTGCCGGAAATGTGTCAAGAAATATTTCTTAGATGCTTTGGTGGTTTTGGTTTAACTCAGTTTTTTATAACGGTATTACCTCTTTTCAATCACCAAAAAAAAAAAAAAAACAATCTAACTCTTAGCTTCTCCCGAAATTGAAATCCTAGTTCCGCCATAGATTTTGATTTTACTACCTCAGTAATCTGTACTGATCGCTTTGCTTTACAATTGTATACACCTGACCTAGCTACATGCTCGGTACTTGGTATGTAATGAATCATATATGGTACAGAAAGAAATCTGGATATGAGTTATCAAGCACAGGTAACCACAAATTCGTTCACCTAATTACGTTTGTGCGTTTGGTTTTGATGATAGAATGAAGATGACGATGAATTAGTACAAGGTACTTTACATAAGTTGTCGGCCTTAGTGGACGAGATACATACAATCACTGCAAAATTAAAGTGTTCAAGGAATAACAATGTCACCAATGTTGTTGTGCCATGGATCAGCCAAGTGAGTTGCCAAGTTTTCTAGCGGACCGGTTCCTGGATAAGCTGATTGCTGAACGCAGAACCCCACAAACGCCAATAGAGCAAGACGACCTAACAGTACAACAACAAAAACACATACATTTTTCATGAGGTGGGTAATATTAGTAAGTTAATACTAACTAAGTTGATGAGTATGCAAGTGAGGTAGGAAATGAGTGTACCATTCTTGATCTCCTTGACCTTGAGTTCCTGGAGCTTCTTAGGGTCTTTAGAGTAGCCCAAGGGGTCGAAGGCACCGCCAGGGTACTTCTTCTTCTCAGGGTCTTTCTCCATGCTACGTTGGTGCTCCACGAAGGCGATGGCCAGGAATTCGATGGCCAAAACGGTAGGAAGGTTTCCCCAAGGAACAGGGTTGCCTAGGTAAGTAGCCTGCCCTCCTGGTAATGCGGCCCACTCCTGTGCTTTCACCCAGTTTCCTAACCCTAGTGCTTCTGGTACTAGAATTCCCGGCTGCATGCATTTCGTATTATTTCATCATTACTAGCAAATTAAACAAAATACTCCCCAAGTTTTTATGTCATGAAACTTGTAACTTACAACTGCAAGCATTGCCCATCTGCAGTGGATTAGCTCCGATTCCTTAAACCTTTCCAGATTTTCGGGCACTGACCCCAGTCCAAGAGGGTCGAATCCGAAGTCACTGCACAACAAAGCTCATTCGTTCATTCATTATACTTTTAAAAGACGAATAACAAAACAGAATTACAAGTACTACTTACCCGGGAGCAGAGCCATCGAGGTAGGGGGGGCGAGGCTCACCGGGCATCCACTCGGCGGACATGGTGAAGCGCGAAGAAGCTTTACACGAAACATTAGCCAACGGAACTGCGGCCGCAAACTTAGACTTTGCAGACGAGAGTGACGACGGGAACACGGCTGCGATGCCGCAGCTCATTAAGGCGTTTGAAGCCATAATTAAAACTGTACTCAGTGCTAATGCTCAAGGCAAAGAGCAAGCAAAACTAGCAGTTATTGTGTTTGTGTTTATTGAGTGGTGACTTGTTTGGCAATCAGACTGTCTTCAAGTAATGGTATAGTGTGGATATAGCAGAAATCTATATGTTGTTACTCATTGGCTAGTGTTGTTACTCACTTATCTGCTATTGGACCACGTCATTTCTGAGTTTTATCTATTTTTATTCAATTTTGAGGGAAAACGACAAGGGAATCGAAGTGGATGGGTTTGATATCTTCTTGCATGGTTGAGGTTGATCCTATACATCTACATAACTACGATAAGAGATTGTTTCTAGTTAAACCAGGAAATCCAGTTTTTCTTTTCCGGATACTCATTTCGTTAATCAGGCCCGACCCTAAGGTTATTTGGAGGGGCAAAGGCCTAGCACCTAATGTGAAAAGGGGTCCAATTATACGAAGGAGAAAAATTAAACACAGTTTAAAATGTATTTGAAATAGTAGATTTACCAATGAAATAACACAGACTCAATGGTTAGGGCCTTAATTAGGGACTTGGTCATTGGCGCAAAACATGCGGGATCAAGCTCTCCTTAACCTAAGTTTAAAGGGGGTGTCTGAGTAAGAGTCTGACACTCATACCTGGATAATGTTTTAATATTTATATAATAATAAAATTTAATATTATTATTATTATTTTTTCTGCAAGAAAATAGCATGCCTCTTTTATTCAATAAAACTCGAATACAAGAGACTCAATCTTACAAAAGAAAAAATCACTCAAGTATATGAACTAATCCCCTAGAGACTCCTACAAACACCAAGCTTCTCTTCTTCATAGTTCTCATAACAACTTCAAGCTTTATCTGTACTAATAGCTGAGTATATGATCTAGTAGTGTCAAAAAAGATCCTCCTATTTCTTTCTCCCCAAACATGATATACTGCTGCTGCAAGTGCTATACAGTACATCCTATTCTTCTTGTGCTTCCTTTTCTTCCTTCCTGCACTCCATCTTAACTCCATCTGCAGGTTATCACTTCGCCCCACTACTCCCATCCAGTCCTTGATTCCATGCCAAACTGCCAATGCAAATGAGCATTTAAAGAATAGATGTGAGTGACACTCATAGTCCCTCTTGCACAGAACACATCTATTAACAATGTAAATGGACTTCTTCATCATGTTATCCAATGTTGCTAACTTCCTTTGAGCTGCTAACGCTGTTATCAGACCATGCTTTGGAATTGCATTCCCATGAACAGCATTCATCCATCCTCTTTTCCCATATTTCCTTCTAAACCAGTCATAGGCTAAACTGACCCTAAGGGCTCCATCAAACTGCCAGCTCTTCAATAATATTTCTACAGCCTCCTTACTTCCTTCCTTTTCAATAAGCTCATCCCTTATTTTAATGACACTCTTCAATGTGAAGGTATAGTGATCCTCATTCTTAATGGTCCAAACTGTCTGCCCCTCCAACACATAATGACTGATCCATTTTCCCCAAACTCCTCCTGCTGCATTCAAAATCTTCCATAGCCAGTTGCTCATCATTGCCTTATTCCAAGCTCTCATGTCTTTAATTCCCATTCCTCATTCATCCCATGGAGCACACATACTCTCCCAACTCTTCTGAGTTAAGTGACTTCTCTCTGCCTCTCCAGTCCAAAAGAAATTCCTGCACACTTTCATGATCCGCTGCATTACATTACCTGGCAACAAGGTGTTTTCACACCAGTAATTAAGTATACCAAAGACCACTGAATTAATGAGTTGGGCTCGTCCTGCATAAGTCAGCTTATTGGAAGACCAACACTGAATCAAAATCTGAATCTTCTGGAATAGCACAGAATAGTGCTCCATCCTGTTATTGATATCATTCAGGGGGAGTCCTAGATATCTACAGGGGGAAGACCCCTTGCTTGTAGCCTGTCATAGTGAGGATGGTCTCCCTGACTTCCTCCTGTACTCCTCCAAAATAGATCTCCGTCTTTTCCCTATTTGTACTCAGCCCAGATTCAATCTCAAATTCGCCCCAAAACTCTACTTACAGCCTCAACTGAAGGAACATCACCTCTGACAAACACCATAAGGTCGTCAGCAAAAATTAGATGATTCAACTCAAGTCGTCTAAACTTTGGATGATAAGAGACATGTCTTTCTTTTGCAATCTCTCTCATTTTCCTAGATAGGATTTTCATACTTAGTACAAACAAATAAGGGGAAAACGGGTCTCCTTGTCTCATTCCACTTCTCCCCTTAAAAAACCTTGAACCTCCCCCTTAATTTTAATTGAGAACCAAGATCCTTGAATGCAACCTCTTATCCAATGTATAAGAGTTGGAGGAAAGTTGAACTCCTCCAACATATTATCCAGAAACGACCATTGCTGCGAGTCAAATGCTTTCCTAAGATCAATTTTCATAAGGCATCTTGGTGTCGAGTACTTCCTACCGTACCCCTTGATCAAAGACTGAGACAATGCTATGTTTTCTTGAATGCTTCTCTCAACTATAAAAGCTGCTTGCTCCTGCCCCACTATATCATGTATCACTGATTAAATTCTATTAGTTAATATCTTACTAATTGCTTTATAAACCACCGAGCAACAAGATATTGGCCTGTAATCCAACACCGTCTGACAGACCTGCTTTTTTGGAATTAGGGATATTATGGTATCATTTGCTTGTTTCAGCATTCTCCCTTTACTAAAGAACTCGTATATTGCCTCACGGAAATCCTTTTTGATTATACTCCAAGCTGATTTGAAAAACCCAGCCGAGAACCCATCAGGCCTTGGGCTTCTATCCATGTCTATTCAGAACACTGCCTTCCGAATTTCTTCCTCATCTGGTAAGGCAGTTAAACTAGCCCAATTCCCTTCTTACACCCTTGGACCAGAGTTTATGTCAATTCTCTATACCTCCTTCCTTTGCCCCAAGAGTGCTTCATAATATTCTATGAATCCTTGTGCCATATCATCTCCCTCTCTTATCCTTCCTTGAGCATCAACAATGGATCCTATAATCTGTTGTTGTCTTCTTTCTCTCAACCTACTGTGAAAGTAGGTGGTTGCCTCATCATCCAAAGAAATCTTCTCCATTTTTGCTCTCTGCTGAAGAATGCTATATTCTGCCTTCTTTAGAGTACACCATTCACCCTGTATCCTCCTCTCTTCAGCTATTAGGTTCATGTCTAGCGGATTCTTTTGAAGTAGGCTAGAACAGTCCTCCATTTCTTTCTCAATCTCTACAATTCGCTTTCTTGAGCATCAGCAATGGATGCTATTTTTATTGTTATTGTTATTAGGGTTTTTCTACGTTGTACCCTCTTATTTTTCCGTTTTCTACCATGTACTGCTCCTATTTTCAAAACCCTCACTAATACCCCTGTAGTTGATTAACTTCATAAAACGTGACCTAATCACAATTATTGGTCTAATGCTCCGTTAATTAGATGACATGACAGTGATTCAAGGCTATGACACAGTTTTGACGAACTTGGCTTGTATTCCCTCCGTTTTCCCCAAGTTTTTCTCCATTTCATTAATTTTTCCCATTTTCCTCATTTTATACATCAACTTCTTATTCTTTTTTTACCTTCCTCCACTTTCACCCCAACTTAATCTTTAGCTTAAAATAATGATATTTGACTGATTTCTAACGAAATTAATTTAATCACATTAACAAATGAAGCATTAATGTTGCACCTAAAATAAAGAGTGAAAGAATAATGATAAAATGAAGAAAAAAAAATCATAAATTATGCATGCAAAATTAGAATTAAAGATAACATAGGAGACGAAGATGGAAATTAATTAGGGTTTTGTGTAAAATAATTGTAATTAGGTCATGTTTAATGAAATTAATCAACTACAGGGGTATAAGGGAGGGTTTAGAAAACAGGAGGGGTATATGGTAGAAAATGGAAAAATAGAAGGGTACAACATAGAAAAACCCTTGTTATTATTATTATTATTAGGGAAAAAGTCCTATGGTACCCTCGAACTATGTCACATTATACATGGTACCCCTGCTTTTAAGTTTGTTCCTATGTGTAGACACCCACATTTTGACCGCCAGGTGTCTATAGCAGTTTCCGACAAACACCCGATGATGATCGGACGCAAACGTGCTTTAACTACTCAGAAACGGGCTCAAAATCATTGGCATTTGGCTTGGGCTCATTATAGAGTACATATCTCACAAAACTAACCTCAAAATCAGGCCCAGTGGGTCGTTTCGAGTCAAATAAGGCTAATTTGGGTCGATTCCGACATCGGGGGTAAAACCGTCTTTTTGGGACCGAGTCAAAACCCGGTCAAAGATTTTTCCGAGACATGTGAGTCAGCCGTGACACCTCACACGGCTGATTCATACTCTAATCCTACAAAAAATCAGCTTCACAAAATATTAAACAAATCCGTTTAAGGATGGAATTCGATCTCAAGTAGGAATCCTATCCGAAAACCGATTCAAACACCCGACCGAGTGCAAACACTCGGCCGAGCAGCCCTCTACCAGCCGGTTCCCTTTCTTCCTTCACAAGAAAGCGGAATCCTCATTCCTTTCGAATTCTTACGTTTCCTATCTTAAACGGTAGTTCAAACTCTCCTAGCCAAGGTCGGGAACTCCCTATAAATAGCCCCTTGCACAACTCAAAATTCATTCATTATCAATTAGCATCTACAATATACATTCATTATCGATCAAATATTCATAAAAGCATCACAAATTATTCCCATACACACACTCGTAAGCATAAAATCTAGCATCGATACACCGATATTACAAACCCGAAGGAAACCGGCCCGATACCCGACACCCTTCACATGTCACGCCCAAACCGAGACACCACCAACTCACCGACATCCACTCGACGCACTTGTGCCCAAGCCACGTCCCGACGAGCCCCGATCCGAGTAAACAGAAGCATGTAGGTTGAGGGTGCACAAAACCCGATCTCTCCTTTTCCTTCTCTTCTCTCTCTCGTCCTTTTTCATACGGGTCATGTCTTTTTTTTTTTGGTCATTCGTCGAGTCTTTTATTATTTCTAATATCGATAATATCAAAAAACTATTTTCATATAACAACATTCTTAAAAATATGATATCGATTTTCTATAATCAAATATTGTATCAAAAAGAATTATATTAAGATCTCGACGATATTAAAAATCGTTACATCTTTTTTCGTTCAAACTTCTTTTTACAAAACCCTTTTTTTTAAGTCATTCTGAATATTCGATATCGATTTCATAATCGAATATCGGATATGACGAATATCGAAAACATAAATCGAGTACAAATTAATTCATATTTTGTACGCGATTTATCAAAATTAGCAATTTCGAACAAAAAATAAAAAACCGGACAGACCCGCACGCGAGTCGCGCCATGCCCAGGCGACTCGCACACGGGCCTGAAATCCGAGACAATTTTTTAGCTTTCTTCGTTCGTTTTATTTATTCTACGAAACGATTTCAAAATTTACATCTTTTCTAAAACTATTCCGAATATTTGATATTAATTTCGTAGTTAATTATCAAATATAACGAATATCGAAAATATTGAATCGAGTACGAATTATGCGATATTCATACGCGATTTAATAAAAACATCGAGTTTTCGAAAACCGTCTCCAAAAACAGACCGACACGCGACTCGCCGGCAGCCCGGGCGAGCCGCGCGGTCGGCTGCCTCGACCCTCCTTTTTCTCGTTTTTTTATTATTTTTTCGAACTTCGTTTTTTATACAAAACATCGTTTTTAACAATATTTTCCAGATTTCGATTAATATTTATTTTCTCGATTTCATATATTTATTTGCTATATTATTATTCATAAATCGATACTAACTCGTTTGTTCATCTTTGTAGCAAATTCATTTTTATTTCATCTCTTGTTTTATTATACTAAAACGAATCTCACATGCTAAAATTCAACTTTGACGTTAAATTTTTCATGCATTAAATCGACTTAGCAACCCATTCAATTCCTCGCATGTTTAGAAAAACAATGTTTGCATATCATTCATCGTATTACTAACACGCGTATTAAAACGTCATTCGATATCCTAGTAGAGGCCGCTAATGTGCGGGCGGGGTTGGGTGTTCTTAGTGAACTTCCCAACACGTACCCTCACCCCTTACTCAGAACCGTGGTTTCCGGATGTCCGAATCCATTGGCAACGAGAGTCATTCAATATACGATTAACCGCTCAAGTCGGCATCTATATCGATATGCAAAGGGACGAGCCCAATAAACTCTGACATCGGAACTGGGCTGTATTTTGTATACGGCCCACTACGACATAGAGTGGGCGGCTCGAACGGTTCCGAATAACCATAAAATTCGGTGGCGACTCCAACTTCGATTTAAATTTCCATTTGACCATCTCATGGAGATTCATTCGCCTCCCCAAACCCGCGCGTGGCCGCGTCGGGGTGGACCTATGTCATGTCCACAATTTGGCGACTCCGCTGGGGATCAGCTGATACATTACTGACCTTCAGCATCCTCAGGGTGAGACTCGAATAGAAATCGTTTGACTAGTACAATACGCGTTTTAGTTTTACGGTTCATGCATAACCCCATATTTTCCCGGGCCGGTACTGGTGACCGACGTCCCACTATACTATCGATGTAGTCCAAATTGGATATGTCGAAGGTGTCCATTAGCCGATTCGTATGGGTTTTACAGCATGTTCTAAGCTCAACTCGACTTAGGAAGTCCGCCCCGATTCTCGATAGGCTGTGTACACTGGTATAGACCCTTTCAGACTGACCGAGACTTAGAATTAGAGCATACATGGCGTCGTTATACTGTTTCCATGACTACGTGCTGCCTGATTTACAAGTCGTCTTTCAAAAACCGTCTTTTTTCAAAATAGCATCCTTTTCAAAATATCCAATTTCAAAACCCGGGACGTATACCGAATTTAGGATTCACGATTTTACTCAAAATAGCCTATTTTTAGCCGGTATTTTGCCCATTTCAAAACTCGAAAATATTTTCGAAACTTTTCAAAACCGTCCCCGGTCCGCCTTTCCGTTTTCTTTCTCGAAAAAGGGCCGGTTCTCTCCGATTTTACTCGGGCTTTCAAAAATCAATTTCAAAACCTTCCTCTTTTTAGGACTTCCCGTATTTAGCAGTGTCGGGTCGTGTCATAAATCGTCAAGGTCTTCTAGCGTCGAAACTCCGTCGATCTTATATCACGGATTTCCTCCCTATCCCAGTCCGCCTTATTAGACTAAGGCAAGGCCCACCCACGTAGGACATACTCCTACAAGGGTTGGCCCGTCTACACAATCGAGTCCTCTGAGGAATGTCTCACGTGAATCTCCTTTCAAACAGGGCCCAGCCCACACAGCTGGATCCTAAAGGAGGCCCACCTTTCACAAGTCACCCGTCTAAGTGTCTTTTCCGAGTCAACCTTTTACAAGGCATAGCCCTATAACAAAAGGTTTGTGACCTTTACGTCTAAGGGTCACTCGTCCGACACTCGAGTCTTAAACCAAATTTTCGATCCCACTTGGGGACTACCCTTCATCAGAGCGGTCAATCACGATTGCTCTAAGGGTCAAGTCTTACACGTGTCTCACATACCCCACTTTCGAGCCACTTAGATGCCACACCATCTGAGTCCTATTTGAGTCCTTAGTCTCACGTGGGGGCTATTCCCCGACGGAACGATTAATCACAATCACCCCGAGAATCGCACCCTACACATTTGTCTTAGGAGAGTCTAACCCGAGTCAAACATGGTCGCCCCATTTTCGGACTCACCCTCGTGCAGCTTGAGTCTCATCGTCAAGTCCAAGCCAGGGTCGTTACCTCGTCCAGGTCAACGTTCGAGTATCCCGGTCCATGAATCTTAGTCATTCCCGTCACCCTAGGCCGTGTCTAGTTTGACTCCCTCTCTTGCATTTGCGCAAAACCGAGTTTAGGCGAGTCGTGGCACCTGTCGAAGACCTTACCAAAAAAAAAAAACAACCAACCGAGCATCCGAAAGTCCGAATTGGATTCGAGTCTAAGTTTGAGTCCGAGTCTAGGATACCCTACATCCTCATTTCCAAATCAGAGTCAGAGTCTTTTGCATTCTGTCCTCTTTTTTAAAATTCAAAATCAGCTTTTCTATTGTTCATATATACTTTCCTTATGTGTTTCCGAGAACATGATGAACACCGTCATACACTGTGAGCACATGCACGTGACTATTACAGGCACATCTATAATGACTGCAGGAAATCGAGACCCGTGTTTTCCTTTACCTGTTCCATGTCTGACATAGGAAGCCACAAAACTACACTTAGCAGGAGCGGTATCGAATCCAATGACGAATCTAGGTAGTCTCCTAGTTTGGGTTCAAGACGGGAGGCAAGCCCATTTCCCACAATAAACACCCCTTCGACAAGATCAACCATACCTACCTACGGTGTTAGTCTGACCAATAGAAAAAAAAAGACAAAAAAATGGACAAAAAAAAAAAGAAATCGAAAGTCCAAGGAAAAAAAGCAAAAGGCCAAAACAAAAAAGCAGGCCATCATAAAAAAAAAGAGCATCCACGACCAGAACGGTCAACACAAATGAAGATCCCATGACCGGGGCTAAGAGGTCAACCAACAAAAATATTCAAATGCCCATGACCGTGGTCAACGGTCCACTCAAGATCAATACTCATACCATCCAATAAGGAAGAAACAATCAAACTGGTCAACTAACACCACATTTAGCCTTCTCACATTACAACCTTCAAGACCTTCCCGAGACCCAGGCTAAAGACAGCCCGGAATTTTGAGGATTCAAGCTCCATAGGATACCCCTAACCATTAGGGCCAGACATGGAAACCAGATCCCGCATCATCAAACATATCCCGATCAAAGTTCGAGCCATTTTACTCGGCTTCCCCTTTACATAACAAAATTCACAATCACCATACAAAGACCCGAGATCAAAACTCGTCAAAGACCCGAGAGCAAAACTCGTCAAATCCCTTACCTAATCATACACAATCCCGAGAGCAATACTCGTTAAAATCCACGAGAGCAAAACTCGTTAAAATCCCCGAGAGCAAAACTCGTTAAAATCCCCGAGAGCAAAACTCATCAAATCCCCGAGAGCAGAACTCGTTAAAATCGCATCCCAATTCTTCGCATTCAAACCAGTTACCAACCCCAAACACGGGAACTCAACTTGCAGTCGGCATAGAACATGCCCAAAAAAGCTCACACCACCTCTGGGGGCTATCCCGGAGAATGCTCACAGTCACAGGATCAATATCCTAACCATTCTAGCCCTTTGATCAAGACATCATTCGGAATGCACCTAGCCTACACCATTGCTATGGCTAGTTACACACAAAGTCCTATTAGACTAGGCACCATAATATATCTTTCAACACTGAACTACGGCATTGTTTGATTTCACTATACGTGAATACGTAGGCAGCCTTTCAACAGAGGCACAACCAGCCACATTGACACTCATTCAAAAGCACCATCATTCCGGTCACGACACCGTCATGTTCTCAGCAGCTAACTTTGTCGTCCTGGGGGCTTCTCTTAGGCAGAAAGCCTCCATCCACTCACAAAATCCAGATAAAATTCAAAAAATCTAGCCTCCTTTCTATAGTGTGTCCTAGTACTCGGCTCAGTCGAAGACAAGAATGTGTCAGGACTCGAGGCAATACCCACTTAGGAAATGTACCCTAAGATCAAAAATTCAGGAGAACACTAGACTACAACAGTCTCATTACAGACTACTGCAACCCCGTATAGCATATCTATCCCACTTCGATGTTCGACCATGTTGCCACTCATCTAGGCTACGGAATAGCGCAACTTTAGAGTCTTGTTAGGCGGCCCACCCCCCTACCGAGTCACGGTCCAACCCCTCGAGAGTCCAGTCGTGTCTGTCAACTCGTCCGGTCACGCCCAGTGTCGAGTCTGTCGATAGGTCTCTCTCTCTCTTCAAATTCTCTTTTTTTTAAATCTGCAAAACTTAGCCATTTGAGAAAACCCTTTTCGACAAGGTCAAATTTCGGTCTATTTAAATTGCAAATTTCTTTTCTACCCATTTCAGTTTTGAAAACCTATTTCCTAGCACATAAGTTGCTTTCAGGACTTCGATTTCAAAACTAAGCAAAAATCATTTTTATTCCCCAGCGCGAGTCATATTTGTTTCACCTACATGTTGCATGCAAAATTTTATGCAACTTATACAGGTACAATTCAAGACCGCGCAATTCACATAACTCCCCGGCGGCATAGACTTATACGACAAGTCCGATTCCCCACGGAGTTATCATCATCAACTCAGGTACAGTTCTAGTCTCCGGTCGGCGGGCCCTTTACGCAGGTCTAATGGACCTTAAACGACCCGACCAGAAGTCTGCCAGGTCTTAATCTTTGATTGACCTGGTAGCTACTCTGACTTTCACCTTGTCCAAGCCTCAGTCAGAGTGGGGGCTCTGTAGACACCCACATTTTGACCGCCAGGTGTCTATAGCAGTTTCCGACAAACACCCGATGATGATCGGACGCAAACGTGCTTTAACTACTCAGAAACGGGCTCAAAATCATTGGCATTTGGCTTGGGCTCATTATAGAGTACATATATCACAAAACTAACCTCAAAATCAGGCCCAGTGGGTCGTTTCGAGTCAAATAAGGCTAATTTGGGTCGATTCCGACATCGGGGGTAAAACCGTCTTTTTGGGACCGAGTCAAAACCCGGTCAAAGATTTTTCCGAGACACGTGAGTCAGCCGTGACACCTCACACGGATGATTCATACTCTAATCCTACAAAAAATCAGCTTCACAAAATATTAAACAAATCCGTTTAAGGATGGAATTCGATCTCAAGTAGGAATCCTATCCGAAAACCGATTCAAACACCCGACCGAGTGCAAACACTCGGCCGAGCAGCCCTCTACCAGCCGGTTCCCTTTCTTCCTTCACAAGAAAGCGGAATCCTCATTCCTTTCGAATTCTTACGTTTCCTATCTTAAACGGTAGTTCAAACTCTCCTAGCCAAGGTCGGGAACTCCCTATAAATAGCCCCTTGCACAACTCAAAATTCATTCATTATCAATTAGCATCTACAATATACATTCATTATCGATCAAATATTCATAAAAGCATCACAAATTATTCCCATACACACACTCGTAAGCATAAAATCTAGCATCGATACACCGATATTACAAACCCGAAGGAAACCGGCCCGATACCCGACACCCTTCACACGTCACGCCCAAACCGAGACACCACCAACTCACCGACATCCACTCGACGCTCTTGTGCCCAAGCCACGTCCCGACGAGCCCCGATCCGAGTAAACAGAAGCATGTAGGTTGAGGGTGCACAAAACCCGATCTCTCCTTTTCCTTCTCTTCTCTCTCTCGTCCTTTTTCATACGGGTCATGTCTTTTTTTTTTTTGGTCATTCGTCGAGTCTTTTATTATTTCTAATATCGATAATATCAAAAAACTATTTTCATATAACAACATTCTTAAAAATATGATATCGATTTTCTATAATCAAATATTGTATCAAAAAGAATTATAATAAGATCTCGACGATATTAAAAATCGTTACATCTTTTTTCGTTCAAACTTCTTTTTACAAAACCCTTTTTTTTAAGTCATTCTGAATATTCGATATCGATTTCATAATCGAATATCGGATATGACGAATATCGAAAACGTAAATCGAGTACAAATTAATTCATATTTTGTACGCGATTTATCAAAATTAGCAATTTCGAACAAAAAATAAAAAACCGGACAGACCCGCACGCGAGTCGCGCCATGCCCAGGCGACTCGCACACGGGCCTGAAATCCGAGACAATTTTTTTAGCTTTCTTCGTTCGTTTTATTTATTCTACGAAACGATTTCAAAATTTACATCTTTTCTAAAACTATTCCGAATATTTGATATTAATTTCGTAGTTAATTATCAAATATAACGAATATCGAAAATATTGAATCGAGTACGAATTATGCGATATTCATACGCGATTTAATAAAAACATCGAGTTTTCGAAAACCGTCCTCAAAAACAGACCGACACGCGACTCGCCGGCAGCCCGGGCGAGCCGCGCGGTCGGCTGCCTCGACCCTCCTTTTTCTCGTTTTTTTATTATTTTTTCGAACTTCGTTTTTTATACAAAACATCGTTTTTAACAATATTTTCCAGATTTCGATTAATATTTATTTTCTCGATTTCATATATTTATTTGCTATATTATTATTCACAAATCGATACTAACTCGTTTGTTCATCTTTGTAGCAAATTCATTTTTATTTCATCTCTTGTTTTATTATACTAAAACGAATCTCACATGCTAAAATTCAACTTTGACGTTAAATTTTTCATGCATTAAATCGACTTAGCAACCCATTCAATTCCTCGCATGTTTAGAAAAACAATGTTTGCATATCATTCATCGTATTACTAACACGCGTATTAAAACGTCATTCGATATCCTAGTAGAGGCCGCTAATGTGAGGGCGGGGTTGGGTGTTCTTAGTGAACTTCCCAACACGTACCCTCACCCCTTACTCAGAACCGTGGTTTCCAGATGTCCGAATCCATTGGCAACGAGAGTCATTCAATATACGATTAACCGCTCAAGTCGGCATCTATATCGATATGCAAAGGGACGAGCCCAATAACTCCGACATCGGAACTGGGCCGTATTTTGTATACGGCCCACTACGACATAGAGTGGGCTCGAACGGTTCCGAATAACCATAAAATTCGGTGGCGACTCCAACTTCGATTTAAATTTCCATTTGACCATCTCATGGAGATTCATTCGCCTCCCCAAACCCGCGCGTGGCCGCGTCGGGGTGGACCTATGTCATGTCCACACTATGGTAACCTTGAGTTTTATAATTTAGTTCCCGATTTGACCTTACCTAAATTTTTGTCATGACGCTGTTAAATTATGACCAAAATTAATTATAGTTGTTCCCATGGTACCCTTAAGTTTTCATAGTTGTTCTCATGGTACCCTTAAGTTTTTCATAGTTGTTCCCATGGTACCCTGAAAGGAAAGCTACGACTAGTTTATTGAACTAACAGTTACACAAGTGCTTATAAATTCACTTTCATTTCTATTTTGGCAGAAAAAGAACAAATAATCCATACTCACTCAACCTTTTCACCTCTTTTCTCACTTGTACAAAAAAATGGAAAAAATTGATGTTTCCGGATGATCGATCTTCAAGGTTATGGTGATGAAGTTTTTCCATTTTTTTGTACAAGTGAAGAAGGAGGTGAAAAGGTTGAGTGAGTAAGTGTAGATTGTTTGATCTTCTTCTGCCAAAAAAGAAAGGGGATTGACTTTATAAGCACTTGTGTAACAACTAGTTCAATAAGCTAATCGTTGCTTTGCTTCAATGAGTCGTTGCTTTTCTTTCAGGGGTACCATGAGAACAATTATGAAAACCTAAGGGTACCATGGGAACAACTATGAAAACTTAAGGGTACCATGGGAACAACTATGAAAACTTAAGGGTACCATGGGAACAACTATGAAAACTTAAGGGTACCATGGGAACAACTATGAAAACTTAAGGGTACCACGAGAACGCCTCTCTTTTTGAAGAAAAGTAGTTGTTAATTTTGGTCATAATTTAACGGCGTCATGACAGAAATTTGGATAAGGGCAAATCGGGAACTAAACTATAAAACTCAAGGTTACCATGTGAACAAACTTAAAAGCAGGGGTACCATGTGTAATGTGACATAGTTCGAGGGTACCATGGGAAATTTCCGTTATTATTATTATTATTATTATTATTAAATATTAATATTGATTATTAATATTAACATTAGTATTACTATAATATTATTATTAATTATTATTATTATTATTATTATTATTATTATTATTATTACTATTGTTATTGTTATTGTTATACTTCCCTCCGATTTTTATTTATGTTCTTGATGGGAGTTGACTAAGTGCCATGGGTCGCCCGCCCATGTCACCCTGGAATAATTCGCCCCCAGGGCGAAAGAAGGGCTGCCCAGCAGGCCCGCCCTGCAAAAGACTGCTGAAAATACTCCAAGGCTTGTGCCTGCTCGGCAGGGTCTTGCTGTCAGCCGAGCAGGGCAACCAACCCCCCCTGCGTGCTGGTTTCCAGGGTGTCCTAACCCCCAGTACGAGCAGGGGAAGCCGAGGGCCCATCCGGCATTCTGCCTCAGGTAAAGGAAAATGGGTGGATGAGGTGAGGCCACGTCTCGTCCTTGTATCCACTCATTCTCCCACTCTTTCCCTCTCCTCTCTCTCTCTAGTGGGAAGGTATAAATACCCGCTCATTTCCCACTTGAAAGGGGTTGGATTTTCTCTCTCTAGACTCTTACTCTAAAAACGCCACCTAGCTCCTCACGAACTAGGTTCGTCAAGGCATTCACGGACTGACTTAGGCATCGGAGAGGGTTCCCTCGGACAACCTCCGAGGCCCTGTGTGTTACTTGTGCAGGGAGCAGGCTCAATCCGCCGGGAAAGGTCCGACCTGTGGAGTAAGAAGAAGGAGAGAATTGTGAACTCAATCGAACAATATTCGAACACTAAAACCCGAATTCGTAGTCGGGTTAATTGATTCCGATACCGGAACAATTTGGCGCCGTCTGTGGGGAAGAAATCGGTTGTACCCACGAAATTACCCACAAAACTCAACCATTCTCAAACACAAAATTAACCGATTACAATTAAACATGCCTGAAATTTTTGACACCAGCTCTCTGGCAAATCCACCCAATGCTCCCCAATATGGCATGCCGCTGGAGGTAACGCCCGCCGCCACGATTCCAGGCGTGGGGCGAGCCAGTCTCCAGGGAGCATCGGGTCTGGAGGTAGCTGCCATGGCAGGGCAGGGGGCACACCCGAGGCAAACTCTAAACCTCACCCCTGCCCAGATGGCGCAGACTGCGGCATTCTTCTCAGCAATGTTGAATCAGGAGTTTACTCCGGATGATCTGGTAGGCAAGGTCGCCACGACCCCCAGGTTGCTCCACTTTGAAAGTGGAGAAGGAACCGGGGGCTCAAAGCGGACCGCCGTCAGAAACGTTCAGAGGAAGGCCAGGAAGACAGCTCAGGCTTATGCACAGGTGCAAAGGCGGATCACAGAAGCCCGTCAGGAGCCGCCTGCACAGCAAGAGGCTGCTGGCCCTGAAGAGGCATTCTCCATTCATACTACAGAATCTACGGCTGCTCGCGAAAGAAGGGGCTTATCTCAAGACCTGAGAAATCGCATGAGGCACAAGGAGCCAGTGTCAAAGCGCCTGGGGGAGAAACAGGGAGATGTGTTCTCCAGGCTGACACCAGTTGAGGAATTGCAGCCTGCACCAGGACTGTCCCAGAGCCTGCAGTCCAGACTTAACAATGGTCAGCCTCTGAAGTCAAGGCACCGTCAGGGCGATAACCTTGAGCCTGCTCAAAAGAAGCGCTCACGGTATCACTCCCCTCCCAGGGACGACGAAGCAATAAGCAGGCGACCACCAAGGTACCGCTCCCCTGAAAGTAGGAGACCGACCCCTGACAGAAGGGACGACCACGGTCACTACTTGGGGACGAGCAGGTCGAGAATGGTGGGCAGGCCAACCAAGACCCCGCTCCACCCTAAGGTACAAGGATGTCCTATCCCAAAAATTAAGATGCCCTCTGTTAAGTTTGATGGCACGACTGACCCAGAGGACCACTTGGCGGCGTACGAGAGTCATATGGGCATGTATGACGCCGACGACGCGGTGTGGTGCAAAATTTTCCCAACCACCCTGGTGGGTCTAGCCCATGGTTGGTTTAGAGATTTGCCTCAGGAATCAATCTGTTTCTTCATAGAGTTGGCTGAGGCCTTCCTCGTTCAGTATGCGGGAAACAAGAGGCGACGCTACTCGGTTCGACCTGATGACCCTCAGACAGAAGAAGGGCGCGCCTGTCAGGGAGTACCTAAAGAGGTTTGACTTGTCTTTCCAACAGGTCAAAGAGATAGATGATGCGACGGGGATGTACGCACTAAGTAACTCCCTACTCCCTGGAGAAATGAAAAACCAACTGATCAGGGCCCAGCCGGAAACTCTGGCCAAGGCCAGGAAGATCGCAGAAGGGTTTATGCTGCAAGAAGAGTTCCACAGCCTGCCGGATACCCCCGCAGGCCCTACCAGGCAGCAGGGGGGACCGCAGGGTGGACGTGGCAGAAATGAATCCGGAAAACAGAGAGCCGAAGAGGGGGACACCCCCAAGAAAGAGCGCACAGTCTACCAGCCCAGGTTCGACAGCTACACGACCCTCAACAAATCCAGGGCAGAGATTTTCGAACTGGAAAAGGAGACTGCTATGTGGAACCGCCCGAGAAAACCACGCAGCCCAAAGGGGGACCCCAAGAAGTTCTGTACCTTCCATGATTGCGTAGGCCATACCACCGAGGAGTGCCGCCACCTGAAAGATGAAATCGAGAAACTAATCAGGAATGGCTGGCTGGCCAACTACGCAGCAAGGAATAAGACTCAAAAAGAGACACCAGAAAAACCTGAAGGTTCGGTACAGAACCGCCTGATAATCCATGTGATATCAGGGGATGCAGAAGGCCAGACCAGCAGAAGAAGTCAGAAAAGGTAGATTCGTGAACTGAGAAACCAGATCTGTTATGCCGAAAGGGCAAGGAGCCCGAAGGGAATGACGCTAAGCATCACCCCTGAGGTTGCAGGGCGGGTGGTGTATCCCCATAGCGATCCCTTGGTGCTATCCCTAGAAATCAGCAATCACATTGTGCGGAGATGCATGGTGGATACCGGTGCATACACGAACCTGCTGTACAAAGATGCCTTCGATAAAATGGGCCTGGAAAAAAGGCACCTACGACATGCCCCTGGATCGTTGTACGGCTTCAGCGGGGCAGGCATACTGCCCATGGGAATCATAGACCTGCCTGTAACATTCGGGGAGGGGGCCACTGCCAGAAATGTCAGGGCATCGTTCGTTGTAGTAGATGCAAGGTCTGCTTACAACGCCCTAATCCGCAGGGCCACCCTGGACGAGTTTGAAGCAGCCATATCAATCAGGGCTCTCACTATAGCCTATGTTACAGACTTTGGCCTTGAAGGTAAAGTGCATGGAGACCAGGAGTCAGCCAGGCAGTGCTACTCCGTGGCCCTACAAACCCATGAAAATGAAAGAAAAGGAAAGAGAAAAGCTGACAGTTCCCCCAGCAGGGAAGGCGAGATTCCAGCCGGTGATCAGGCATCCGACCACCTGGAACGTGGGGGAGAGAGCATGCTGGTGGACCTGGAACCAGGGAGACAGGTCCTTATAGGAGCTGACCTGGAGGAGTCCTACCAGGCTGAACTAATCAAGTTACTAAAAGACAACAAGGACGTATTTGCCTACTCGACGGACGAAATGCCAGGGGTTGATCCAGCATGTATCGTTCACAGGCTGAACGTAAACGCGGACGCCCGCCCTGTAAAACAGAAAAAGCGAAATATGTTCGCAGAGAAGGACATGGCAATTAAGGAAGAAATTGAAAAACTCCTGAAGGCAGATTTTATTGAGGTTTGCGACTACCCAGAATGGTTAGCGAATGTAGTCATGGTTAAGAAATCATCAGGCGCATGGAGAATGTGCGTGGACTTTACAAACCTTAACAAGGCCTGCCCGAAAGACTGCTACCCACTCTCCAGGATTGACCAACTGGTAGACGCTACCAGTGGATATTCCATGCTGAGCTTCCTGGACTCCTTCTCAGGATATCATCAAGTGTACTTATGGCAGCCAGACAGGGTGAAATGTGCCTTCATCACCAGTTCAGGCACCTACCTGTACAAAATGATGTCGTTTGGGCTTAAAAACGCAGGGGCCACATACCAGCGCCTGGTCGACAAGGTGTTCGAGAATCAAAAAGGCAGAAACATAGAAGCTTATGTCGACGACGCTATTGTGAAAAGCAAAGGAGACGATGAACACTTGACAGACCTGCAGGAGACCTTCTCCTCCCTGCGCGCCTACAAGATGAAACTCAATCCAAAGAAGTGCACGTTCGGGGTTCGCTCTGGCAAGTTCTTGGGTTTTCTGGTTAGCTCTCGAGGGATAGACGCTAACCCTGAGAAGGTTCAGGCTGTTCTGGACCTTCCTGAACCCAGAACCATAAGGGACATTCAACGTCTGACAGGCCGCATGGCCGCCCTGGCACGCTTCATTGCCAGGTCAGCAGACAAGTCGACCCCATTCTTCAAAATATTGAAGGGCAACAAGCAGTTTGAGTGGGAGGATGAACAAAGAGAAGCTTTCGAACTGTTGAAGGAACATTTGAAGAAGCTCCCCACCCTGGCAAGGCCAGTAGAAGGGGAAAAACTCTTCCTCTACATCGATGTAACCAATGTGACAGTAAGCGCAGTCATCTTGAGAGAAGAAGCAGGCGCCCAGCAGCCTATATACTTTGTGAGCCATGCCCTGGGGGTAGCAGAAAAGAATTATCCTATGGTCGAAAAAGCAGCCTACGCAGTTGTCATAGCAGCCAGGAAGCTAAGGCCATACTTCGACGCACACCCTGTCGTGGTGTTGACAGATCAGCCCTTAGAAAAAGGACTGGAGAAATTCAAAAAGTCAGGCAGGCTGCTAAAATGGGCCATCGAGCTGAGCGGACTGGGGATAACATACCAATCCAGAACAGACATCAAAGCCCAGGCCCTCGCCGACTTCTTAGCAGAATGCTCCCATTCCGAGGAAGATAGCCCGACTGCCGGCGAATGGGTGGTATACACCGACGGGTCCTCCACGGTTAATTGTGCAGGGGCCGGAGTCGTGTTAACCAGCCCAGAAGGCACTGACTTTGAGCACGCACTTAGATTCGTCTTCACTGCGTCAAACAACGAAGCTGAATACGAAGCAGTGCTCGCAGGCGTTAACTTAGCCAAAGCCGCAGGCGCAGAGCGGATTGTCCTGGCGACAGACTCCCAACTCATCGCCAACCAAATCAATGGAGAATATGAGGCCAGGGATCAAACGATGGCCGCATACCTGGAAATGGTGAAGAGAGAATTGTCAGGCCTGAAGTCGTATGAAATCAGGCAGATCCCTTGGTCCCAGAACAATCGGGAAGATGCCCTATCAAAATTGGCAAGTTCCAGCCTGCAGGATATAAGGAGGTCAGTATGGGTAGACGTCATCCAAGAAAAATCTACCATCCCCTGTCAAACAGTCGGCGCTGTAGAGGAGACAGGGCCTGAGAATTGGATGACCCCCATCATCCTGTTCAAGAAACACGGAATTTTACCGTCTGACCCCGTGCAGAAGAGAAAGATGCCGACAAGAGCTGCATGGTTCATACTGATCGGAGAAGACTTATACAAAAAACCGTTCTCATCTCCCCTGCTCAAATGTCTGGGGGCAGAGCAGGCGGCGGAGGTCTTGGATGACATCCATTCAGGGATATGTGGCCATCACATAGCGGGATACTACTGGCCGACCCTGCTGGCCGACGCGAAGGACTTAACCCAAAAATGCAGGAAATGTCAACTTCTTGCCCCATCTATCCATGCCCCGGCCCAAGAACTCAGACCAATCCTATCCCCCATCCCCTTCGCTCAGTGGGGGTTGGACATACTAGGTCCTTTTCCGGTGGCAACCGGGGGCAGAAAATTCTTGATCGTGGCTATCGACTACTTCACCAAGTGGGTGGAGGCTGAGGCAGTGCCTAACATCACTGAGCCTGTAGTCAGGAAGGTGATATGGAGAAATATCATCACCAGATTCGGCCTACCAAAGATGTTAGTATTTGATCATGGAAGGCAATTTGATAACGACCCTCTGAGGATCTGGTTGGAAGGCCACGGCATCGCAGTTGCCTATTCTGCTGTCTGCCATCCTCAAACCAACGGACAGGCAGAGGTAGCCAACAAACAGATCCTGAACGGTCTCAAGAAGATGGTGGATGACCTCAAAGGCAGATGGGCCGATGAGCTGCCCAGCATACTCTGGTCGATCAGGACCACTCGAAAGGAGTCCACAGGTCAAACCCCGTTTGGCCTGGTATACGGAGCAGAAGCCCTGTTGCCCATCGAGGCCAGGATCCCCTCCCTGCGTTCCCTGCAATACGACCAGGCGGAGAATGAAGTAGCAATGACTGAGGCCCTAGACCTGGTCAGTGAGGTAAGGGAGGAGGCCAGTGCCAATATCACCGCCTACCAGCAACGGATGAGGAAGGCGTACAATAAGAGAGTACATGAGAGAAATTTTCAGATGGGCGATCTGGTTCTCAGAAAAACGCAGGCTGTGGAAAAATCAAGAGAGCACGGCAAACTAACTGCTAACTGGGAAGGTCCGTACCAAGTAACTCGAATCTTAGGGCCAGGCACATACAGGATCGCCAATTTTGAAGGCCAAGAGTTGAGTGCGCACTGGAATGCAGACACTCTTAAAAAATACTATGTCTAGCAAAATCTTAAAATAGGTTTCGTTTCCTAAGAAAATTGGCGGAGAACGGTCAAGAATGTCGACGGCTCCGACCACACTCGTGTTAAGTTTTTACAAAGAAATGAAAGGAACTTCAAGTCTATACTCGTTGCCTGTTCAAACTTGCATTTTCACACACAAACCAGCAGGGGGCAATAGGGGGAGGCCCCCCTGTTGCCAGAACTAAGGAAAATGGACCCCCCAACAAAATTTTTAAGCCTCCCTGCCTACCTCTGGGCAGGCAGGAGGCAGGCCCTCTGGACTTTGATCAAAAGCCAGGGTCAGGCCAGGCCCCACGCGCCGAATGAACAAGGACTGAGGGCAAGCTCCCCAACCTTGTATAAAAAACACAAAAAGCCTCCCTGCCTACCTCTGGGCAGGCAGGAGGCAGGCCCCCTGGACTTTGATCAAAAGCCAGGGTCAGGCCAGGCCCCACGCGCCGAATGAACAAGGACTGAGGGCAAGCTCCCCAACCTTATATAAAAAACGCAAAAAGCCTCCCTGCCTACCTCTGGACAGGCAGGAGGCAGGCCCCCTGGACTTTGATCAAAAGCCAGGGTCAGGCCAGGCCCCACGCGCCGAATGAACAAGGACTGGGGGCAAGCTCCCCAACCTTGTATAAAAAATACAAAAAAGCCTCCCTGCCTACCTCTGGGCAGGTAGGAGGCAGGCCCCCCGGACTTTGATCAAAAGCCAGGGTCAAGCCAGGCCCTACGTGCCGAATAAACAAGGACTGGGGGCAAGCTCCCCAACCTTGTATAAAAAACACAAAAAGCGTCCCTGCCTACCTCTGGGCAAGCAGGGGGCAGGCCATACCCTAAAGAAGCCAAAGCAAGCAGAAATAAAGAGTGGATATTCATAAGTCGATTCATGAAAAAGTAACATTGTTTAAACAACACCACCAAAACAAAGATCCAAAGAAACCAGAATATTACAAACAAGCTGGCCATACCAAGGCTCAGCACAAAAGTTAGAATTATCATCAGAAAAACCTAAGCATTAGGAGCATCCTGGCTGGCACCAGCAGTCTCCTCAGGGGGCCTAGCTGCCCGAGCTTCATTCTTGGCAGCATAGATGTTCCGAAAAGCATCCTTGTCAAAGACAGGGAACATTTCCTTGATCACCTCCATAACAAGCTCCAGGGAGGAATTAGCCCCATTCTCAAAGCTCATGTATGTCCATAGCAGCTACAGCCTCCTTTCAGAATGGCATCTTTCTCATTTTGCCATTCACTCTGAGCCTGCTTGAAATCTGAGTTGGCCTTGGACAAGCTCTCCTCCAAATCAGCTGCCTTCTTCTTGAAATGCTCTATCTCAGCCAGAGATATTGTAGCACGTTCCATCGCCAGACGGCTCTCCTTCAGGTCCACCTCCAACTTGGACGCCTCACTTACAGCCTTCTCCCCCTGGAGTTTCCACTGATTGGCCTGTCCCCTCACCTCCTCCAACTCATTCTCCTGCTTCGCCAGCTTATCCTTCAAGTTGTTGATCAGAATGACGTCCCTCTCGACCATAGCCAGGCGGTCAGGAAGGGAGGCCCCAGGGGTGGCAGCCAACTCTTCATCACTCAGGCGGCTGAGAGCCGCCAGCTCGGCAGAAGCTTGCAAAACCTTGGAGGTGCGTTGGATGTATTGGATCACCTGGTTGGAAGTAGAGGTTATAGACTTGGTGAGACGATCCCCCAGAACGGCGCCGGAGTCTGAGAGCAGGCCCGACACATCAACACTATCACCTGCAGCATAGTGAAACTCAGTATTCTCCTCCGAGAAAAGAGTGCCTGGAACGTCGCGGGCGGGGCGCTTGGCCTCAGGAGTCTCCACATCAGCTTCCAGGTCAACCATGGGTACAGCCCCGGAAGGTTCCCTATTCCTTTTCCTCCTGCGCACCAGGGGAACACTCTCACCCGTCCCTTCAGAGTCAGCAGGGCGTGACCCCTGAGAAATATGAGTCCCAGCAGGAGAATCGCCCTACCTGCAAGCAGAAGGGGTGGCCTCGGAGGTAACCTCGGCCTCCCCACCCTGGGTACTAGGGGGGTCGCTGGCTTCAGCCGTGGAGGAAGAGGGAGTCGCCGGCCGGAAGAGAGATCCTTCACAAACCTCATTAAGTTCTTCTCTCCCTTCTTGAAATTAGGGAGAAGAGGGGGGCGTTTTGAAACAATGACAAACTCCTATGACAGGCCAAGCCTCCTCACCTGCTTCCTTGTCCAAAGGCGAGAAGCAGAACCTGTAGGGCAAGCAAACAGCCAGTTAAGGAAACATAAAGGGATGGAAACCTCGAGAAAAATCAGGCCGGTTAAAGCCCCTAAACTACCTTCAAGGCCAGGAATCAGGCCCAATGGGAGCAGATATTCATCTGTGGCAATAAGTTCTGCGTGAGGGAGCCAAAAAGCAGGGCAACTTTCGCCAGGCTCATCAGTAACCTCGAACTTCTTGACTAAACTCTCGTCTGCCTTGCTCAATTTCACCTTCATATCTTTCCCCCCGACGCCCGGATGGTACTCTTCACGAGTTTCCATACGGGTATGCACATGGTTCCTAAAGTGCCTAGGGATCCGCCACCCCGAGACACTGTGTACGTACAAAAAATTGTTTTTCCAGTCCTTCAGGCTGTTTAAAGCCGGCCAAACTAGAGCGTACTTCTTCAGCCTTGAAAGAGACCAATACCCAGTGGAGCCATCTCCCCCCGATGAAGACACCATTTGCAGCCAGGTCATGGCGCGCAAGGCGTCAATAGAAGGCCCTTCCCCATGAAAGATGCAAGTCCAGGTGTAGGCCACCAGCGACCTAATCGCCGAGGCAGTCAACTGAGCTATGGCCACATTCATCCTCTTAAAGGCCTCCTCCAAGAAGGGGTGTAGAGGGAATCGCAGGCCGAATTCCAGGCTCTTATGATAAACGGCCACGCAGCCGTCAGGAGGGCAGCACACCGTGTCTTTCTCCCCAGGAACTATAACTGTGTATCCCTCCCCGAAGTGATAAAACTTCTCAATCTCCCCAGCAGCATTGCTCTCCAAAATTAGGTCTCGGTTCTTGGTTTCGGGGTAGGTTTTCAAAGGGATCAGGTATTTGTTTCTATCCAAGAAATATGTCTTCCCTTCCTCCCTGGGAATAAGGGGACCAGCAATTCTAGAGGGGTCTATCTCCAGTGCATCATCGTCGGAATCGACGACGTCGAAGGGAGCAGGTTCGGGAGAATTGGCACCCCCATCTCCCTCAAGGTGGTCCCCCTCACCGGGCCTAATCCTGGAGGAAGAGGCTAGGTCAGATCTCCCCCCTTCCCTACCCTCCGTCCTTCCAGACAACGGACTAAACGAAAGAGCGCGAGCACGGGACATACTATTTTGTGAAGAAAAATTATGAGAAAAAGGAAGAGAAACAAAGAGTTGGAATCAAGATTCTAACCTAGAATGGTGACCGTCGCTGAAAAAAACCGAAGGTAGGCGCTCCTCAAGTCTTGAAAAGATTCTCAACAGCAAAGAGAGTGAAGAAGTAAGAAGGGTTTAAGTTTCGAAAATATGAAAGAGGGAAATGGGTGAGGAGAAAAGGCTTATATAAGCCTGGGCAACTGAAGGGACGCCCCTTTTGCAAAGCCCTCCCCGTAAATTGCCTCCACGTGTCACACTTTTAACAACCAACTAACCCCCTCTTCCCAAGAAAAGCCTCGAGAAGACAAAAGGCGTCAGAGGATTGACTCCCCCAATGACGTCATTCCCTTTCAAAAAAAAAAAACCCCACACAACAATAATAATAATAATAAACCGCATAACTTTTCATTAATAAAAAAGAGAAAGCCCAAAAAATGGGCAAGTTACATTACAAGACATGCAAACAAAAGTACAAGGGCCTGATTTCTGCCCCAGTTAACTAGCCTGCAAACCCAGAGCATGCCTAATCATCATCAGGGCCTGGGGAGTAATTCCTGGGGCTGTAGTCGTCCAGAGGAGACCCCCAGTCCCAGTCATCAGAGCTCTTAAAGGGATCGGTAGGGAGGTTGTCCTCGACACCGCCTGAAGAATAACCCTGACCCTCGCTGTCCTCAGAGTCTCGGCTGCTTGAGTCCCAGTCATGACCAAAGGAGACAGTTCTAGCATCATTAGGGAGTTCACGGCCCATCTTCTTTGGAGAGGAAGGGCCTGACTCTGGAGAAGAGGTAAGCTCAGGGCAGTTTGGGACAAACTGCTCTGGGTGTAGCCATGGAAATCAATCATGGCAACCCCTGTCATAACACCCTCCAGTTCGGGTGCATCGCCCAAGGCGTTGGCCAGCAGAAGAAGACCCAGGATGCCTGCCATGCCTGGAAAGGGCCTTCCTCTTAGCCACTCGTTGGGAGCGGGAGCGCCTCCTTCCACTCCTATGAAGGACCTGGTGAGCCCTCTTAGCATATCTCAAGCGACGACGTCCTCTGAAGCAGCGGATTTCCACGAAAATTCCGCACCGAAAAACTCTTTTCCTAATCCAAGGCATCAGTTCTCAAATATTTTGGAAGAAGATTACAAGAAAGTTGCGAGATGAAGGTGCGAAAATGGTGAGAAAAACCGGAGTTTATATAAAAGCAGAAAACTCGCCATTAATGGCACTCCAACCACTCTTGTCAGGAGGTAGCCAATCATAAGATCTGCACGTTGCCCAAGAATCCACTTTGCAAAAAGAAACAATCATTACCAGAAGAACATTCCAACCCTCCTTGTCATGACCAATGTGCTTGGGCCTCCCATCTCGGGAACAAGCAACGCATTAAATGCAAGGGAGTCCAAAAGTCAACTGCATCCCATCCTGTAAGACGCCTGCCAAGAGGGAGACCCTGCTTCCCCCTGGCCGACGTGGGCCAATTGATGGGAGTTGACTAAGTGCCATGGGTCGCCTGCCCATGTCACCCTGGAATAATTCGCCCCCAGGGCGAAAGAAGGGCTGCCCAGCAGGCCCGCCCTACAAAAGACTGCTGAAAATACTCCAAGGCTTGTGCCTGCTCGGCAGGGTCTTGCTGTCAGCCGAGCAGGGAAACCAACCCCCCCTGCGTGCTGGTTTCCAGGGTGTCCTAACCCCCAGTACGAGCAGGGGAAGCCGAGGGCCCATCCGTCATTCCGCCTCAGGTAAAGGAAAATGGGTGGATGAGGTGAGGCCACGTGTCGTCCTTGTATCCACCCATTCTCCCGCTCTTTCCCTCTCCTCTCTCTCTCTAGTGGGAAGGTATAAATACCCGCTCATTTCCCACTTGAAAGGGGTTGGATTTTCTCTCTCTAGACTCTTACTCTAAAAACGCCACCTAGCTCCTCACGAACTAGGTTCGTCAAGGCATTCACGGACTGACTTAGGCATCGGAGAGGGTTCCCTCGGACAACCTCCGAGGCACTGTGCGTAACTTGTGCAGGGAGCAGGCTCAATCCGCCGGGAAAGGTCCGACCCGTGGAGTAAGAAGAAGGAGAGAATTGTGAACTCAATCGAACAATATTCGAACACTAAAACCCGAATTCGCAGTCGGGTTAATTTATTCCGATACCGGAACAATTCTCTTTTGACCTTTGGGTGAATAGTAAGGGTGTAGGAATGTGTGGCTCGAAAGAGAAAAAATGATGAGAGAGAAATATAAGGGTAATTCTAGACCACATGTTGATGACCCAAAATAGAAATAAGGAAGAAAGGGTGTTTCATCCCAATAAGGAAACATGGAAGATAAATAAAAATCGGAGGGATAATTATTATTGTTATTATAATATATCGGAGTAATTATTATCGGAGGGATAATTATCGGAGTAATTATTATTGTTATTATAAAACATTTTTATTATAATTAAAATTAATATAATTAATTGGGGATAAATCCCCCAGACATGTAGGCCGGCTGGGAAAGACCTATAGACCGACCCACTAGGCATATAGGCCCGACCCCCTAGGCGAGTGGGCCATACCTAGGCATCGGCCGGACCCTGCCTCGGACAGACCACGAGTCAGCCGGACACTGTGACGGCCGGACCCCGAGGAGAGCCAAACCGCTCGAGCCGGGACTCATATTTTATCCCCAAACAACAATAACAATAATTAATATTTTTTATACAACAATTAACATTATTATTAATTTTATTATTATTATTATTAATTATTATATTATTATTATTATTATTATTATTTTATTTTTTTATTTTTTTTTATTATGAATGGGAGAATTTTGTTGAAGAATCAAAACGCAGTTTACAAAAAATTGGTGGGCAACCGAGATACAATCTGGGCCCCACCCCCAATTATTAATACTAATATTATCATAATATTAATAATTATTATTACAATTATCACAACTAGACATGACAAACCTGACTCGAACCCGAATAAGCCAACCCGAACCCGATGACACCCGAACTAAAGATTCGAAGTTAACTCGTAACCTGAATTAACCAGAGTTACTCTGAAATTGACCCGACTATTGTTATGGAATACAAGTCGATATTCTTAAAAAAGTTGAAAATAGCAAACCCGAAATGATCCGGCCCGACCCAAAGTCAACCCAAAATTCACCCGACCCAAACTCGACCCGGTTGACTTGTTTGTCAGGTCTACCGACAACCCAACCCGAACTCGACCCACCCGCCCTATTTTCACCTTTAATAATGACCACTCGGAAATAAAATTATTCGTATTTGACAAGATTATTTAACGATTAATTATTTAATTGTAATTATTCGAGTTATAAAATAAACGTAGATATTGAGGTAAATAAAAAATTAAAATAAAATAAGGTGGGTAGAAAGTTGGGGTGAAGTGAGGTAAATAAAAAATAAAATAAAGTAGGTAGAAAGTTGAGGTGGAATGAATAAAAAAATAGTATAAAATAAGGTATGTGAGGTGAGAAAGTATGAGATAAGTATGTGGATAAAATGTAATTTTGTAGTGAGTCTGAGTCTGAGTCTAAAGAATGGAAAGTGAATGAAAAACTGAGGTGGCAGAGTATGAGATAAAATGATGAGTTTGTAGATAAACATAAGCTTAGTGCATTTTTAAGGAATTTTTCTCTAACCATCCTTAGTGTTGATTTGCGGGAGTTCAAATCATATCCCAAATTATTACGGAACATATACTTAGAATTTTTTTGTTGACTATGATTACATAATTTTATAATTTAAAATTTAGGACGTAATTTTTATTTTCGTCATAGTATTCGGGAAAAAATATCAAATGTACACCGTTTCCAAATTTCACTATAATGGGGCCCAACTATTGATTTGCCTAGGGCCTCCAATTGCTCAGGACCGATCATTACTACTTCTGTCTCATTAAGATTGTCACGTTTCATTAAAATATTTCTCACATATAAAAAGGAAATGAGACAATTTTTTCTGATAGAGGGAGTAATTTTTTTAACTAATTATCCCATTTTAGGTGTCACAATCAATTGTTACCTATCAAATTTGGGAAGGTTGTTTACTTGTTTATGATCAATTGAATATTCACCAACACTTTTTTGTCCACGTGTCATCCAACACAAAAACTATAACAAGTGATCACCATATCCCTCCCTTTTTAATCTTTGTTCCTTGTATAAAATCAAAGGTAAACAAATACGGAGTAGTTGAGATGAGACGACGAGATTACTATAATTCATGTCTTTCATTTAGTCTGTCATTTAGCCTATCATTTTAATAGGAAATGTATCAGCTTCTTGTTTTGAATAACAGATCAAGGATTAGGATCTTTGAATAAGAAAAAGTTCACCCTTTAAAAGACTATATCATCAAATCCATAGATTATTTCGCGAAAGGTTGTGCCAATAAACAATGTTATATTGAAGGCTATGCAGAAGCGTGTTATTCAAATAGAGATCTTTGTCTCAATGATATTATTTATTTATTTATTACAATTTCTATTCAGCTCAATTTGTTATCGTTTGTAGATGTCGTATGACTTATTATTAATAAAATTAATCTTCACTTAAAAAACATATTTTCATTTGTTATAAAAAGATAGTTTCACAAAAGAGTAAATCACTAATAACCCCCTTTTATGTTCAGAATTTTACAAATTACCCCCAAAAAGATTTTTTTTTTAAATATTACCCCCTTAAAGTTTTACAGAAATTAGAATTTACCCCCCAAGCCCCCTTTTCTCCTCTTTCCGGCGACTTATGCATGTTTTTTTTTTTTCAGATTTGCCCCTCCCCTTAGTAACACACACTCTCCTCACTTTACTTCCCTCAAACACACTGATCCCTCCCAAAACCCCTAAATTCCCCCAAATTTCCCCAAACTCAAGAACCCTAACCCTAATTGGCAAAATCGACGAGAAATCGAAGACGACGAACCATTCGCAATCAATCAACCCAATTCTGAAGGTAATTTCTCTTCACAATTTTGCACATTCAAATTGAAATTTCTGGATTTAATTAAGCTCCCAATTAGGGTTTATGGTTCGAAACTCAATTGAACACTATTGTTTATTGTTTGGGAGCACTTGTGTTTATGTCGTGGTTCAATTGAACACTATTTCAGTTGTGTTTAGGGTGCACATTCAGAATTGAATACTTATGAGTCCAAGAGTGAGCAATGCAGCTTCATTGTCGCAGTGACATCTCTCGCCTCCAGCTGATGACTACACCCCGCTTTGGATGGACATGGCTGCAATTAACAGAAGTCACTATCTCGAAGAACCCAGAAATAATGACATTAACGAACACAGCCCAGAAACAATGACATTTACATACACAAAAATTCGATTCACTACCATTGAAAACAACCCTAAACCCTAAATATAAACCCAGAAATTGAGAATGGTTTTAATGAACCCAAAACTCGAATCACTACCATTGAAAACAACAACCCTAAACCTAAATGTAAACCCAGAAATTGGGAAAGGTTTTTAATGAACCCAGAAATTCAAGATTTGTTAGAAAAAAAACCTAATTGCGAAGATAAATGAAAATAGCAGGAGGAAAGAAGAGAAATTACCTTCAGAATTGGGTCGATTGATTGCGAATGTTTCGTCATATTCTATTTCTCATCGATTTTGTCGATTAGGGTTAGGGTTCTCGATTTTAGGGAAATTTGGGGGTTTTGAGAGAGATAAGTGTGTTTGAGGGAGATAAAGTGAGGTAAAGTGAGGAGAGAGTGTGTTACTAAGGGAACAGGCAAATCTGGAAGAAAACATGCATAAGTCGCCGAAAAGAGGAGAAAAATAGGTTGGGGGTGTAGACACCCACATTTTGACCGCCAGGTGTCTATAGTAGTTTCCGCCAAACACCCGATGATGATCGGACGCAAACATGCTTTAATGGACTCGGATATGGGCTCGAAATCATGGACATTGGCTTGGGCTTATTACGGGGTACAAATCTTACAAAACCAACCTCAAATCCAGGCCCAATGGGTCGTTTCGAGTCAAATAAGACTAATTTGGGTCGAATCCGGCACCAGGGGCAAAACCGTCTTTTAGCGACTGGGTCAAACCCGGTCAAAGATATTTTCCCGAAACACACGGACCAGCCGTGACATCTCACACGTCCGGTTTGGACTCAAATACCTCAAAAAATCAGCCTCAAAAACATTAAATAAATCCATTCAAGGATAGAATTCGATCTCGAGTAGGAATTCTATCCGAAAACCAAAACAATTCACCGACCGAGCATCAAAATACTCGGCCAACTCCACTTTCAGCCGAGATACTCGACTTCTTCACCAAGAAACGAGACTCTTGTTCCCTTTCAAACACTTACGTTTCCTATCCAAATCGGTATTTCTTGTCGTACAAGCAAGGCTACCTCCTCTCCTATAAATAGGACCCTCTCACACGAACAGATTCAACATCCAGCATTAATTATACACAGCAATTTATACGACAAATACACATCGATTATTCCCGCATACAACCTCGTTACGCTAAACAATTTCCGAGCAACCTCGACCCGACGAATCCGACCCCACAAACCGGCCGAAATCCGTCACCCTACAGGACACCTTAACCATCCCACATCATCTCGACGCTCCCGTGTTTAAGCCACTTTCCGACGAGCTCTATTCCGAGAAAATAAAGCATGTAGGTTGAGGGTGTAAAATCAAACCCGACTCTTCCTCCTTTCTTTTCCTTTCTCCACGTTTTTTTTTTTCGTTTTTTTTCTCTTGCGTCGTTCATCGTTTTTCTTATTATTACGGGTCGTTCGTCACATATTTTTTATATTTCTAGTAATGATATTACAAAAATATTTTCATAAAACAAACGTTCTTAAAATACGATATCGATTCTCTAATCGAATATCTTATCTAACAAAAACTAAATTAAATCTCGTTGATGCTAAAAAATCGTTACATCTTTTTTTAACAAAATTCGACGATTTTTAACGCGGAGAGAATTAACATTTTTTTTTCTTTTCGTTCAAAACAAAACTTTTTTGTTAAAAATAATCATTCCGACTATTTGATATCGATTTCATAATCGAATATCGGATACGACGAATATCGAAAGTATAAATCGAGTATAAATTAGTCCATATTTATACGCGATTTATAAAATTTGACGATTTTTGAAAAATAAAAAAGCGGGACAGACTCCCGCGCGAGTTGCGCGCCTTCCAGGCGACTCACGCGGAAGCCTGGATGGCCGAGCCCTTTTTCTCGTTTTCTCGCTTTTCTATTCTTTTTGTTTCTTACATAAAACAGCGACTTTCGCGACATATTTTCATATTTCGATAAATACTTTTTCGACCTCGGTCAACACGTGTTAATCCATCACGTGTCATAAACCTTTATCAAAATCATGCATATTATTGTATTTACATCTTTATTCGATTTATTCAATCGTTACTAACTCGTTTTCTCGTGTTTGTAGCAATTTATTTTGTTTTTATTGTTTTATTAGACTAAAACAAACTTCGCATGCTAAAATAACTTTGACGTTATTAGTTTAATATGCATTAAACGACTTAGCAACCCATTTAATTTTTCTCACATGCTTAGGGAAAATAATGTTTGCATATCATTCAACCGTCGAACTAACGCGAGTACACCAAAAACGAACGATATCTTAGTAAAGGCCGCTAAGTGCGGGCGGGGTTGGGTGTTCTTAGTGAACTTCCCAACACGTACCCTCACCCCTTACTCAGAACCTTTGTTTTCGGATGTCCGAATCCATTGGCAACGAGAGTCATTCAATACACGGTATCCGATAATGTCGGTATCGGTATCGTAATGCAAAGGGACGAACCCAATAAGCTCTGACATCGGAAATGGGCCGTATTTTGTATACGACCCACTACGACATAGAGTGGGTTCGAACGGGCCCGAACTCCCACAAAGTTCGGTGGCGACTCCTACTTCGATTTAAATTTTCAATTTGACCATCTCATATGGAGATTCATTCGCTTCCCCAAACCCGCGCGTGGCCGCGTCGGGGTGGACCTATGTCATGTCCACAATTTGGCGACTCCGCTGGGGATCAACTGATGAGTCACTTACCATCGGCATCCTCAGGGTGAGACTCGAAAAGAAATCGTTCGAATAGTAATGTACACGTTTTAGTTCAATGGTTCATGCATAACCCAATTCTTTCCCGGGCCGGTTACTTGTGACCGACGTCCCACTATACCACGGTGCGTTCCTAAATGGGCGCACTAAAGACTTCGATGGCGGAACTCGCATGGGTTTTACGGCAGGTTCTAAGACCAACTCGGCTTAGGAAGACCGTCCTGATTTGCGAGAAAGCTATCGTCGTTGGTATAGACCCTATTCGACCGACCGAGACTTAGACTAAGAGCATACATGGTGTCATTATACTGTTTCCATGACTACGTGCTACTTGATTTTCTTTGGTCGTCTTTTCAAAAACCGTTATTTTCAAAAATTTGCATCCTTTTCAAACCTATCCATTTTTCAAAACCCGGAAAGCTACCGAATTTAGAACTTATGATTTTGACTCAAAATAGCCTATTTTTAGCCGGTATGCTGCCCGAACCATTTCAAAAATCCAAAATCTCGGCCCGGTAACGTTTTTTTTTTCGATTTTCAAAAACAAATCGGGCCATCCTATCCGACTTTACTCGGTTTTCAAATCCAAATCCTCTTTTCAAAACCTTCTTCTTCTTAGGACTTCCCGTATTTAGCAGTGTCGGATTGTAGACACCCGCATTTCGACTGCCAGATGTCTATGGTAGTTTCCAAAAAAAAACCCAATGATGATCGGACGCTAACGTGTTTCTACGCGCTCGGATACGGGCTCAAATCCATTAGTTGCTGGCTAACGCACTTACGGAGTACAAATCTCACAAAATCAACCTTGAATCCAGGCCCAGTGGATCATTCCGAGTCAAACAAGACTAATTTGGGCCGAAACCGACACCGGAAATAAAACCGACTTTTAGCGATTGGGTCAACCCCGGTCAAAGTCGTTTCCGAGACATACAAAACAGCCATACAACATCAAAAGTCCAAGTCAAACACAAAATCCATCAAGCATTCAAAGTCAAGGTCCAAGTCAATGGACCCGTGCAACCCAATTGGGCCACTCGATCGAGTGCCCGACCCACTCGATCGAGTGGGCCTGTTTCGAGCCCGGCGGCAGGCGTAACGGGCCACTCGACCGAGTTAGCCACCTACTCGGTCGAGTAACCCTAAACCGGGTGCCCTAGCTTTTCCTATATAAGCAACCCCCATGCACACATCTTGAACAACTTTTTACAACCCTAATCTTACACACACAACCCTAAGCAAACCCTAAGCAATTCTACACTAGCAACCCCTAAACCTAGTTTTAGGAATCGAACCTGAGCCACCATAACTCAACCTTCATACATCTCGAAACTCTTGTGTTAAAGCCACGATTACGAGTCCGGTCCGAGACAAGAACATGTAGGTTGAGGGTGTCAAAACCCTTTTTCTCTTCTCCTTCTCTTCTCGTCGTCTCCTTCTTTTCCTTTTCGCATATTTTTCCTTTTTTTATTATTTCGTTCATTGCATCATAATATCGATAATACTATTAATATCAAAGCATTAAAATACTTATTGATTTGTGTCGAATGTGAGTGATGGTGGGATAAGGAAAACCGCGTATACAAGTGTACTGCACACGCGTCGTCGGTCGCTTATCCCATCACCCCGATCGTTTGATTATTGAAATAAGTTAACTTAAACGATAATCCTTTTTATTTCTTTTTCATCATTATTCGAGTCACATATTTACGTCAAATTTCAAAACAAACATTGTATCTTAATAAGGGTCGAAACCCGTTGACACGGATCCGACATCACAATCCCTAGGGATTTATTTCGATGTCGGAAAAGTCGAGGGAATCAAGTCCTTTAATTCAAGCAAAGAGTCGATTCCCTAGATTCGATACCAATTTCATAATTGGATGTCGAATCTAGCAATCTAGTCACATAAATAAATTAACGCGATTTATCCATATAGCGCTAATTAATTTAGGACGACTAAAATTAATTTATTTTCTTTTATTTTCACTCTAGTATTCCATATCGATTCGATAATCGAATATGGGATACTACGAGTATTCAAATTTAGAATCGAATATAAATCACGCAATATTTATATTAGATTCAACAAAATCGACAATTTATAAAATCCGAGTCGAGCATAAATTGTGCAATATTTATGTCCGATTTGGTAGAATCATCGAATTATCAAAAATCAAAAGCAATTTCAAAATCAATAATAAAATTGCAAGCGAACTCGTTTCGTACAGGTGCCACTCGACCGAGTGTCTTAGTCACTCGATCGAGTGACATCACAAAATCGAGTCAGAATGTCTCTTTCGACCTCTACTCGGTCGAGTCTCATAGTGACTCGATCGAGTAGCTATGTACTCGACCGAGTTGGCCAATAACTCGGCCGAGTAAGGTCTGAAACACAAAGCAGAATCCTTTTTTGAAGGTCCACTCGATCAAGTCTATCGACTACTCGATCGAGTGGCCTCATCACGACCAAAACGAGAGTCGTACATTCTTCTATTTTCTAAATTCGATAGTATTTTACGACTTAGGTCAACACGTGCTTAATCAATCATGTGTATTTACTATCTTTTCAAACCATACATCATCTTGTTTATCATTCAATTTTATTCAATATTTGCACAAACCGTTATTATTCGTTATATCGTTACTAACCATTTGTCGTTTCCTTTGTCAATTTTTACCGTTTATTTTATTGTACTAAAATGAACCCACATGCTAAAATTCAACTTTGACGTTAGAATTAATTGCATTAAATTGACTTAGAAACCCTTTTCAATTCCATTCACATGCTTAGGGAAAATAATCTTTGCATATCATTTTCCCGTTTAACTAACGCGCGTATTAGAAAGTCATTCGAATTCTTAGTAGAGGCCGCTAAGTGCGGGCGGGGTTGGGTGTCCTTTGTGGGCTTCCCAACACGTACCCTCACCCCTTACTCAGAACCTCGGTTTCCGGATGCCCGAAACCGTTGGCGTACGAGAGTCATTCAATACACGATATCCGATAATGTCGGTATCGGTATCAAATGCAAAGGGACGAGCCCAATAAACTCTGACATCGGAAATGGGTCGTATTGTGTATACGGCCCACTACGACATAACGTGGGCTCGAATGGTTCCGAATAACCACAAAATTCGGTGGCGACTCCACATAGACCTAAATTTCAATTCGATCCATTCTCATATGGAGATTCATTCGCCTACCCAAACCCGCGCATGGCCGCGTCGGGGTGGACCTATGTCATGTCCACAATTTGGCGACTCCGCTGGGGATTAACTGATGCGTGACTTACCATCGGCATCCTCAGGGTGAGACTCGAATAGAAATCGTTTGACGAATACAATACGCGTTTTAGTTTTACGGTTCATGCATAACCCATATTTTCCCGGGCCGGTACTCGCGACCGACGTCCCACTATACCGTTGATGTATTCCAATATGGATATGTCAAAAGGTGCCCATAGTCGATTCGAGTGGGTTTCGCGGCATGTTCTAAGATCAACTCGACTTAGGAAGTCCGTCCCGATCAACGTCTAGACTATGTACACTGGTATAGACTCCCTATAGACCGACCGAGACTTAGTATAGAGCATACATGGCGTCATTATAATGCTTGTGTGACTACGTGCTACTTGGTTTCCGAGTCGTTTTCAAAAACCATTTTTTTTCAAAGATTGCATCTTTTTCGAACTATTCGATTTCAAACCCCGGGACACATACCGAATTTAGGACTTATGATTTTACTCAAAATAGCCTATTTTCTAGTCGGGATGCTGCCCAATTCAAAACTCAAAAGCATTTTCGAATTTTCAAAACCCGTGGCCCAATACTTTTTTTCGTTTTTTCTTCGAAAATTGGGCCCTCAACCGAGTTTTCTCGGACCTTTCTCAAAAACAATCAATTTTCAAAACCTTCCTCTCCTTAGGACTTCCCGTATTTAGCAGTGTCGGGTCGTGTCTTAAGTTGTCGAGGTCTTTAGCGTCGAAACTCTGTCGATCTTACATCAGGAGTTTCTTCCCTATCCCAGTCCGCCTTATTAGACTAAGGCAAGGCCCACCTACGTAGGACAAACCCCTACAAAGGAGGGTCCATCAACACAATCGAGTCCACAAGTCTGGGGATGTCTCACGCGAACCTTCCTTCGAACAGGACTAGGCCCACCCGCCGAATCCTAAGGAAGGCCCACATTTCACAAGTCACCCGTCTAGGTGTCTTTTCCGAGTCATTTTTCCTTTTTAGTCTCGTTCGGGATGTACTTTCTATTCCGGAATTTTGGGCTAGTTTCTGATTACGTGGTGTTCTTACAGACAGGCCACCCGTGACAAGACATCAACGCAAGATGGACGAGTTGAAAGAAGCACTAACCAAGATCGAGACTCAGCTAACTTCCATTCAGGTTAACCAAGCAACGTTAGCCACTCGCCTAAGTGCCGTAGAAAAGACGGCTCCAGTTGAAGAATCTGAGCCCACTGGGCACATAGTCGAGTTGATCAGTGTTGTTCGTAGGCTCGAAGAGCAAGTCCACTTATCGACGAACAACTCGATCCACACCGATAATGCTTGTACTTATTCACCTCTGAATGACGAGCTTTCTGCCAACCTCAACTTAACGGGAATTCCTATGTTTTAGGGTACCGAAAACCCGGTCCACCACATCCGGGCTTTCAAGGACTTCATGGCAGTCAAAGGGGTCCACTATGTTCAAGCACTTATTCCCTTCCTCCTTGGAGAAACACCCTAAGGCCTGGTTCTACGGGCTCGACCCCAAGAAATACAAGACTTGGGATGATGTGGCGACCGAATTTGCTCGGAACTACGCCGATAACACTGAAATTCAGACTACAATGCGTACTCTGGAGGTAATGGCCCAAGAGCCCAAAGAGGGGTTCACAAAATATTTGCAAAGGTGGAGGGCCGAGAGTGTGAAGCTGGTCGACAAGCACGGCGAGAAGGCCCTAGTGGAGGCTTTCGTCAAAAATCTACTCCCATCCTACCGGGTCCACCTCCGGTATGCTATCATCCCAAACTTTGCTGTCCTTACTGAAATGGGCACGAGAATCGAGGATGATTTGAGACTAGAGAGTCTGACTAAGGCCTTTACCAAGGGCTATCAAGGGGCTAGTTCATCCACAAACAAGCCCGTACCTGCAGCTGCAACTCGCAGTATCTTCGACGAGGTAAACCTACTTGACACCTCATCCAAAAAGAATATACCAAATCGGGTATTCACAGATATAGGGACTACCTATACTTATGCCTTACAAAGGCTATCTTTAAAGGGCTTGATCCAACCGATAGGTCCAACCGCAGAGCCTCCAGTAGAGAAGAGGTCCAAAGCTTATAATGCCCAAGCTTACTGTCAGTATCACCTGGGTAACGAACATGATACTGAAAAATGTTGGAGACTAAAGCATCTGATCCAAGATCTTATCAAGAGCGGGAAGATCCCGTTGCCCAGAGACAAACCGAGCAACAAAGAAAACCCGTTCAGTGCCCATGCAATATTCACGGGGGAAGTAATCGATTGTTCTCACCTCATTTCTCCTTTTATCCCACAAATCAATGAGATATGGTTCGATGACGAGGACGACGTGTACCTAGCCAAAGGGGAAGTTGTCCCCATCACCCTTGAAGAGGTCCGAAAAGCCAAAACCAAGACCTTGGCCACCAACCACCTCGCCACTGCTGGGCGCGCCACTCCAACACCCGTCACTGAACCTGCCAGGACGGGATCTACCCACGAAGAGTGATAAGTGTAGTTTTTAGTGCCTTTTTCACTATGTTTTGGTCCCATTTCCTTGTGGAATCGCTCCTTGGGAGCGATTTATGGGCTTCTTATGCTTCCTTTAGTTCGTTTCAGGTTCCCGAGACCGATTTATAAGAGTTGGAGCGATTCCGACTCGATACATACACATTTCGGAGCCAACGAGATAAAGGAACGATGACTCGAGGCCTTGGAATCGACCCCGAGACCTTGGGACCCAATCCCGAGCCTCCGAGACCCGATCCCGAGTCCCGAAAATTGAGGAGAAACCCATCAGAGGCAAGGAAGGACCAAAAAGCTCTTAAGGGAGGCCTACAGGACCCATCCCGGTCGGGAAGGCCTCATCCCGTCCAGGATGGGGTGCACATTTAGAGGTGCTACTGTGAGGAGCCCGTCCTGGCCGAGAAGGACTCGTCCCGGTCGGGACCATCTCGTCCCGGGCGAGACCATCTCGTCCCGGGCGGGAAGGAGCAGAGGCAGCCGCGCATCACTTTCTTTCTTCTCCTTCATTCTTGTACCCATATATATACTTCCCTCTTGTATTGTTAACATATCTTATCATACATTAGACTCTTTTAAGCTTCCAAAACCCTAGATTAGTTCTCCACACATTAATTTTAATCTTCCTTTAATCTTCCATTAATCTTTAGTTAATCCTTGTAATTAGTTCTTGTATTAAGAAGTTCTTGAAGAATTCTCCAAGCTTGACATCCTTGGGGTTTATTTGGGTTCTTATTTATACAAGATTGCATTTTTTCTTCATCTTATTGTTGGTATAATCTTCCTTTCTCTTGTTCTTGTTTATTTAATCTAGTTTCAATCTTTATTTGGTGTTATTGTTATTGTTCTTTTTCTTCATTATGGATGTTTGGATTGTGATGTTGTTTTCTCTTGTTATTACTTGTTTGTTCTTAATAATGAGTGAGTAGTAATCTTGTGGGGTTAGTAGGGGGATTAAGGGTAGATTATGGGTGATTAGGGTTTGTTTAGGGGAAAAGGGTGAATCTTTGTTGTTAGTCACATATTTGGCACTCTATGTGTTTGTTGAAATGCTTGTGTGAGTTGTAGTGGCCATGCTTCCCATACTTGTGTTCATCTTCTCATTGTTTGTCTATTATGTGGATATGTTGAGAATAGTCGTAGTCACGAGAGTGCGGACTAGGGTCTACGTAGCGAGAGCCCGGACCCACCTTGACATCGGTCTACGTAGCGAGAGCCCGGACCGACTCTAGCAACTAAGAGATACCTACACCCTTGATCACCCCAATTACCCATCTATTCTTATGAACCCGACCTACCCCACTTCCTTTCATATTTGAGTTCATCCTCTTAGTTAGTCATCTTTCCATTAGTTTCATTGTTTAGTTTGTCTCTAGTTACTTCTCTTAATCTTGTTTTAGCTAGTTCATCATTAGTCTAGTTCTTACTTCTCCTCCATCATAGTTTTCCAATTATCGCTTTCTTTGTGTTTGTTTGGTGATTTAGTCTCGTTTGTAGGCTGACATAGTCTACACCTTACTTTACCGTCCCCGTGGATATCAACCCTACTTGCCCTAGCTACCCACTAGGTCTAGTCGGTTTATTGTTGGTTAGGACACACGACAAATCCCTACCATCAATTTGGCGCCGTTGCCGGGGACGGTGCATTGTTTAGAATTAGTTGCTTACTTCTAGACTTAGTTACCCTTCTTTGTGTTCTCCCATCATCTCTTGTGCATATTTTCTAGTTTTTCTTGTTTTCTTAGCTTTCTTTTCTCTTTGTCTCTAGTTGTGCTTGTTTATTGTCGTTGCCTAGTGCCCATAAAGCACTAGGTGTTCTCACGTTTGTTCTAGTGTGTAGTGTATGCCTAGGAGGGGAGGCGACTTCTATCTCTTTAATCCAGAGCCAGAGAGACTCTTTCGAGCCTTTCGCCAACGGACGATTAACCGGGTTAGGATCTCTCAACCAAGTGCAAGCAATACTCATCAAGGGCAAGCTCAAGGAGCCGACTTTAGCAAGTCACCTCGAGAGACGGCCAAAGGGATCTTCATAAATCCCTTTGGTTCATCTATCCACTCTTCTAGTCCTAGTTCCCCCTCTTCATCTACATCAACACCGTCTACACCACCATCTTCTCCCTTATATCCAATCATGCCGAAGTTTTCATCTCACGCCACTTTTACCAAGGATGTCTTGCCGGGACCGAGTGCATTACCGGAAGCCTATACCGGGAATTTTGTGGCAAAGACTCAATTTATCCAACTTTTGGAGAGGAGCCCATTTAGTGGTTTGCCCACCGAAGACCCGCACCAACACATGGAGACCTTCTCCGATTATTGTGACGCTATATCTCAAACCAGGGTTACTCAAGATCAAATTCGTTGGGTACTTTTCCCGTTCTCTCTTATTGGAAAAGCGAAGCAATGGATCAAGAGTCTCAATAGGGCAACCATGGGTATCGACACTTGGAAGAAGCTTGCCTTGGCATTCTACCAAAAAATTTACCCTCCGGAGAAGACTAATTTGCTTAGGGCCTCCATCACCGGTTTCCAACAAAGGATGAAGAAAGCCTTTATGAAGCTTGGGAGCGGTTTAAATCTTTGGTTAGGTCGTGCCCCCATCATGGACTCTCACAATGGTTCTTGGTGCAACAATTTTGGAATGGCCTTTATGAGGACTCGAGAGATATACTTAATATGGGCTCCAATGGTAGGTTTACCGAGGTCGATGACGATCAAACTTGGGCGAGAATCGAAGACATGGCGGTGCATAATTAGCAATACTCTAGGCCTAGGAAGGCACATCGTGGAGGTATGCATGAGGTCGATGCTATCACTAAGTTAAGCATTGACCTTGGAGCTCAATTGAAAACACACATGGAGACTATTGACAAAAAGCTCCAAAGCCACCTCAAGCAAGTCCAAGGCCCTACTTCCCCCAACCATCAATCGATTCAAGAAGTGAATGCTTTGGGATTTGCACCTCCTATGCCTTATTTTGGGATGTGTGATACTTGTGGAATCGTTGGTCATGATCCTATGCATTGTCGGGGAAGTATTGAGCAAGTGAACGCATTTCAAGCGTTCAAGCAAGGTGCCTCCTACTCTAATCAATACCAAGCTTCCAATCAAGTCCCTCAACAACAAGCTATGCAACCTCGTCCCTATGTCCCACCTCCCTTAAGGGACAACAATCAAGGTTATCAAGGTTATGTGGGTAATCCAAGACCGTTCAACAACTTCAAGAAAAATAACCAAGGTACCTTCCACAACAACAATCAAGGGTTCCAACAAGGGAACTTCAATCAAGGAGGTTTCCAAGGAAACCAAAACTTTCAAGGACAACAAAACCACAACCAAGGCCTTAATCAAGGCAATTCTCATGGGTTCCAAGGGAACCGTCAACAACAAGCTACACAAGGTAGTCAACAACAAAGCAAGCCTAGGAGCCGGTCTCCTACTCATGATTATGGCATTCCTCTTGCCATCACCGATACTCCGCATAATCCGTCATCTCCACCTCGGGAATTCGACATTCAAAAGACTATGACGGATATGCAAAAGAGTCAAATGGAGATGTCAAAAACCCATCAAGAGCTCTTTGCTTATATTTAAGGGGAAAACGCGGTAAGAGATGCCCGTATGAAGATGCTTGAAACTCAAGTATCTCAACTTGCTTCGGGGAGCTCCTCAAGACAAAAGGGGCAACTACCTTCTCAAGGTGAAACACCGACATTTGAGCATGTCAATGCTATCACCACAAGGAGAGGTACATCTTATGACCCCCCCCTTCATTCCCTAGTGAGCAAGAGCCAATGCAAGAACCGACAAAGAAAATGACATCTCTCATTCAAGAAAGCTCAAGCTTTAATAATCCAACGGAGGAGCAAGTCCTTTGGGAGATCGAAAAACCCATTGAAAACAAGCCCTCCCCACTTTAAGCATAAGAAAAGGGTAAAGGGAAAGTGTCAAGTGAGGAGTCCACCCCTATTGAGCAAAACAAGTACCAAATCAAGTTGCCTTTCCCAACAAGGCAAATGAAGACTAAGGTGGATGTCCAATTTGACAAGTTCCTTAACATTGTGAAGCAATTGGATGTGAGTGTCCCGTTCACCGAGTTACTTATCCAAATCCCGGCATATGGAAAGTTCATGCGGGAAATCCTAGCTAGGAAGAGATCCATCGACAAGGAAGAGACGATAGCGTTCACGAGGGTAGTGAGCGAGCTTATTCAAGGTTCCACGCTTCCAAAGTTGAAGGATCCGGGTAGTTTCTCGATCCCATGCACCATAGGCAACTATGAGATTGAGAGAGCTATGTGTGATTTGGGTGCGAGTGTGAGCATTATTCCCTACACTATTTGTGAGAGATTAGGAATGAAGGAGCTCAAATGTACGTCCATTACACTCCAAATGGCCGATAAATCATTTAACCGACCATTAGGGATGTTAGAAGACGTGCCGGTACGAATCGGGAAATTCTTCATTCCGGTCAATTTCATCGTGCTCGATATGCCGGAAGATGCCAACACTCCCATTATCCTTGGGCGCCCATTTCTACACACCGCCGGTGCTATGATCGACGTGAAGAACGGTAGGATCACCTTCGAGTTGGGGGAAGAAAGGTTAGTGTTTGACCTCCAAGGCAACACTTCGCCCACCAACGATGAGTCTTGCAATATGATCCAAGCCACGAAAGACATCGATCTAGAGAGTGAGCCGGGACAAAGCTTGAAGCAGTACTCTTATGTACTTGGGGATGATGACTCTGATTTGGAGGAAGATGAGTGCCCATATCATGGGCTTGATGACAAGTTGAAAAGCAAGGAGCAAGATGAGCCTCCCTTGGGGCCGCATGAGGACAAGTAGACGTTTGGGTATATCCCGAAAGATCAAAAGTACAAGTTCAAGCCATTGAACTTGGAAGATCGGGATGCCCCGGGAACGTCAAGGCAAGGCCATGAAGAGCCTTGGTATGTGGACGGTTATATCTCGAGCTTGATTGAAGACTTTGCTAGAGCCTTCGACTTGTTCCTTCGTGCCCTAGATGGAGATGGAATCGGTTATTGTTGTTGAAAAAGAATGAAGAAAGCACCATCCTTGGTTTGACGGAGTTCCACAAGAACCGTCTCATTGTATATATCTCTTTATTGTAATTCCTTTGGATTTTTGTGAATTCTTGTAATATTGGATTATTGATGAGCAATGCGAGGGAGAGAGTTTGATGTTGAGTTTGAGTTTGTTTGATAGGTATGAAGTGAAGACGATTCCTAGAGAGGAACGACTATGATAGAGCTTGGATAGTAAGCATGAGGATCGGGTTTTTGAAGCTTGGAGTAAGCTTTTGGGCTTCTGGATGGTCAAGAAGACCCATCCCGACCAGGAAGAGGCTTCCCGACCGGGAAGGAGCGGCATCCCGACCGGGAAGGAGCCGTCCCGATCGGGATGGAGGTATGCAATTTCGAGCTCACTGAGGGTCCGTCCCGACCGGGAAGGGAGCGTCCCGACCGGGACGGGTGTGCCATCCCGACCGGGATGGTCCCCTGCTTCCCTTTGTGCCTTTTCTTCGACGTTTGAATCCACCCAACCGTTGTACACCCCCTCCCAACCGCCCTAACTATCCTCGCTTTTATCATGTGCCCCATATACTTTATTTTCATACCCTCACTCCATTTCCTATCCACTTTACACCGACTCTCACATCAAGTCCCACCCCCTACCATTACTACCTCTACCGTGAGTTCTTCTCAAGTTCGAAGCGGGTTGACAACGATGAAGACAAGCAACGTACCTATAATGATCATTGAGGCGATGGAGCGAGTGAGTTGCTAACCGGTCGGTACGGCAACTATCCTTTCTTTTCCGTCTTTTATTGCTTGTTTTCCGCTTGTCTATCCCCTTCCCCTTGTGCACTTATGTGTCTTGGTGTCACGAAGGCCTTCGAGGCCTTAGTATGGTTGCTCCGACTCTCGATTACGTGATTACGTCGAGAGTCAATCGATTAATCCAAATATACAAGATTTTTCCACTTTTTTAGGAATTAGTCGGATTTGGGCGGAATCCGAGCTAGGTGACTTGATTACACCTAGCCCTCCCCTCCCATTTCCTTTTATTTCTTTCTTTTTATTTTCTTCCCCCATCCATATCTTTTCTCGTCTCGGCCCATGGTGACTTGACTACACCCCGGCCGGACACATGCTACCCTTTCTTCACTTTTCTTTTTGATTTTTAGCTTTGTTTTCGTAATTTCTTTTCTTTTCTTTTGTCTCTCCGCACACTACGATTGAGCATGAGGACAATGCTCGGTTTAAGTGTGGGGGAGCGATATTCTATCGTAGTTAGTTTTATTTTAGTAGTTTTCTGAAAAAAAAAATCTTTAAAAACCCTAAAAATTTGAAAAAATTTCACAAAAATCAAAAAGATTTTCTTTTGTGTGCTTTCCTTTTGTGTCATTGTGTCGTATTTTTGTTATGTTGTGCGTGTTTTGCCTCTCTTTTTTCCTTATAGGTTGCTTAATCACCGTTAGCTTTGGAGAGCTTTCAAGACACCCGATAACATCTTTTCACCCCTTTTTCCTCTTTGTTTCTTGTGGAGTTTGGAGGAGATGTGTGTTGTGGTATGCTCGGGTGGAGCTTTGTAAAGTTTGTGGATGATTGGTTGCTTATTTGGAATATCGGGGTGGTGTTTGTTTTGTTGTTATTTTTGTCTTGTTTTTGTTTTAATTTGTTTTCTTTTGTCTCTCTTTCGTTCGTTTTCTTTTGTCAAGTCTTTGTTTTGTGTGTGTAGTTGTGTCTTGTGCGTAAAAGGTTTTCGAAAACCTGGTTTATAGGCTAGTGTGCGAGTGTTTACTTTCCCTTCCTAGTAGTGTAAATCGAGTCTTGGACTTTAATCTAGCAGAATGACCCTAAATCAGTGATTTCGTTGGTCCTTTACCTTGAGTCCACCTAGCTTACTAGGGATTTACTACGGGATTTGCATTTTGACCATTATGACCACCCATGGTGTGAAAAGGCCTTGGTTACAGAGTCTCGTCCCTTAGGTGACCGTGTTTGGGATCGCTTGATTAGTCCAAGTTCTCCCCTTTTTGTGGGTTTGAAGGGAAGGGCCCGTCCCGACTTACCCATTCACCTACCTCCTACACATATCCACACAATAAATTGCAATTTGTGAGTTCTCTCTTTCTTGTTACACAAAGAAGTGCCAAAAAGCCAAATCAAGCCAAAAGGGCAAAGAAAAGAAAAAAAAAGAAAGACAAAATGAAAAAAACAAAAGAAATGAAGAAAAAGAAAAGGCACAAAAGCAAAAAAAAAGAAAATATAAAAGAAGAAAAAAGAAATGACATGGCAACAAACAAAGCAAAAATGTCAAAAAGAAAGAAAAATGCCAAAAGAAATCGTCTTACGAAAAGAACCTAACCCCACAAAAATAAGCCTTTTTCCGACTTTTGCCGTGAAGAGCCTACCAAAGGACCGAGTCCCTAGGAAGGATGATAGCGGCATTAGTCGGTCTTCCCTCATTTTGCAATATTTCCACCTTTTTACTTGGATTAGTTGAGCGGTTTTGGACATGGGATGACCCTCTTGACTCATGGCTAAAGGGGGCGGGGTCTCACTTACCTACAGTGTCGACTAACACCGTGGTTCATCCCTTTTTAGAAAGTTAGGAGGAATCGAGGTAAGTTACCAACGTTTTTGTTGCTTTATCGTCATACTATTAGGGTTTAGTTCACCTTGGTTTTTATTTCTAGCTTGGGAACGTTGTCACTTGCCTTAAGTCCTAAACCGGTGTCCTTTCACCGCTTTTAGAGGGAAGCGGTATTTGTTTTCTTTTGGGTGCAACCGATTATTTGTTTGTTTGTGTGTTTGTTTGTTTATGTGTTGTTGTGTCCGGTTGCATCCACGGTTTTGTCGCAAGACCCGACTTGCCTTGCGGAATGCACTTTTCCTCAAAGTGCACTCGCGTGAGTTGAAAGGGCGTAGGGTGCGCTAATACCCACTCGGCTAGTTTAGTATTTAGTTTGTGCTTACTCGAGGGCGAGTAAGGGTTAAGTGTGGGGGAGTTGATAAGTGTAGTTTGTAGTGCCTTTTTCACTATGTTTTGGTTCCATTTCCTTGTGGAATCGCTCCTTGGGAACGATTTATGGGCTTCTTATGCTTCCTTTAGTTCGTTTCAGGTTCCCGAGACCGATTTGGAAGAGTTGGAGCGATTCCGACACGTTACATACACATTTCGGAGCCAACGAGATAAAGGAACGATGACTCGAGGCCTTGGAATCGACCCCGAGACCTTGGGACCTAATCCTGAACCTCCGAGACCCAATCCCGAGTCCCGAGAATTGAGGAGAAACCCATCAGAGGCAAGGAAGGACCAAAAAGCTCTTAAGGGAGGCCTAAAGGACCCATCCCGGTCGGGAAGGCCTCATCCCGTCCGGGATGGGGTGCACATTTAGAGGTGCTACTGTGAGGAGCCCATCTCGGCCGAGAAGGAATCGTCCCGGTCGGGACCATCTCGTCCCGGGCGATACCATCTCGTCCCGGGCGGGAAGGAGCAGAGGCAGCCGCGCATCACTTTCTTACTTCTCCTTCATTCTTGTACCCATATATATACTTCCCTCTTGTATTGTTAACATATCTTATCATACATTAGACTCTTTTAAGCTTCCAAAACCCTAGATTAGTTCTCCACACATTAATCTTAATCTTCCTTTAATCTTCCTTTAATCTTTAGTTAATCCTTGTAATTAGTTCTTGTATTAAGAAGTTCTTGAAGAATTCTCCAAGCTTGACATCCTTGGGGTTTATTTGGGTTCTTATTTATACAAGATTGCATCTTTTCTTCATCTTATTGTTGGTATAATCTTCCTTTCTCTTGTTCTTGTTTATTTAATCTAGTTTCAATCTTTATTTGGTGTTATTGTTATTGTTCTTTTTCTTCATTGTGGATGTTTGGATTGTGATGTTGTTTTCTCTTGTTATTGCTTGTTTGTTCTTAATAATGAGTGAGTAGTAATCTTGTGGGGTTAGTAGGGGGATTAAGGGTAGATTATGGGTGATTAGGGTTTGTTTAGGGGAAAAGGGTGAATCTTTGTTGTTAGTCACATATTTGGCACTCTATGTGTTTGTTGAAATGCTTGTGTGAGTTGTAGTGGCCATGCTTCCCATACTTGTGTTCATCTTCTCATTGTTTGTCTATTATGTGGATATGTTGAGAATAGTCATAGTCATGAGAGTGAGGACTAGGGTCTACGTAGCGAGAGCCCGGACCCACCTTGACATTGGTCTACGTAGCGAGAGCCCGGACCGATTCTAGCAACTAAGAGACACCTACACCCTTGATCACCCCAATTACCCATCTATTCTTATGAACCCGACCTACCCCACTTCCTTTCATATTTGAGTTCATCCTCTTAGTTAGTCATCTTTCCATTAGTTTCATTGTTTAGTTTGTCTCTAGTTACTTCTCTTAATCTTGTTTTAGCTAGTTCATCATTAGTCTAGTTCTTACTTCTCCTCCACCATAGTTTTCCAATTATCGCTTTCTTTGTGTTTGTTTGGTGATTTAGTCTCGTTTTTAGGCCGACATAGTCTAGACCTTACTTTACCGTCCCCGTGAATATCGACCCTACTTGCCCTAGCTACCCACTAGGTCTAGTCGGTTTATTGTTGGTTAGGACACACGACAAATCCCTACCATCAAAGAGTCGAGCAACGACACGACCCTTGTCCAACAGCTGAAGAGGGTTTGAACTGATCTAACTATATGGCAACTATTGATTAGCTCATAAGCACATTGAGAAGCACTGACTAAGGCTCTCGATGAAATCAAGGTCGATTCGCAAGCTACCCCTGCTGAAATAGTAGCTACTATCATGGCCTACCTCAAGGGCAAGTCCAAGAACGAAGGCCCACTCATAACCTTCTCTGAAGCTGATCTACCAACGTTTGGGCCCAACCATAATCTGGCCCTATATATCACAGTCATCTGCAAGGGTAAGTACCTCCCGATGACCCTTATAGACGATGGATCAACCGTAAACGTCCTACCTCTATGGACTGCTAGGGCCCTCGGCATCACTAATACCGACTATCTCCCGACGGCACAAACTATCCAGGCCTTCGACTGAAGCCCAAAACCAGTCACCGGGGCCGTTAAATTGAAGATCATAACGGGCCCAATCGAAAAGGAGTTGGAATTTCAGGTGATCGATGTCACCTCGTCTTTTAATCTGCTCTTTGGAAGGCCTTGGATCCATGCAGTCAAGGCCGTGTCCTCCACACTCCATCGAAAAGTCAAGATGCCACTTAAAGACGGTATCATCACATTGGAGGCGACCCCAATGACCGTGGCTAGCTGTAATGCCACAAGCCGGGCCGAACCACGAGGATTTGATTTCGTGGGTATGATCGAAGAGGAATATCTCTTCAAGCCTTACTTCGCCCCTAGCATCGACACGATGCTACAAAATCTGGGTTACTACCCAGAGCCACTTCAAGGCCGTACCTTCCGGCGGGGAAGGTTATCGAAGTCCTAGACAATGGAGAGTCCCGACTCGGATTGGGATATACTATAAGCTCGGAGAATGTGGGCCGGGCCGATGTAATCAAATTCGTCACTCCAGTCTTCGGAGCTATTCAAGTGGGCCTCTACAAACCCACCATCACATATCCCGAGACCAAAACGGCTCGGGAAAGCAACTATATCCCCGATGATATACTCACCGTTATCCAGGCCGAATCCGAGAAGGGTGAAAGCGACTACGAGCCCGTGCTGGGGCTCTTATTTGGAGAAGACTAGACCGTCCCTGCTCCAAAGGACGATTTGGTCAACTTGATCCTCCGCAGTGATTGATCAACGTATTTTTTATCGTATTTTATTGTCCCCCGACAACCGTTTTTGAGCTTTTCCTCTTCCATATTTATTTGATTAATGTCGATTTCTATTAGAAAGTCGATACTGTCGTTCCTCGTGCTATTTTGTAGGTTAAGTGCAATTTTGAGCATATTTTGGAGTAATAACCCGGATAGCCGAGACGAGGATGGAAGACGAGGAAGAAAATGAAAAGCCGAGAGGCGAATGAAGAACTCAGCCACGAGTCCAACAACACCCACTCGATCGAGTAGTGCTAGGCACTCGATCGAGTGCCTCATTTCCGTACTCAATCTAAGGCATTCGCGCATCCACTCGATCGAGTGGCATTGCGTGCACTCGATCGAGTGCGTTACACCCAGGCCGCGGATCAGTTTTTATCGTATTAGAATTATGGGCCTGTTTTGTAAGTCCAACTGATTTCTTTTAAATCAGTTGGAGGAGGATTGTCAGACACTTTTTACTTATAACTTATTCTATTTCCTAGAGCCATTACGTTACAGGAGTTTAGGGTAGAAGTCACGTTCATTCCGTTTTTTGGCAAGATTCATCGTATTCCGTTCTTCCTTTTTCAGATCTCAAATTGTTCGGTATCGCTACTTTAATTTTAATTTTAATTTTAATTTCAATTCTCTAGTTTAATTCTTGTCTTAATTCCCTAGTTTAATTCTTGTCTTAATTCGTTCTTAGTTTTCATAGTTATCTGGTTTCAGTCTCGTAGTTTAATTTAATCCGCATTCATCATGTTTAATTGCAATTCATATTTTGTTAATTTAATTATAATCATCATGAGTAGCTAATTTTTATCTAGGGTTTAAGGGGATCGATGAGTGTTAATTGGGTTATAGAAAATTGACCTGTCTCTGATTATATGAACTGTCGCCTGAATGTTGTTTTTGATTCTGATTGATTAATTACTGGCCAGGATTAATTAGTTAGTATCACAATTAGGACTTTTCGCCGACCGGGTTAAGGACTAATTAGGTCACGATATTTTGGGTAGACTAGCTTAATTCTAGCGACCGCAGGTTAATTTTAGTTCTAAAGTTTGTAGTAGCACCGACCGGACCTACACCTTAGATAGTTCGATTAGTGACCTGTTAGTTGACTCCCTGACCCGATTGACATTCATTGTGAACCTGAGACCCTAGACCTTTTTATTATTGATTTACCTTATAGCAATTAGTTGATAGTCCACTCAAACAAACAGAAAAACAGTGACCCGTAATCTTTAGTCTAGACCTTAGAACAAGTAATTGAGTCCCGTCTCCTTGTGGTTCGACCCCTACTTCACTATCTACATTAGTTAGTGGACCTTAGGGTATCTTTGATTAGGGATACGACTACCCCTATCAAATTTTGGCGCCGTTGCCGGGGAGCCGGTGTTATTTATTTACTTGTTTTGTGTTTTAGTCTTTAGATTGCTTGTCTTGAGGAACTTCAGTTCCTTGAGACCGTTTCTCACATTTTTCCTGTAGTTTCCTCGTATGCCCAGGTCCTCTCGAATTTCAGGCTACGTACCACCATTCGATCCTGAACCAGAGAGAACTCTCCGCAGGTCTAGGAAATTCTACAAGGAGATTGCTGAGACAGAAAGATCAGAATCAGTGGAACATTCGGACGATGAGCACATATCCGAAGCACTATCCTTTGAAGAGGATAATTCCACTACTGCCCCCGAGACACCGCTAGTCAAGATGCCTCCCAAACTTACTAGCCATTCCGAGCCGGAGCAAAGTGCCCTACCAAAACCATTGAAGAGGCCCACGGCCACTACAGGTACATTTGAGATTCGTCCCGCTTTCATTACGTTGGTGGAGCGAAATCAATTCGGTGGAGGTCCTGATGAAGACCCGGCGAAGCACATGAAGCTCTTCACCGATTATTGCTCAACTATACCACTCCCCGCGGGAGTGACACAAGAAGAGGTGATGGAGATGCTATTCATGTTCTCCCTATGCGACAACGCAAGAGACTGGATCACGGATCTAGACCGCGTTTCTGAGGGAATCACAAACTGGAACTCCCTAGCCTTAGCTTTTTACAAACACTACTACACGCCGCAGAAGACCAACATGTTGAGGAGTCAGATTACTAACTTCCGACAGACATCTCATGAGAATATCTACGAGGCGTGGGTAAGGTTTAAAAAGCTAGTCAAGGAGTGCCCACATCACGGATTCGAGGTATGGTTTTTCTGCAATCAATTCTATAATGGTTTATATGACGATTGCCGAGCTACGCTCGATTCTGCAGCTAATGGCAGGTTCCAAAACAACGTTGATGATGATAAAGCATGGAAATTGATTGAAGATATGGCTACTCATCACTCACGTTGGGGAAATCCACGAGGTAACACCCGGGGAAATAGTGGTGACTCCGAGTCATCAAATGCCATAGTTAGCCACCTAGCCGCTTTAACTAAGCGGATTGACTCCATGGAGCTTGCTAGAACCCAAAACCACCAACAACAAGGCGGTATGTACCAAGTTAATGCAATGTCAGAGGTTGTTTGTGAGAACTGTGGGAATATGGGTCATTATACCCAAGAGTGTGTGAGTTTAGAAACGGCGAATGCATTTCAATCCATGAGACCACACCAACCCTACATGAACCAACCGGGCTATGACAAATCCTTGTTGTCCTATAGGAGTCAAAACGTGCTCAACCCACCACCACCCGGCGGTAACAAAATCGTCCCATATGTAGCACCTCATAACCGACCCTCCCAAAGCCATAGCAATAACCGACAATTTCAAGGAGGGCAACAAAATTGGGGTAACCAACAAGGATGGGGTAACCAACAACAGTGGGGTAATAACCAACCTTGGGGTAACCAACCTTGGGGTAACCAACAAGGGTGGGAGAACCAACAACAATTTCAGCCGATCCCACAAAACCAAAACCAAAACCAAGCTCAAGCTCAAGCTCCAACCAACACCGAGTTTGCGGAGATTAAAGCATTGTTGATGCAAGGTATCCAAAGTCATTACAAGCTAGAAACTCAAGTCAACCAGATACTTGCCCATAACATGATGCTAGATACCCAAGTAGTACAACTTGCCGCCCAAAAGCAAGCTAGGCCACCGGGTACTCTACCTCCTCAAGGCGAACAGTCACATGAGCAAGCCAACGCGATAACGTTGAGAAGCGGAACCCATTATGAAGGTCCGAAAATGCCCGTGGAGTATGTTGTGGTTGACGAAACCGAGTTGGAGAAGCAAGAGCTGGCCGAGGAAGCGTCGAGCAGGACACGAATTGAGGCTACTCGATCGAGTAACACCACCTCACTCGATCGAGTAGACCACAAAAAACCTGGCAGAGAGCAGTCCAGTGTACCACTCGACCAAGTCACACCTGACTCGATCGAGTTGGAGGTCACTCGACCGAGTGGTATCAGCCCACTCGGTCGAGTAGACCCTCCAAAGGTGGTCAGTAGCCCCCCAGTGATACCACTCGACCGAGTGCCTACAGGTGACTCGATCGAGTATGATGACACTCGGCCGAGTCAGCCTGTACTCGATCGAGTGGATAACGTAACGCCTAACTCCGCTTCTTTTCATCCCCAGGTTTCAATTAAGGATGTTAATTCTTCTCAAGCGTCCCCGTCTCAAGCTAAGGAGCCTGCGATTCCGATCATACTTCCATTTCCCCACCGACAGCGTAAGACAAAGCTCGATCAACAGTTCGGTAAGTTTATGGAAGTCGTTCCTTTTACTGATTTGATCACTCAAGTTCCTGCTTACGCGAAATTTATGACGGAAATACTAACTCGTAAGCGATCTTTTAGTGAGACTGAGACAGTTGCTTTCACAGGAGTTTTTCTATCCCTTGTACTATAGGGACATTAGCTATCGATAAGGCCCTGTGTGACTTAGGAGCTAGCGTCAGTGTCATGCCGTATTCTATTTGTTAGAAATTGAATATGGGTGTTTTGAAATGTACTAATATGACTCTGCAGATGGCTGATCGATCGGTCAAATATCCTTTAGGTGTCTTAGAGGATGTTCCGGTCCAAGTAGGGAAATTCTTTATTCCCGTAGACTTTGTTGTCTTAGACATGGCCGAGGATGCCATAATACCTATTATCCATGGGCGATTATCGACGTCAAGAATGGGAAGCTCACACTCTCCGTAGCAGATGACACCGTGACTTTTAGTCTCGATCAAGCTCTTAAGAAGCCCATGATAGAAGAGTCTTGCTATAGCATAGGTGTCATTGATTTGGAAATAGAAAATTATATTGACGACTATCTTGGCAGGGACCCTTTGGAGAAATTGCTAACATCCGGCGATGCTGATGCCGAGAAGAGATCATGGAGCACGGAAGTAGATGAGCTGGAACGCATGCTAAACGGAAAGGAGAGCACTATAAAGAATGTATACAGTCTCGGCACCCCTAAAAAGGAGGTCGAGGTAAGTAAACCTGAACTAAAACCCCTCCCTCTAATTTGAAATATGCATTTCTAGATGATAAGGGTCTAAACCCCGTAATTGTCAACGCTGCACTCACAGATAGCCAACTTTCGGAGTTGTTAGTCATCTTACGACGACATAAGAAGGCTATTGGGTACAGTATTGATGACCTACGTGGTATTAGTCCCGAGTTTTGCATGCATCGCATTCACTTAGAGGAAGACCATAGACCATCCATTCAGGGACAACGTAGGTTGAACCCGAACATGCAGGATGTGGTTAGGAAGGAGGTTATGAAACTCCTAGATGCTGGCATTGTCTATCCCATTTCCGACTCTAAATGGGTCAGTCCAGTGCAAGTGGTCGCTAAGAAGGGTGGGACCACGGTTATCACAAACGAGAGGAATGAACTTATTTCTACTCGATTAGTGACTGGATGGAGAATGTGTATTGACTACCGTAAGCTGAATGTAGCTACTAGGAAAGACCATTTCCCACTCCCATTTATTGACCAGATGCTAGAGCGTCTTGCTTGCCATAAGTACTTCTGTTACTTAGATGGCTACTCGGGATTTTTCCAAATCCCAATTCACCCAGACGACCAGGAGAAAACAACATTCACCTGTCCCTACGGCACCTTCGCATACCGAAGGATGCCTTTTGGCCTTTGTAATGCCCCGGCCACTTTTCAACGTTGTATGATGTCCATATTTTCGGACCTTATCGAGTCTGTCATGGAAGTCTTCATGGATGATTTCAGTGTATATGGCAGTGATTATGATGCATGTTTACTTAATCTTACACGGGTCTTGCAACGTTGTGAGGAGACCAATTTGGTCTTAAACTGGGAGAAATGTCACTTCATGGTGACTGAGGGAGTCGTTTTGGGTCATTTAGTGTCCGAACGCGGCATCCAAGTGGATAAAGCGAAAGTCGAGGTGATTGAGCAATTACCATACCCCGTTAATGTTAAGGGTGTGCGGAGTTTTCTTGGTCACGCGGGTTTTTACCGCCGTTTCATCCAAGATTTCTCCAAGATTTCCAAGCCTCTGACTCAGCTGCTCCTCAAAGATGCCCCGTACGTTTTTACTGACGAGTGTGCTCGAGCTTTTGACAGGATTAAGCAGGCTCTCGTTTCCGCACCTATTATCCGAGCTCCCGATTGGGATTTGCCTTTCGAGGTTATGTGCGATGCTAGCGATTACGCTGTAGGAGCCGTGCTCGGGCAAAGGAAAGACAAGGCTTTACATGCGATCTACTATGCTAGTCGGACGTTAGATATGACGCAGATCAATTATGCTACCACGGAGAAGGAGTTATTGGCCATCATCTATGCTCTAGACAAGTTTCGAGCCTATCTCATTGGCTCGAAGGTGATAGTGTATACAGATCATGCAGCCTTGAAGTACCTTCTAGCGAAGAAGGAGGCCAAACCGAGACTTATTAGATGGATCCTATTACTGTAGGAGTTTGACTTAGAGATCCGTGATAAGTCCGGGGCCGAGAACGTCGTAGCCGATCACCTATCCCGGCTAAGATATGATGGTGGGGATCTCGCTCCAATTGACGATTCATTCCCCGATGACCATTTGCTCGCTATTACCATGGACACTCCATGGTTTGCTGATTATGCCAACTTCCTAGTTGGAGGTACTCTACCTCCCGACCTTCAGTATCAGTAGAAGAAGCGATTTCTACATGATGTGAAGAGGTATTTTTGGGACGACCCGTATCTCTTCCGAGAATGTGCAGATGGCTTATTCAGAAGGTGTATTCCCGAGAGTGAGGTACATTCTATCCTCACTAGTTGTCACTCCTCTCCTTATGGTGGACATCACGGTCCTTCGAAGACCTTTGCGAAGGTAATGCAATCGGGCTTTTATTGGCCCACTATTCTCAAGGATGCCACCACCTTTATCCGTTCTTGCGACGCATGCCAACGAACGAGAAATATTTCTCGGCGACACGAAATGCCTCAAACCGAGATTCTTGAAGTAGAAATATTTGATGTTTGGGGTATAGATTACCAAGGACCATTCCCATCTTCTTATGGGAATCGGTATATTTTGGTCGCCGTAGATTATGTTTCTAAGTGGGTGGAAGCCATCGCTTCACCTACTAACGATGCTAACGTGGTGATCCGGCTCTTTAAGAAGACAATATTCCCGCGTTTTGGGGTCCCACGGGCTGTTATTAGTGATGGCGGTTCACATTTTCATGAACGCCAACTCACTAAGCTATTGAAGAAATACGGTGTTCACCATCGTACCGGGCTAGCCTATCATCCACAAACTAGTGGACAAGTCGAGATCTCGAACCGTGAGATCAAGTCTATTCTCGAGAAGGTTGTCCATACTTCGAGAAAATATTGGAGTTCGAAGCTCGATGATTCTCTTTGGGCTTACCGGACAGCATTCAAGACTCCTATCGGGACATCCCCGTATAGGCTTGTTTATGGCAAGGCTTGCCATCTACCCGTAGAGCTCGAGTTTAAGGCTATGTGGGCCTTAAAGGAGCTCAATCTCGATCCGAAGCTAGCCGGAGAGAAGCGCCTCATGAAATTGAACGAACTAGATGAATTCCGTCTCCATGCTTATGACAACGCGAGAATTTATAAGGAGCAGACTAAAAGATGGCATGATAAGCGCATTATCCCCCGAGAGTTCCATGTCGGCGATAAGGTACTTTTATTTAATTCCCGACTTAGACTCTTTCCCGGGAAACTTAAATCCCGATGGTCTGGACCGTTCACGGTGACTGAAGTTAATAAATTCGGGTCGGTTACACTCACTACCGACAAAGGCGAAATATTCAAGGTGAACGGCCAACGCCTCAAGCTCTATCACGAAGGTGCGTACGTCGGTGTCGTAGAGGCCATGGACCTCAACGACACTCTCGATTCCACCTAATCAAATTGAGGTAAACCGGTCGAGCGGGACCGTAAATATCAGCGCTAACCGGGAGGCAACCCGGCACCACTTGTATAAATTTGTAATTTCCCTTTCCGCAATTTTTATTTTTTTATTTTTATTTTTATTTTTTTAGCTTGGTAGCTCTAATTGGGAGTTAGTACGATTTATCGAGTGAGGACGAGGGAATTTTACGGTTTAATTGATTTAATTTCAGGATTTTGAAGCAATTTAATGGAAAAAAGGCGAGAAGTAGCAGCTACAGAGGTCACTCGATCGAGTGGCCTCTGCACTCGGTCGAGTGCCCTGACGAAGCAACTACTGTCCAGTTTTCATGGGTTCACTCGACCGAGTGGCCCATGCACTCAGTCGAGTGCCCTTGAACCGGGTTCAATATCGAATTTTCGCCTTCTTTTATTTGTTTCCTATTCCTTTTTTTTCAAATCAGTTTTTTTTCAATTAAAACCCCTCCCCCTTTACTAGTCTTAAGAACCCTAACCCCCAATTCACCCAAATCACTCTTATTTCATCAATTGCTCACCAAATCTCACGATTTTTGCTTCTAAATTGCAATTGGGAGTGTTTCTTCGTGTTTCTTGGTGTCGATTTCTGAAATTTTCGTCCCTTTCTCCCCTATTCTCGTCATTTTCGTGCACCCTCAAGGTATATTTCGGGTTTTTGATTTTCTCACTTCTTTTCTTGGTTTTATGGTATAAATTCATCCTTAGTTATATACTAATCCCATTGCATGCTTGATTTTGTTTTGATTTCACCACTTTATGCTAAAAAATCGATTTTTGTGTATAGGTCTGATTTTGGCCGAGATGTTGTGTTTTTTGTGGGATTTTTGTATAATTCTGTTTTGTTATTATGCTATAGTCATGGCAGGAAGAAGGAATCCGCCTCGAAACAACAACAGAAACAGGAATGCAAGGCAGCCTGCTGTTCAGCCTGTGCCAGGCTATGAAGAAATTACTTGCAGGGACGAGGCCCAGAGAGCTCGTTTAGTTACCTTGATACCTAGGACGATGGAGGCTACCCGGTGCTGCTCGTCACAATTCGCAATCGAGCTCGGTTTGAACGAGCAATTATTGCATCTCTTGTCCATGACCGGATTCGGTGGCTTATGGACACTACGTGAGTTATCTTACCGAGTACTGACTTTAGAATTTTTAAGTTCATTTGAATTTGATAGACAAGAGAGAATGATTTCCTTTCGGTTGAACAATGAGGAGCAATCCATCTACCTTAGTGAATTGTCCGAGTGTCTTAGGCTTACCTCTGACCAGGCTGAAGACATCCTAGACATTCCCGAGAGTTCGAAAGCACCTCCCTACTTTAAGTTATTTTCGGGTCGTAGTGCAACTGTCACCGCTATGGCGCTCAACGCCATCCCACACCCTACTATCCGCCTCTTCTTGCGGATTTTGAGTCATGTGGTTTTTCCACGCTCCGACATGAGTAAACTTCACTCATTGGAGGTGTTGATTTTAGGACACTACCTAAACCCCTTTATGCAATCCCTGAAGGCGTTTAGTGCACCGGGTATGATTTGTGTCGGAATCCAGCGCCAGATCAGTGGATCTGGACCGATCGGTTGTGGAGCCATTGTCACCGCGCTAGCAAAGCGCTTTATTATGGGTTTTGGGGATATAGTCACTTATGAGAGTCTCACCGACCGCGTCCCTTTTCTAGACCGTGGCTACCTCTTCTCCACTTTGAAGTGGATTCGGGGCAATCCCCCGGAATTTCTGTGGCGCGTCCGAGACAAGATTTGGATGAAAATCCCGGTTGTCGAAGGGACAATCCTACCCCCACTACTTGCATTACAACCCACTCCCGAGGGTGAGACCACACCCGACCCACTGCGCTACCTCATTCCCAAGGAGCTCTTCATTCTCGAGGAGGGTGTTCAACCCCCTCGACGTAGGGTTCGTGTAGAGACCGTACCCGATGTGACCGAGCCCTCCATGGCCACACATACACACCCCGACCTTCCCGTTCTAGACTCCGTGTGCCGAGTTTCCGCACCCGTATCCATTTATGTATGATCCAGTTTATGAGCACCAGATACGGGTACACGAGGGGATTAATCAGAGCATCGTCAACCGCGAGATCCACGAGTACATGCTTACTCAAGGCATCTCGGCGCCTCAGCACCCGTCCTACTGGAGAGGTCCGAGAGATACTAGTGGTATTTTCCACGATTATGGGGTTGATCCAGCTGTTTGGGGTCCGGACTATGGGCACACCTACGGCGGCCTAGGAGCACAGTGGTTGAGAGGCTTGCGACAGTCGGGTCAGCAGGGTGGAACTAGCGGCTCAGGCCAGGGCGACACTAGGGAGCCGGTCCATCTGGGACCGGTGGAGACGATAAGATGGCTGATTAGCCGGTTTGGGGGAGCTACCATTGTATATACGGTACTTTCTTTCTTTTTTTATTTCTGTTTTTACTGCTTTCTTAGATTTTTTTCTTCCTCTTAAGTCGAGTTGTCCTTAGGATTGGTTGTGGATTTGTTTGTCATATATGTTGTAGAGTCACATTGACACTGTGACATTTAGGTTTGGGGGAGAATTTGTGTGTTTATGTGTGCTTTATTTTCTGTTGTGTGCTTTCAAATTTTTAAAAAAATTCAAAAAAATTGAAAAATCCAAAAAGATTTTATTTTTGTGTGCTTTGTGTCTGTCTTGTGTCTGATGTGAAACATGCAAAACGGCGATGATGACATTGCGTTTTACATGACCTCTTCTAATTGACAGCTAAATTCGTACCTGAATGCATGTAATACTTGAGATGAGATGATTTTGATATGATTGCCTATTGAACCGTTAATTGCCAAATGAGTAAATTTGATCATTTTGTCGGCAAACCACAAAAATTCAGAGGATTTAGAGCTTTCTAGGCCAGTAACATCTATAACTGGTCTCATTTATATTTAGGAATTGAGTGGTTTCTCCTTATGGGATGTGTAACATAAATTTGCATAAATATGACGTTTGTCTCTTGATATTGAATACGTGTTTGGTTTGAGGAGGAGGTACATGAGGAAAGGCATTTCTGTTTTTGACGAGCTCCATATAGCCAAAATGACCCATTTTACTACCCTGTAGATTTAGGTTATTTTTCCTCTGTTTAGCCCGCTTCAGCTGTTGTAAGCCAGTTTTCATGATACTTATATCGATTAGCTACAACCCAGAACAGCCTACCTTACCAAGACAGTCGCAGTGAACTTAATTGAGAATTATTCCACTAATCGGTCATAATCTGGATTTTTACATCTTTTGGATCTTAGTGGGTAATACTGTTATGTGACTTTGTTTTTGCCTTCCCCTTGTCTGAATTGGAAAAAAATATAGAAGCATGAAAAAGAAAGAAAGAAAGAAAGAAAAATGGAATTAGAAAAAGAAGAAAAATTCCGAGAAAAAGAAAAGAAAAAACATATATGCTTCTTATAATATTTCGGGGAACGGTCGAGATTTTGTAACTAGAATTGAATTATAATTAGGAGGATGACAAAATTCCCTCTTATGCTCTTTTGAGTTTTATTTCTAGTTAATGGCCAGAATTCATAGTTGAGGTTTTTGGATGGATAGTTTTTATTGTGTAGCTGCGACTACTGGTCTTAGCCCCACATTTCCATACGTGCTTTAGGCACAATCCATTTTATTCCCTCACATATAAGCCACCCTTTGTAAGTCCTTGGCATGTACTATGGTCCTGATTGGTGGAACACGTGTTTAATTGGGGAGATTGATTTCATATTCGATTGCATGCATATTTCATAAGTCGAGTGAGTGTCTTTATTCTTTCCTATCTTCACATATATACTTACCCGTACTTATGAGTGTCGAGCGACAATCGTAAGGAAGTCCGAGATTATTGGTCCTGCAAGATTGAAAGTTTGGCAGGCAATTGTTTGATTATGGCATGATTATTGATCTCGTTGCATTCTCGAGCATTACGTGTTTTCTCGTCGGTTTTAGTCGATTTTAGGAGAAAGATTGTAATTCAGCTCTGAGTCGTGTTTTACATCACCTGTCCTCGTTTGTATATATTAGTTGTTTGCTTGAGGACAAGCAAGGGTTTGGTTTGGGGGAGTTTGATCAACGTATTTTATATCGTATTTTATTGTCCCCCGACAACCGTTTTTGAGCTTTTCCTCTTCCATATTTATTTGATTAATGTCGATTTCTATTAGAAAGTCGATACTGTCGGTCCTCGTGCTATTTTGTAGGTTAAGTGCAATTTTGAGCATATTTTGGAGTAATAACCCGGATAGCCGAGACGAGGACGGAAGACGAGGAAGAAAATGAAAAGCCGAGAGGCGAATGAAGAACTCAGCCACGAGTCCAACAGCACCCACTCGATCGAGTAGCGCTAGGCACTCGATCGAGTGCCTCATTTTCGTACTCAATCTGAAGCATTCACGCATCCACTCGATCGAGTGGCATTGCGTGCACTCGATCGAGTGCGTTACACCCAGGCCGCGGATCAGTTTTTATCGTATTAGAATTATGGGCCTGTTTTGTAAGTCCAACTGATTTCTTTTAAATTAGTTGGAGGAGGATTGTCAGACACTTTTTACTTATCACTTATTCTATTTCCTAGAGCCATTACGTTACAGGAGTTTAAGGTAGAAGTCACGTTCATTCCGTTTTTTGGCAAGATTCATCGTATTCCGTTCTTCCTTTTTCAGATCTCAAATTGTTCGGTATCGCTACTTTAATTTTAATTTTAATTTTAATTTCAATTCTCTAGTTTAATTCTTGTCTTAATTCCCTAGTTTAATTCTTGTCTTAATTCGTTCTTAGTTTTCATAGTTATCTGATTTCAGTCTCGTAGTTTAATTTAATCCGCATTCATCATGTTTAATTGCAATTCATATTTTGTTAATTTAATTATAATCATCATGAGTAGCTAATTTTTATCTAGGGTTTAAGGGGATCGATGAGTGTTAATTGGGTTATAGAAAATTGACCTGTCTCTGATTATATGAACTGTCGCCTGAATGTTGTTTTTGATTCTGATTGATTAATTACTGGTCAGGATTAATTAGTTAGTATCACAATTAGGACTTTTCGCCGACCGGGTTAAGGACTAATTAGGTCACGATATTTTGGGTAGACTAGCTTAATTCTAACGACCGCAGGTTAAGTTTAGTTCTAAAGTTTGTAGTAGTACCGACCGGACCTACACCTTTGACAGTTCGATTAGTGACCTGTTAGTTGACTCCCTGACCCGATTGACATTCATTGTGAACCTGAGACCCTCGACCTTTTTATTATTGATTTACCTTATAGCAATTAGTTGATAGTCCACTCAAACAAACAGAAAAATAGTGACCCGTAATCTTTAGTCTAGACCTTAGAACAAGTAATTGAGTCCCGTCTCCTTGTGGTTCGACCCCTACTTCACTATCTACATTAGTTAGTGGACCTTAGGGTATCTTTGATTAGGGATACGACTACCCCTATCAGTGATCGGTTCGACCCAACCAAGCTAATCACCGAGGTCGGTGCCAACACCGAGACAAGGGCTTGGAGGAAGACCATAAAATGGACCGACAGTCAAGGACGGGTCTACAAGCTGACTACCGGCAAGGGAGACATGTCGGATACCGAGTCCGAGTCTGAGTCAGAGTCAGAGTCGGAGTCTGAGTCCGAGTTTAGAGGGTCTGGTGCTAGTGTCGAGTCTATAATCCCTCTTCCCTTAGCCACTGAGGTCTCGGGGCCTGTCCCAAGACCTCTCCCCATCCCGCCACTGACCAACGATCAGATGGCAGCTCTATTCGAGCTATTTTCAAAATTTACTATCAATAATAATATCGAAAACCGTTCTGCTTACGACTTGTCTTATTTCCAAAATTTTCTCAATTTCAAAAATTTTATATGCAATGACATTGAGAAACCCGACGAACAGGTACCTCTACCACCGCATCTAGTCGAGCAGCTCGAGCAAAGGGAATCCCGAGATCCAGTAATTGAAGACACCGAATCCATCAACGTGGGAACCACTTTAGAGCCCCAGATGCTTAAGTTGGGCCTATCTTTAAATCCAGAGGAGAGAAAACAATTCACAGACCTCCTTCAAGAATTCAAAGATGTCTTTGCATGGTCCTACAAGGACATGCCGGGAATAGATCGAGAAATAGCAGAACACCGAATACCCATCAAAGATGGGTGCAAACCGGTAAAACAGAAGCTCAGAAGAATGAAGCCCGAATGGTCCCTCAAAGTCAAAGAGGAAGTAGACAAACAATTCAAAGCGGGCTTTATACAAGCGTCTGAATATCCAGACTGGGTTGCAAACATCGTGCCGGTACCCAAGAAGGACGGCAAGGTGCGGGTATGCGTGGACTTTCGGGACCTAAACAAGGCCAGCCCAAAATACGATTTTCCGTTACCACACATCGACCTATTGGTGGATAACACGGCCGATCATGCCCTTCTATCATTCATGGACGGGTATGCCGGATACAATCAGATTAAAATGGCAGAAGAGGATATGGGTAAGACCACCTTCATTAGACCTTGGGGTACTTACTGTTACATCGTCATGCCATTTGGGCTTATCAACGCTGGAGCCACTTATCAACGGACCGCCACTACTTTGCTACACGACATGATGCATAAGGAAGTGGAGGTCTATGTGGACGATATGATCGTTAAGTCTAAAGACCGAAGCGGCCACATTTCGGCCCTAAGAAAGTTCTTCATCAGACTACGCAAATACAATATGAGACTGAACCCACAAAAATGCAGTTTTGGGGTAACGTCGGGCAAATTACTGGGCCATATCGTTAGCCAACGCGGCATCGAGGTCGACCCAGCTAAAATCAAAGCCATCACCGAGATGCAGCCACCCAAGACCGAAAAGGAAATAAGGGGGTTTCTCGGGAAGGTCCAATACATCAGCCGTTTCATTTCGAAACTAACCATGGTATGTGAGCCCATTTTCAAAAAACTGAAGATCGGAGAACGGGTGCTATGGGACGACAAATGTCAAGCAGCTTTCGATAAAATCAAGGAGATTCTGTCTGCTCCGCCGGTACTAATGCCACCTCAACACGGTTTGCCACTGTCGTTATACCTAACAACGACCGAGTCAGCCATGGGGGCTATGCTGGCCTAGACAGTTGATTCAGAAGAACGGGCTATTTACTACATCAGTAAAAAGTTCCTCGAGTTTGATTGCAAGTACACCATGCTCGAGAAAACGTGCCTAGCTTTGGTTTGGGCCACTAAAAAGCTCCGACATTACATGCTCAGTCACGAGGTACATGTTTTATCCAAAATGGATCCTATCAAGTACTTATTCGAGAAGCCCATCCTCAACGGCAGGATGTCAAGATGCACTTTAATGTTATCTGAGTTCGACCTCAAGTTTGTACCATTAAAAGCCATCAAGGGCCGGGTAGTAGCCGAGTTCCTCGCTGACAGCCCGATATCCGAAGAAGGCCACACTGATACATGGGCCTTTCCTGATGAAGCCATATTCCATACCGATACCGAGACATGGGATTTGTATTTTGACGGGGCATCCAACTTCCGAGGATTTGGGGTCGGAATTCTATTAATCTCACCCCGAGGGGAACACACTCCCTTATCCAGCAAGTTGGACTTCGACGTGACCATTAACGCAGCCGAATACGAAACATGCATTCATGGGTTGCAAGCCGCCGCTGATTTAGGGGTAAAAAACCTCCGGGTCCACGGTGATTCATCACTGGTCATTAATCAAGCGCTCCAAAAATGGAAAACTCGGAATGCCAATCTCGTGGCTTACTAAGCACGGGTACGGGTTCTAAAGAAACAATTCCAGAGGGTGGAATATATCAACCTGCCCCGGGAGGAAAATCAGTTTGCAGATGCACTTTCCAAATTAGCATCTTTACTAAACATCCCGGACCACCTGACCAGCATGCCAATCTGTGTTGAAAGGCGGTCCGAGCCGGCATACATCCATGCCATTCAGGATATCGAGATAACTGACCCAGAGCCTTGGTATCAAGCAGTCCTAACCTACCTTACAACGGGAGAATATCCCCCGGAAGCTGAAAATTGGGCCAAAAAGGCCTTGCGAAGATTGGCAACCCAATTTGTTCATACAGATGACGGGCAATTGTACAAAAAGATGGCACAGGGGGCTCTCCTCCTATGCATTGACAAAATACAGGCCGAAAAGGTCATGGCCAAGGTCCACGACGGTGAAAACGGTCCGCATATGAACGCCCATATGCTATCCCACAAAATCATGAGGCTCGGGTACTACTGGAACACCATGGAAACAGACTGCCAGTTATATGTCAAGCACTGCCATAACTGTCAGATCTTCGGTAATGTACAGCATATGCCATCTTCCCTATTATATACCATGACATCACCATGGCCATTTTCGACATGGGGTATAGACATAATTGGGAAAGTGCACCCTTCCGGGACGGGAGGACATTGCTTCATCTTGGTGGTCATCGACTACTTCACCAAATGGGTCGAAGCTGAGTCATACCGTGTCTTGAACGCCAAGCACGTGGCTAAATTTATCCAAAATAAGATCATATGCCGATATGGGATCCCTCACGAATTTATCAGTGATCATGGGACCCACTTTCAAGCTGAAACCACTGTATTACTGGCGAAATACAAAATTCAGAGGCATACATCTTCACCTTACCGACCCCAAACCAATGGAGCGGTAGAAGCGGCCAACAAAACAATTGTCACCATACTTAAAAAAATGGCTGAGAATTATCGGGACTGGCCCGACAAAATACCCTTCGCCCTATGGGGATACCGAACTTCAATTCGCACCGCAACCGAAGCAACTCCATATTACCTGACATATGGAATGGAAGCAGTCCAACCGGTCGAGCTAGAGGTGTCGTCCCTCAGGATTTTACTTGAAAGCCAAGTACCTGAGGCGGATTGGGTCCAAGCCCGATACGATTCGCTAGTCCTTTTAGACGAACGGCGATCCCGGGCTCTCAATAATATTCAAGTGTATCAAAAGAGAATCCAACGGGCTTTCAACAAAAGGGTTAGGCCCAGGAACATTAAAGAAGGGGATTCGGTCCTGAAATCGGTTCGTGCCTTACTACCGGTTGACCCAAGGGGAAAATTTAAACCCAATTGGGCTGGGCCATACTTAGTCAAGAAGGTCATATCGGGAGGAGCGGTGATGCTGACGGACCTGGACGGCAACGAGTTCGTCAACCCGACCAACTTGGACCAGCTAAAGCGCTATTACCCATAAACCCCTATTTCAATGTCATTTGCAAAAAAATTATAAAACTTTGTCTTTTTATAAGTTTTCAAAATTTTAGACAAGTCAATGAGTTAGAATTAACTATTCTACCATCGCACATCTCGAATTAATAATCTTGATGTATTTCGAAAATTGCAAAAAAAATCAATCAAATCAATCAATTTTGAACTACGTTTGGTTTGATTCCGCTAATTATGGATACGTAGGCAACCCCTTAAAAGGGTACAACCACTGCAATAACGAAAAGACGGGGACGGTATTCAATAATACGTCTTTTATTAATATCTCAATAAACTCGGGAATCACAAAAAAAAATAAAAATAAAAAAAAAACCGCCAAAACGGCAAAATACAAAAAAATCACACCAAAAAATAATAGTAATACTCAAATAATAAAATAAGGAGACTAATATCCGGGCATCTTCCCCTTTCCCTTGTCCTTCGGGTCGCGTGGAGCCCGAGGTCGCCGAGGTGGAGATGAGCGTTCCCTAATCACAAGGGGAACCTCTTTAGCACGAACCCGCTTCTTTGACGACGGGTCTTCAATCACAGTCTTCGGCCCAAGTCGGGCTCGCACATGCTCAGGTAGCCTATCCCGTGGGCCAAGTCGGTCCTGCACGGCTAGTCTGGGGCCCAGTCTCCTCTCCAAGTCCGTCTGGGGGCTCACTTTCCCCCAAGCACCTTTAGCACTAGACCCTAAAGCTTGAGTCTTAGTCTTCTTCTTCTGTCCTGACATTAGACGAACTAGGGTAGCCGGAGTGTCTCCTTCATCAAAGAACCCTCTGTTGTCTTTAGCTTTCTCCCTTCTCAGCAGGTCAAAGCTTCATCAACCTTCAAAGCAGCTCGAGCCTTGGGATCACCTGCTTTGGTCCACTTCACATATGAGTCTGAAACCCAGATCGAGTGACGAGATTTGGAAACGGGCCAAGTGTGCCGGGTATACCATCTTTGCGCCCAAGTATCGCACATTACATCATTCAGTTGGGTAGGGTCACTCACAACTGCTTCAACTTCTGGTATCCGTTGAGCCCGTCCATACTGCCTTAGTATGCGATCCGGGTAAAGATGAACTGTTTGCCTAAAAGATAAGATTACTTGGTAGCAGGCTCTGTCCCTCGGGTCCAAGCCGGACCAAGCATAGATGGGTCACCATGGCACAACCCATCGAATTAGCCGTCCACCATGGATTGATAACACCTCGTCCCAATACTTCTGCGTAATCTGACGAGAAAAGTCGATGGCCCGTCTCCTCGTCATCACCTGGTTATGACGATAATTGCTCGCATCAAGAGGAGGTTCTATCACTGATAGCCTCTCATACAGCCAAATCTGAAAAGGGAAACAAAAGCATTAGATCCCAAGACGAAACAGACGACACTCGATCGAGTGCCAGGGTGACTCGATCGAGTGGCGTCACTGGAAGCGAACAGAAGGCTTTTTACGAAGGCACTCGATCGAGTGCCAGGGTGACTCGATCGAGTGCCAGGGTGACTCGATCGAGTGCCCACTGCAGTAGCCAAATTCTCGAAAAAATTCAAAAAATCGAGAAATCAAGGAAAAAATAAAAATCCGACATACTTGCAGCAAACGGGTACTTCCGGTGAGACGAACGGACGGATCCCTCTTGCGGTTGTCCAAGCCTTGGATTATTTCACCCGTGATCAACCAAGCCGGGCTATGCTCCGTCTCCATTAAATCAACCACGGTTAATAGGCGGATATGACCCATACATGATAATAAGTCCATGTGATCCTCAAAGGCATATACATGGAGCATGCAAAAAGAAAAAGCCCTACGGCTATGAATTGACCTCACCCGGACATCGAGTGGGTTCATAAACTTTTTGGCCAAATCAATCAAGGAGACCGTGTTGTCATCCTGGGTCATTCGAGACACCTCATTGTGGGAGAGGCCCAAGAATTCTCGAAGCTTCCTCCTCAAGTCATAGACCGAATAGGGGACGGCGGGACGAAGCATTGGGTTTCATCCTCCTACAGCTGCAATCTCCTCAGATAAAGGGCAGACTTCGCCCCGAGAAAAGGCAAAGACATGATATATGTCGTCCTCGTAAGCCAAGCATGCATCCAAGAAATAGCGGTCAACCACCATCTGACGAAACGGGTACAGTTGAGTTATACCCGTCTGGTTCAAGACCACCCTATCAGCATCCCTAAATTGTCGGGACCATGCCTGCAGCATAGCGCTCAACCTGTCGATTCCAATGCTAGATTTTCTTAAGAGGATAAAGAGACTTTCTTTTTGCCTTAAAGGAAATAAAGAGATTTTCTTTTAATTTGTGATGGGAATTATGGAGGAATCAAGAGCAAAGGGAGCTATATATAGCATCAGCCTTGCAAACCTCTTTCCATATAACTTTTAGGAAAAGTTTCCTAATTCCAAAACGGAATCGACCCGTAAGACTAGTCCCGATACTAGCACGGAAAGATTCATCCCGAACTTCCCTAATTTCTTTAGGAGTCTTCTTTCAAAATTTCCAATTGCCAAATTTCAAATTTTCAAAATTTTCAAAAATTCGAGTTTTCAAAAATTCAAAAATCATTTTCCCCGGCACGAGTCATTTTACTACCTACGTGTTGCATGCATTTTTATGTGACTTATGCAGGTACGACTCAAACAAAGACATGCAAGCCACTAAATCTCCCCAGCATTTTCACGGGATGGGCCTACACACAGGCGCACCCAGGACTTACGCGACAAGTCCAAATGCCCCACGGAGGTACTATCATCAAGCTCAGGTATGATTCCTACCTTATGGCTGGCGAGCCCTTCACGCGAGTCTAATGGACTATAAACGACCCGACCGGAAGTCTACCAGGTCTTAACAGGCTTGGTAGCTACTCTGACTTTCGCCCTGTCCAAGCCTCAGTCAGAATGGGGGCTCTGTAGACACCCGCATTTCGACTGCCAGGTGTCTATGGCAGTTTCCAAAAAACACCCGATGATGATCGGACGCTAACGTGTTTCTACGCGCTCGGATACGGGCTCAAATCCATTAGTTGCTGGCTAACGCACTTACGGAGTACAAATCTCACAAAACCAACCTTGAATCCAGGCCCAGTGGATCATTCCGAGTCAAACAAGACTAATTTGGGCCGAAACCGACACCGAAAATAAAACCGACTTTTAGCGATTGGGTCAACCCCGGTCAAAGTCATTTCCGAGACATACAAAACATCCATACAACATCAAAAGTCCAAGTCAAATACAAAATCCATCAAGCATTCAAAGTCAAGGTCCAAGTCAATGGACCCGTGCAACCCAATTGGGCCACTCGATCGAGTGCCCGACCACTCGATCGAGCGGGCCTGTTTCGAGCCCGGCGGCAGGCGTAACGGGCTACTCGACCGAGTTAGCCACCTACTCGGTCGAGTAACCCTAAACCGGGTGCCCTAGCTTTTCCTATATAAGCAACCCCCATGCACACATCTTGAACAACTTTTTACAACCCTAATCTTACACACACAACCCTAAGCAAACCCTAAGCAATTCTACACTAGCAACCCCTAAACCTAGTTTTAGGAATCGAACCCGAGCCACCATAACTCAACCTTCATACATCTCGAAACTCTTGTGTTAAAGCCACGATTACGAGTCCAGTCCGAGACAAGAACATGTAGGTTGAGGGTGTCAAAACCCTTTTTCTCTTCTCCTTCTCTTCTCGTCGTCTCCTTCTTTTCCTTTTCGCATCTTTTTCCTTTTTTTATTATTTCGTTCATTGCATCATAATATCGATAATACTATTAATATCAAAGCATTAAAATACTTATTGATTTGTGTCGAATGTGAGTGATGGTGGGATAAGGAAAACCGTGTATACAAGTGTACTGCACACGCGTCGTCGGTCGCTTATCCCATCACCCCGATCGTTTGATTATTGAAATAAGTTAACTTAAACAATAATCCTTTTTATTTCGTTTTCATCATTATTCGAGTCACAAATTTACGTCAATTTTCAAAACAAACATTGTATCTTAATAAGGGTCGAAACCCGTTGACACGGATCCGACATCACAATCCCTAGGGATTTATTTCGATGTCGGAAAAGTCGAGGGAATCAAGTCCTTTAATTCAAGCAAAGAGTCGATTCCCTAGATTCGATACCAATTTCATAATTGGATGTCGAATCTAGCAATCTAGTCACATAAATAAATTAACGCGATTTATCCATATAGCGCTAATTAATTTAAGACGACTAAAATTAATTTATTTTCTTTTATTTTCACTCTAGTATTCCATATCGATTCGATAATCGAATATGGGATACTACGAGTATTCAAATTTAGAAATCGAATATAAATCCCGCAATATTTATATTCGATTCAACAAAATCGACAATTTATAAAATCCGAGCCGAGCATAAATTGTGCAATATTTATGTCCGATTTGGTAGAATCATCGAATTATCAAAAATCAAAAGCAATTTCAAAATCAATAATAAAATTGCAAGCGAACTCGTTTCGTACAGGTGCCACTCGACCGAGTGTCTTAGTCACTCGATCGAGTGACATCACAAAATCGAGTCAGAATGTCTCTTTCGACCTCTACTCGGTCGAGTCTCATAGTGACTCGATCGAGTAGCTATGTACTCGACCGAGTTGGCCAATAACTCGGCCGAGTAAGGTCTGAAACACAAAGCAGAATCCTTTTTTGAAGGTCCACTCGATCGAGTCTATCGACTACTCGATCGAGTGGCCTCATCACGACCAAAACGAGAGTCGTACATTCTTCTATTTTCTAATTCGATAGTATTTTACGACTTAGGTCAACACATGCTTAATCAATCATGTGTATTTACTATCTTTTCAAACCATACATCATCTTGTTTATCATTCAATTTTATTCAATATTTGCACAAACCGTTATTATTCGTTATATCGTTACTAACCATTTGTCGTTTCCTTTGTCAATTTTTACCGTTTATTTTATTGTACTAAAATGAACCCACATGCTAAAATTCAACTTTGACGTTAGAATTAATTGCATTAAATTGACTTAGAAACTCTTTTCAATTTCATTCACATGCTTAGGGAAAATAATCTTTGCATATCATTTTCCCGTTTAACTAACGCGCGTATTAGAAAGTAATTCGAATTCTTAGTAGAGGCCGCTAAGTGCGGGCGGGGTTGGGTGTCCTTTGTGGGCTTCCCAACACGTACCCTCACCCCTTACTCAGAACCTCGGTTTCCGGATGCCCGAAACCGTTGGCGTACGAGAGTCATTCAATACACGATATCCAATAATGTCGGTATCGGTATCAAATGCAAAGGGACGAGCCCAATAAACACTGACATCGGAAATGGGTCGTATTGTGTATACGGCCCACTACGACATAGAGTGAGCTCGAATGGTTCCGAATAACCACAAAATTCGGTGGCGACTCCACATAGACCTAAATTTCAATTCGATCCATTCTCATATGGAGATTCATTCGCCTATCCAAACCCGCGCGTGGCCGCGTCGGGGTGGACCTATGTCATGTCCACACGGGTCATGTCATAAGTTGTTAGAGTCTATAGCGTCGAAACTCCGTCGATCCTACATCGCGAGTTTCTACCCCATCCCAAGTCCGCCTTATTTGTCAAGCCACGACCCACCTACGTAGGACAAACTCCTACAAAGGGAAGCCCACTTACACAATCGAGTCCAAAGCCTAGGAATAGCTCACACGTAGGTCTTTCTTCACACAGGACTAGGCCCACTTCGCCAAAATCCTAAAGAAAGCCCACTGTCCACGAGTCACCCGTCTAGGAGTCGGTTTTCGGTCTTCTATCCGAGTCTAGTCCTTTTCTTCTTGCTCGGGATGCACTCTTCGATCTGGGTCCGATTCTGATTACACGGTGTTCTTACAGACAGGCCACCTTTCACCCGAACCGTGACAAAGGACTCCATTGATCAACTGACCGCCTCGTTGGCCAAGATCCAAGATCAACTGAACCAGATGAGGGGAGACCAAATCGCCATCGTTACCCGGGTAAGCGCCATGGAGCAGGATAGGCCGAGGGGCGAAGACGAAACTGAGGGGCCATTAGCCGAATTGACTAGCGCAATCCTCAAGCTGCAGGAGCAGGTCCATTTATCGACCCACAACTCGATCCATACGGAGAATGCTCGAACCTATTCCCCCCTGACCGACCAACTGCCTGCCAATTTCAACTTGACAGGCCTCTCGATGTTCGACGGAACCGAAGACTCGGTATTACATATCCGGGCCTTCAAAGAGTTTATGGCCCTAAAGGGAGTCAAGTCAGACATGTTCAAGCATTTGTTTGCCTCCTCCCTCGAGAAGCACCCGAGAGCCTGGTTCTGTAGGCTCGATTCCAAGAAGTACAAGTCTTGGGATGACGTGGCAACGGAATTCGCTCGGAACTACGCCGATAACACGGAAATCCAGACCACGATGCGCACCCTGGAGGTAATGGCCCAGGAACCTAAGGAAGGATTTACGAAATACCTTCAGCGCTGGAGGGCTGAAAGCGTCAAACTAGTCGATAAGCCCAGTGAAAAAGTCCTTGTTGAAGCCTTTGTCAAGAACCTTCTTCCCGCCTATCGGATCCATCTCCGGTACGCCATTATACCTAGTTTCGCAATCCTAACTGAAATGGGAACGCGAATCGAAGATCACCTAAGGTTGGAAAGCCTCACTAAGGCCTCCGCCAAGGGATACCAAGGGGCCAGCTCGTCGACAGGCAAGCCCACATCTACTACTGCCACTCGTAGCATTTTTGACGAGGTAAACCTACTTGATACCCTGTCCAAGAAGAATGCCACGCCCCGGGTATTCACCGACATAGGCACTACCTATGCAAATGCCTTACAGAGGCTAGTATCAAAAGGCCTTATCACCCCGATAGGCCCAACACCTGAGCTCCCGGTCGAGCGTCGTACCAAGTCCTACGACATCCAGACCCACTGCCAGTACGATCGTGGCAAGGGACACGATACCGAGAAATGCTGGAAGTTAAAGCACCTTATCCAGGATCTCATTGAAAGTGGGAAGCTCCCTTTACCTGGGGGGAAGCCCAGCAACAAGGATAACCCATTAGCCACTCACGCCATCTTCTCCGGGGAAGTCATGGACTGTTCACATTTCATTTCCCCGTTTGTCCCGCAAATAAACGGGATCTGGTGCGACGACGAAGACGACGTCTATCTTACCAAGGGGGAAGCTGTCCCCATCACGCCCGAGGAGATCCAGAAGGTTAAGTCCAAGGCCTTAGCCAAAAGTCACGCCCTTATCATCGCCGAACCACCTAGAGTGGAACCCGCCCCGGAGGAGCCAACTACCGAAAAGGCTCTTGTAAAGCAGCTGAGCAAGACTCGAATTGACCTCTCTATATGGCAACTCCTAGTCAGCTCACAGGAACATCGAGAGGCACTCACTAAGGCCCTCGTTCAAGTCAAAATCGATTCTACGGCTACTCCAGCTGAAATGGTAGCCACGGTTCTGCCTCACCTAAAGGGGAAAGCTAAAGAAGAAGGCCCGCTTATTACCTTCTCCAATGCTGATCTACCACCATTTGGGCCAGCCCACAACATGGCCCTCTACATCACGGTAATTTGCCGTGGAAAGTATCTGCCCATGACCCTAATCGACGACGGGTCCGCAGTCAACGTCGGCATCACCAACGCCGACTACATTCCTACAGCTCAAACCATTCAGGCTTTCGACGGGAGTCCAAAGTCATTAGTCGGGGCCGTGAAGCTTACTATCATAACGGGCCCGATAGAAAAGGAGCTGGAATTTCAAGTAATTGATGTAACTTCTTCCTTTAACCTTCTTTTAGGAAGACCCTGGATCCACACGACCAGGGTTGTATCCTCCACCCTGCATCGGAAGATCAAGCTACCTTTGCACGATACCGTCATTACTCTAGAAGCCACGCCCATGACTGTGGCTAACTGCAACACCTCGGGCCGCACCGATCTCTAGGGGTTCGACTTCATAGGGACCATCGACGAAGAATACCTTTTCCGGCCCTATTTTACGGTTAGCATTGACCGGATGTTGCAAAATCTGGGCTTTCTACCAGGGGCTACATCAAGGCCCGATCTCCCTGCAGGAAAAATCCTCGAAGTTCTGGATAACGTGAGGATTCAAACCGGTATGGGTTACACTATAACCCTAGAAAACATGGGCCAAACCGGAGCCGGCAAAGTCATCTTCGTCACGCCGGTGTTTGAGTCCATCCGAACAGGCCTATACCGGCCCACAACCACGCGCCCTGGGACCCACTTGGCCCAGGTCTGCAACTACATACCATACGACATCTTCGCCCTCAGCCGGTCCGAAGATGCTAAGAATGCTGAGCCCGCACTGGGGCTACTTGTTGGAGAGGAACTCACGGTCCCAACACCGAAGGAAGAGCTAGTCAGCCTCATTCTCCGTAGCCGCACCTTCGATCCATCCAAGCTGATCTCGGATGTCGGATCCGGGACCGGAAAAGGAGCCTGGAGGAAGACTGACAAATGGACTGACAGTCAAGGAAGAACTTTCAAGCTGATCACAGGGGAAGGAGATATGCCAGAATCTGAGTCTGAGTCCGAGTCGGAGTCCGAGTCAGAGTCTGAGATTGAGTCTAGTGAGTCCGGTGCTAGGGTCAGTCATGTAACTCCCCCTCTCCCTTAAGCCACTCCTGGTGCCTCGGGGTCTGTCCCGGGCACCCTACCTATTCTGCCACTGACTAGCTATCAGATGGCAGCTCTTTTCGAGCAATTTTCTCAATTTATGAATAATAACAACCGTTCTGCTTACGACTTGTCTCATTTTCAAAATTTCCTTAATTTTCAAAATATCCTGTGCAATGACATTGAGAAACCCGACGAACAGGTATCCTTACCTCCACATCTGATCGAGCAGCTAGAGCAAAGGGAATCCCGCAATCCGGTAATCGAAGAAACCGAATCCATCAACGTGGGAACAACCTTAGAGCCTCAGACCCTTAAGATAGGGTTATCTCTAGATCCCGGGGAGAAACAACAATTCATCAGTCTCCTTCAAGAATTCAAAGACGTCTTTGCATGGTCCTACAAGGACATGCCGGGGATAGATCGCGAAATAGCCGAGCACCATATACCGATCAAGGAAGGGTTCAAGCCGGTTAAGCAGAAACTTCGACGCATGAGGCCCGAATGGTCCCTCAAGGTCAAGGAGGAAGTCGACAAACAATTCAAGGCTGGGTTCATACGAGTCTCCGAGTATCCAGATTGGGTTGCGAACATCGTGTCGGTCCCTAAAAAAGACAGTAAGGTACGTGTCTGCGTAGACTTTCGGGATCTTAACAAGGCGAGCCCGAAAGACGATTTCCCGTTACCACACATCGATATACTGGTGGATAACACAGCTGACCATGCCCTTCTATCATTCATGGACGGGTATGCCGGGTACAATCAAATAAAAATGGCAGAGGAAGATATGGATAAGACCACCTTCATTACACCTTGGGGTACTTATTGCTATACTGTTATGCCATTTGGTCTCATCAATGCCGGGGCCACCTATCAACGAACCGCCACAACTTTATTACATGACATGATGCATAAGGAAGTGGAAGTTTACGTGGACGATATGATCGTCAAATCTAAAGACAGGGACGGTCACATCACCGCCCTGAGAAAATTCTTCTCCCGATTACACAAATACAATATGAGGCTAAACCCTCAGAAATGTAGTTTCGGGGTAACGTCTGACAAATTACTGGGTCATATCGTAGCCAACGCGGTATCGAAGTCGATCCAGCCAAAATTAAGGCCATCACCGAGATGCAACATCCTAAGACCGAAAAGAAGATAAGAGGGTTTCTCGGAAAAGTCCATATACATCAGCAGGTTCATTTCACAGCTAACCATGGTGTGTGAACCGATCTTCAAGAAGCTGAAAATAGGGGAACGGTTACTATGGGACGACAAGTGTCAAGCAGCCTTTGATAGAATCAAAGAAATCTTGTCTTCACCGCCGGTCCTAATGCCACCTCAACCTGGTTTGCCTTTGTCACTATACCTAACCACGACAGAGACAGCCATGGGGGCCATGTTAGCTCAAACGGTCAACTCCGAGGAACGGGCTATATACTACATCAGCAAAAAGTTTTTAGAGTACGAGTGTAAGTACACCATGCTCGAAAAGACGTGTTTAGCCTTGGTCTAGGCCACTAAGAAGCTCCGGCATTACATGCTCAGCTACGAGGTACAGGTACTGTCTAGAATGGATCCGATCAAGTACCTTTTCGAAAAGCCCATTCTCAACGGCAGGATATCAAGATGGACCCTGATGTTGGCAGAATTCGATCTAAAGTTCGTACCATTGAAAGCCATCAAAGGCCGAATAGTAGCCGAGTTTCTCGCCGACAGTCCCATAACCGAAGAAGGACACACCGACACTTGGTCCTTCCCGGATGAAGATATTTTCCATACTGACACCGAGACGTGGGATTTATACTTCGTTGGAGCATCCAATTTCCGGGGATTTGGAGTCAGGATTCTCCTAATCTCGTCAAGAGGGGAACATACTCCCGAGTCTATCAAATTGGACTTTGACGTCACCAATAACGCCGCAGAATATGAAGCATGTATCCACGGGCTACAAGCCGCCGCCAATTTAGGGGTCACAAACCTCCGAGTACACGGCGACTCATCTCTGGTCATTAACCAAGCACTCCAAAAATGGAAAACCCGAAATGCTAATCTCGTGGCCTACCAGGCACGAGTAAGGGATCTCGAGAAACAATTCCAAAAGGTAGAGTATATATACCTACCTCGGGAAGAAAATCAGTTCGCAGATGCACTTTCAAAACTGGCATCTTTACTAAACATTCCCGATCATGTGACCAGCATGCCAATCTGTGTCGAAAGACGATCCGAGCCATCATATATCCACGACATCGAAGATATCGCGATACCCGATCCCGAGCCGTGGTATAAGGCTATCCAAGCATACTTGACGACCGGAGGATATCCACCCGGGGCCGACAATCGAGCCAAGAAGGCCTTGCGTAGGCTAGTAACCCTGTTCGTCCGTACCGACGACGGACAACTTTACAAAAAGACACCGCAGGGGGCTCTCCTTTTATGTGTCGATAAGGGTAACGCCGAAAAGGTCATGGCCGAAGTACATGACGGCGAGTGTGGTCCTCACATGAACGCCCAGATGCTAGTCCGGAAGATAATGAGACTCGGATACTACTGGAATAGCATGGAAACCGATTGCCAGCTATATGTCAGGCATTGCCATAATTGCCAGATTTTCGCTAATGTGCAGCATATGCCACCCTCCCTGCTATACACTATGACGTCACCCTGGCCATTTTCAACGTGGGGAATCGATATAATCGAAAAAATAAACCCCTCGGGAACCGGAGGACACTGCTTCATTTTGGTAGCTATCGACTATTTCACCAAATGGGTCGAAGCCGAGTCTTATCGTATTCTCAACGCCAGCCATGTTGCCAAAATAGGATAATATGCCAGTATGGAATCCCTCATGAGTTCATCAGTGACCACGGGACCCATTTTCAAGCCGAAACGGAAGCCTTGCTAGCCAAGTACAAGATCCAAAGGCATACGTCCTCACCCTACCGACCCCAAACCAATGGAGCGGTGGAGGCGGCTAACAAGACTATTGTCACCATACTCAAAAAGATGGCTGACAATTATCGGGACTGGCCCGACAAGATACCATTCGCACTTTGGGGGTATCGGACCTCTATTCGTACTGCGACCGGGGCAACACCGTATTACCTTACATACGGGATGGAAGCGGTCCAACCTGTTGAGTTAGAGGTGTCGTCACTCAGAATCTTGCTCGAAAGTCAAGTACCCGAAGCCGATTGGGTCCGAGCACGATATGACTCGCTAGTCCTTTTAGACGAACGACGATCTCGTGCCCTCAATAACATACAGATTTATCAAAAAAGGATCCAACGGGCCTTCAATAAAAGGGTAAGGCCCAGGAACATCAAAGAAGGAGATCTGGTTCTCAAGTCTGTTCGAGCTTTATTACCAGTAGACCCAAGAGGAAAGTTCAAACCTAACTGGGCCGGACCATATTTGGTAAAGAAGATTCTATCGGGCGGAGCAGTGATGCTAACAGATCTGGACGGGAATGAGTTTGTCAACCCAACTAACCTGGACCAGCTGAAACGTTATTACCCTTAACCCATTTCTCTCAATGTCATTTGCAAAAGTTTATTAAAAACATCTTTTCAAAATAAACTTTTAAAGACAAGTCAAAAGCTAGAATTACTTATTCTACTGTTATAAGCATCTTGAACCAATAGTCTTGATGTATTTCGAAATTGCAAATTAAGTCTGAACTACGTTTGGTTTGATTCCGCTAATTGCGGATACGTAGGCAGCCCCTCAAAAGGGCACAACCATTGCAATCGAAAAAACAGGAACGGTTTTTAATAAACTTCCTTTATTTATTTCAAAAAATCCAATTACAAAAAAAAAAATCCAAAAAAAACACACATAAATAGTACTAATATTTAAATAATAAAAAAAAAACTAAGGCATTTTTCCCTTTCCCTTGTCCTTAGCTTCTTTTTTCGGTCCACCTGCGTCGACATGGAGGTGAGCGCTCCCGAATAACCAAGGGAACCTCCTTAACCCGGGCTCGTTTCTTCAAACTCGATTCCCCGGTCACCTCAGTTGGTCCTAGTCGAGCCCTCACCCTCTCGGGTAGTCGCTCGCACGGGCCTAGCCTATCTCGGGCAGCCAGTTTCGGCCCAAGCCTTCTCTCCAAGTCGCTAGCACCGGTCTCTTTAGCTCGAGTCTTAGTTTTTGACTTAGGACCCGACCCTGGCCGGACGAGGGTAGTTGGAGTTTCCTCTTCATCAAAGAACCATCTATTGTCTTTTACTGATTCTCTACGGGCCAAGTCAAAAGCCTCAACAGTCTTTAAAGCTTTACGGGCCTCTTTAGATTCTTCAGAAGTCCACTTGCGATATGATTCGGAAACCCAAACGGTCTGACAAGGGAGAGGTATTGTCCATATGACATGGGTAAACCAGCGTTGTAACCACGTGTCACACATAGCGTCCGTCAATTAGAGCGAAACGCTAATGATTGCTTCAGTCTCGGGGATCTGCTGAAACGAACCGAACTGCCTTAAAATACGATCTGGGTAAATATGGACGGTCCAATCCAAAGACAAGATCACCAGGTAACCAACGGGCTTTATCTCTTTTAGCTAGTCCCGTCAGCTTTGAGAGGAACCACCAGATGATCGTCCATCTAATCAAGGGCCCACCATGGAATTTTCGCTCTTCATCCCAATAATTCCGATTTATGTGATGACTCGAGCTTATTCGTCGGGACCGTGAGCTAATCTGACAGCTGCGATATCTGGATATGCTCACCGGGGGCTCTATGATCGACAGGCGCTCGGATAACCAGATCTTCAAATTTTTTTCGAAAAGTCAAAAACTTTCGAAAAATCAGAAAAAAAAAAAAAAAAAAAAAAAAAAAATCGGAAAAAATTTCGGAAAATTTTTTTCGAAAGAAAAAAAAACGGTCCAATACCTGCATAAGGCGAATACTTCCCATTAATTGCCGATCCGGGTCGAGTCTCCTAGCGTCAAGACCCATAATGATCTCCCCAGTTATTAGCCAAGCTGGGCTATGACCTGTCTCCATCTGGTCAACTATGCTGATTAGCCTGATCTCGCCTAGACATGAGTCAGCATCCATCCAACCTTCAAAGGCATACCGATGCAGCATACAAAAGGCAAAAGCCCTACGCCTATTGGTAGAAGTAATTCTTGCGCCATTTGGATCCATGAATTTGTCAGCCAGGTCAAACAGGGACACAGAACTCCCCTTTACCATACGAGTTGTCTCAGCATGAGACAACCCAAGAAAATCCCTCAGTTTTCTCCTTGGATCAAGATAAAAAGGAGGAATAGCAGGATGAGCATTGGGACACCAACCCCCTACGGCTGCAATCTCTTCAGGAAGGGGACATATTTCTCCCCGAGGAAAGGCAAAAACATGGTGGGTAGTATCCCAAAAGGATAAGCAAGCATCCAAGAAATGTGAATCCACCTTGAGTCGCTGAAGCGGGAATAAAGCAACAATTCCCATCTGAGTTAGCTGAACTTTATCTTCGTCTCGAAAATTCTGGGCCCACGCCTGAAGCATCGCGGTCAGATGTTCGATACCCATAGCAGAAAGTTTTGTTTTTTTCTTAAAAGTCTAAAGGGATTTTAAGATAGAAGAAAATATTTGGGTTGGAATATGAGAAGATTAAGGTCAGAACTTTCTATTTATAATAGAGAAAACCCTTTTCCTAGTCATCACGGGAATAGGATTTTTTTATCATACTCCCTACTTCATCTAGGTATACAGGCCTAACCGGAGGATTTTAGGAGTTCGTGTCAGAATCTGATCAGGAGTCAAGCATCCCAAGCATTCTTATTTCCAAAATTTTCAAAAAAAATTCGGCATTATTCTTTCCAAAAAATCAGTCAAAAATCATTTCTTCCCCAGCGTGAGTCGGTATTTTACCTAAATATTATATGCAATTTACAGACAGGTACACCAAAACTTCCGAAGGATTCTCAAAAACTCCCCAGTGGAAGACTCAAGCAACATTTTTATCAGGATGTATCTACAGGCAGATACACCCAGAGCTTACAGGCAAGCTCCCACATAATTCTAAGACGGGATGCATCTACAAGCAGATACACCCAGAGCTTACAGGCAAGCTCCCACGTAATTCCAAGACGGGATGTATCTACAAGCAGATACACCCAGAGCTTACAAGGCAAGCTCCCACACAACTTCAAGACGGGATATGTCTGTAAACAGACCCACCCAAGACTTTTCAGGAAAAGTCCCCGCGACATTATTGACATCTTTCTAGGTATGATTTCTATCTTATGGCTGGCGAGCCCTTCACGCAAGTCTAATGGACTATAAACGACCCGATCGGAAGTCTGCCAGGTCTTAATCCTCGATTGGCCTGGTAGCTACTCTGACTTTCGCCTTGTCCAAGCCTCAGTCAGAGTGGGGGCTCTGTAGACACCCACATTTTGACCGCCAGGTTTCTATAGTAGTTTCCGCCAAACACCCGATGATGATCGGACGCAAACATGCTGTAATGGACTCGGATATGGGCTCGAAATCATGGACATTGGCTTGGGCTCATTACGGGGTACAAATCTTACAAAACCAACCTCAAATCCAGGCCCAGTGGGTCGTTTCGAGTCAAATAAGACTAATTTGGGTCGAATCCAGCACCAGGGGCAAAACCGTCTTTTAGCGACCGGGTCAAACCCGGTCAAAGATATTTTCCCAAGACACACGGACCAGCCGTGACATCTCACACGTCCGATTTGGACTCAAATACCACAAAAAATCAGCCTCAAAAACATTAAATAAATCCATTCAAGGATAGAATTCGATCTCGAGTAGGAATTCTATCCGAAAACCAAAATAATTCACCGACCGAGCATCAAAATACTCGGCCAACTCCACTTTCAGCCGAGATACTCGACTTCTTCACCAAGAAACGAGCCTCAGCTCTCGTTCCCTTTCAAACTCTTACGTTTCCTATCCAAATCGGTATTTCTTGTCGTACAAGCAAGGCTACCTCCTCTCCTATAAATAGGATCCTCTCACACACAGATTCAACATCCAGCATTAATTATACACATCAATTTACACGACAAATACACATCGATTATTCCCGCATACAACCTCGTTACGCTAAACAATTTCCGAGCAACGTCGACCCGACAAATCCGACCCCACAAACCGGCCGAAATCCGTCACCCTACACGACACCTTAACCATCCCACATCATCTCGACGCTCCCGTGTTTAAGCCACTTTCCGACGAGCTCTATTCCGAGAAAACAAAGCATGTAGGTTGAGGGTGTAAAATCAAACCCGACTCTTCCTCCTTTCTCTTCCTTTCTCCATGTTTTTTTTTTCGTTTTTTTTTCTCTTGCGTCGTTCATCGTTTTTCTTATTATTACGGGTCGTTCGTTACATATTTTTTATATTTCTAGTATCGATATTACAAAAATATTTTCATAAAACAAACGTTCTTAAAATACGATATCGATTCTCTAATCGAATATCGTATCTAACAAGAACTAAATTAAATCTCATTGATGCTAAAAAATCGTTACATCTTTTTTTAACAAAATTCGACGATTTTTTACGCGGAGAGAATTATCATTTTTTTTTCTTTTCGTTCAAAACAAAACTTTTTTCTAAAAATAATCATTCCGACTATTTGATATCGATTTCATAATCGAATATCGGATACAACGAATATCGAAAATATAAATCGAGTATAAATTAATCCATATTTATACGCGATTTATAAAATTTGACGATTTTCGAAAAATAAAAAAGCGGGACAGACTCCCGCGCGAGTCGCGCGCCTTCCTGGCGACTCGCGCGGAAGCCTGGATGGCCGAGCCCTTTTTCTCGTTTTCTCGCTTTTCTATTCTTTTCGTTTCTTACATAAAACAGCGACTTTCGCGACATATTTTCATATTTCGATAAATACTTTTTCGACCTCGGTCAACACGTGTTAATCCATCACATGTCATAAACCTTTTTCAAAATCATGCATATTATTGTATTTACATCTTTATTCGATTTATTCAATCGTTACTAACTCATTTTCTCGTGTTTGTAGCAATTTATTTTGTTTTTATTGTTTTATTAGACTAAAACAAACTTCGCATGCTAAAATAACTTTGACGTTATTAGTTTAATATGCATTAAACGACTTAGCAATCCATTTAATTTTTCTCACATGCATAGGGAAAATAATGTTTGCATATCATTCAACCGTCGAACTAACGCGAGTACACCAAAAACGAACGATATCTTAGTAAAGGCCGCTAAGTGCGGGCGGGGTTGGGTGTTCTTAGTGAACTTCCCAACACGTACCCTCACCCCTTACTCAGAACCATGGTTTCCGGATGTCCGAATCCATTGGCAACGAGAGTCATTCAATACACGGTATCCGATAATGTCGGTATCGGTATCGTAATGCAAAGGGACGAACCCAATAAGCTCTGACATCGGAAATGGGCCGTATTTTGTATACGGCCCACTACGACATAGAGTGGGTTCGAACGGGCCCGAACTCCCACAAAGTTCGGTGGCAACTCCTACTTCGATTTAAATTTCAATTTGACCATCTCATATGGAGATTCATTCGCCTCCCCAAACCCGCGCGTGGCCGCGTCGGGGTGGACCTATGTCATGTCCACAGGGGGATAAATTCTAATTTTGGTAAAACTTTAAGGGGGTTATATTAAAAAAAAAAAACTTTTTTGGGGTAATTTGTAAAATTCTGAACATAAAAGGGGGTTATTAGTGATTTAGTCTTCACAAAATAATATTATCAACACTAAAAAATACTCCCTCCAGTCATAAATTATTGCCCAATTTCATGATTATATGTGAGATGTATTTTAATGAAATGGAGCAATAAATTATGACCGGAGGGAGTAATGTATAGATGCAAATAAATGAGACCAAATAAGCATCTTGAAAATCGTGAAAAGTAAAATATAATCATTGTATTGAAACGAGGTAGGGATGTTAACGAGCCAAGCAAAAGTGCAAAACACGACTTGGCCTTAGTCGGCTCGTCAAGCAAAATTTGAACTCGAGCTGATCTCGAGCTTACCCTAGCCTCAAAAAATTGAGTTCGCAAACAAGCTCGCGACCTAAAATGCGAGTTCGAGCCTAATTCGAGGCTATAGATAATTACTCTCTCCGATTTTTTTGTTCTTCCCCTTTGCTTTTGGGGAAGAAAATAAGGATGAAGTATTATATTGTTAAAAGTGTTATGGTGGATTGAAAAAATTAGGAAAGAGAAATATTATACAACATATTAATTAAATGAGAAAAGTGGATTGTAAAAGTATGAGAGCGAAATATTATCTCCATAAATGAGAAAAGTATACCCGTGATTTCGAATGTTCTTCTCCTTTGCTTTTGGAGAAGAAAATAAGGAGAGAGTATTATATTATTAAAGTGATATGGTGGATTGAAAAAAGTAGGAGAGAGAAATATTATATTAATTAAATGAGAAAAAATGATGTGAAAAAGTACGAGAGAGATATTATATTAATTAATGAGCGATAAGATGGTAAAGTTGGGTGGAAAAAAATGTTTCCAAAATGGAAATAGGGAAGAAGAGGTGTTTCAGCCAATATAGGAGATAGAGAAGATCATTCAAAATCAGTACGGAGTATTAATTAACGAGGGGTAAAATGGTAAAGTTGTGTGGAAAAAGTTTTTTTCCATAAATGGAAATAGAGAAAAAGAGGTGTTTCAGCCCATTTAAGAAATATGGAAGAATAAAAAAATCAGAGGGAGTATTAAATCTACGTTTATTTTTTCATGTGTTTTAATAACTTGGGATCAAAAACATACGGAGTATAAAAAAATGTATTACGTAAATCAATAAGAAACGTTGTACATGGTTAAAAAAATAACATAACTATTATTAATATTTTGGGATTTTCTACATGGTATATGGTATCTCTGCACTTTTATTAATAGAATATAAACGAGTCTCAACCATCACCTTAAGGTTTTGGTTGAGATGGTTTGTTAATATGGTATCAGAGACAGGGGTCACGAGTTTGAACGGGTCTCAGAAAAAAAAAATGTTTGTAATCTATAGGAAAATGACTTTTAATTAAAAAAAATCTATTATTATTATAAGAAAGAAATATTTTTTAGATATTTTTAATTGATTGAACAATAATGATTTTGTAAAATTTTGTTATCTTACAAAAAAAATGATTTTAACCAAAAAAATCATTATTATTTGTCACAAATTATTTTATGCATATTTTCATCATTGGGAGAAAAGCGTTTGAATAACAATAAAAATATACAAAGTTCGAAAAAAAAAATAAGAAAGAGCTACGGACTATTAATTGAATAGCAAGGTATCAACTCTTATACCCACCTCCACCTTGGGTATGAGAAACCCATACGGGTTTGAGGTGAAACCCATACTTGTAAAATTTTAGAATATTAAAGACAATATTTGTAAAATTGGTTTCTTTATACATTTTTCAAAAACTACGTTAATATAATTAGAATATTAGATAATATTTTTAAAGTTGGTTGGAACTGTCTTATTAGTCTATACCTGAAAGATACTTGTATCTTGAGATTCTGTGAAAAGTCAAATCATAAGATAAGTTAATGTGTAGTGAAGGTTCGAAAATATACGTGTTGAATACGTGTTGTATTTAATTTAATACCTTCTCATCAAGTAGGATAATTTCAATCCGGCTAAATTCATTTGGATTATTATTCCAAGCCGGTACGGAATACATCCTAATGACTCTTACCCTGATTCTCCATGTTTCCTTGGTGTCATTAATGTCACCGACCATATTGAAACGTCGGGATTGAGAGACAACCATTTTTTGGGTATAGTCTAAATCAAATTAGAAGATTAGAAAATTAAAAGATTATTACGTATAATATAGAAGATAAGCTAGAATGATGTTTGTATGTGAAATGTGGATTGTAGTTCTTCTATTAATATAGAAGATTATAAAATTAAAAGATTATTACGTACGGAACTAAATACTCCCTCCCCTTCTATGGATATCTACCATTTGCTTTTTCTCCATTTATTAAGAGAAGTGGGCCAATGTGTCTACTTTACCCAAATACTCCCAATCATATTACTGGGGAGATGAAATATGGTGGGTTGACTAGTTTATTGGGTTGAGGGTAAATGGGTAATCTACTTGATAAAACTTTATCATTTTAGGAAATGGTAGAATTTCATTGAATGAACCGAAAAAGGAAAATGGTAGGTTTCCAGAGAATGGGAGGGAGTATGAGTTAGGTCACTTTCAATTATATGACATATAATCAATCTAATCAATCAATTAATTGCACAATTTAATCAATCAATCAATTAATTAGTACGATATATAGAATAAGATTGTACTCCGTATATGATATATGAAATAAGATTGTGCATATCATAATAGTATGACATATCATAACAATATAGAGAAATAATTATAATAATATCTTCTAGTATATACTCAAATAACAAAAATGTATCTAGACGGAAGCTAATTTTATGACAAAATGTACCCAATTAATGACAATATAAATGTTATGTACCCAATTATAACAATATATTATTCTATATATCATACTAATCAAATATACTGTTTATCAATCAATTAACAATATATACTAATTAGTTATACTAATCAAATATATTGTTAATAATCTAGTCAATCAATTAATTGCACAATTAATCAATCAATTAATTAGTATAATATATAGAATAAGATTATATATGATATATGGAATAAAGATTGTGCATCTCATAATAATATGACATAATTATATTAGTAACAAATACGGTATACCTAATATGATTATGTTAGATATTAGTATACCTAATATAGAATATAAAAATAATTATAATAATATCTTCTAGTATATACTATGATTACACTGTAATAATTATAATAATACTATTCTACTCTGTTAATTATACTATTTTATGGTAGTATCTTTTAAACATATAGCATATGATTACAATTAATATGCATAGGTAATTTCGATATAAGCCCAACCAAATTATAAGCCCAACCAGGCCAAATTATATAAGCCCAAAAATAGGCCCATATAATAGTAGGCGGGAAATTTTTATAGAATTGTTATTTGGTTAGTGGAAAGGGGATGTAAAATATTGTACGGGATAGTGCAATCTCCTATTAACAAAAATAATGCAACTATTTGGTTAAAACGGAATACAATATGTTTATACTTTTTTTTTTAAAATTTGATCATACATTCCATATTAAATATTGTATGTGATATATTTCATTTAAAACATCTTATTTTCGTAATCAATGTAATCAATCAGATTTTCTTAATTACATACTTTCTGTGGTGTATAGCTTTATGTGTGATGTAGTGATATTTAAATTATTAAGATGTTAGAGTGTAGTTGGAGAGGAGAAGAATCACATACATGAGGTCAAGGGTTCGATTCACACCTAGCTCGTTTGGTCTAATTTTTTTTAATTTCTGTTGTGGATAACTTTAGACGGGAAAATATATGAGTTGTGTTATTTGGTTAGTGGAAAGGGGATAGCTTTAGACGGGAAAATATATGAGTTGTGTTATTTGGTTAGTGGAAAGGAGGATGTGATGAGTAAGATGCTTATTTGTTTATTTACTAATCTGCATTTTCATTTATGGTAACATTAAATAGAGAAAATGAAATAAATAAAGAATAATGTTTGTAATAACAATATGTTTATTTAAAAAAATCTATAAAAGTGTTGTTTTGCTCATTCAAAACATAGTTTCGTATCATTTTAAAAGTTTTAATTAGGTTAGTATGATTAAATAGAAAATTGAAATTGAAATAGACTACAAGTACTAAAAAAAATACTTTGTAGTATAAAATATTTTTGTGTCCCAAGATCCTTTATTTTTACGTCCGCGAGAATTGATGTTTAAAAAATGAATATATTAAGAAAGAATAGAGTAAATTAACAATTTCTCTTTGAAATTTTTATTAAAAATAACTTTTACAATCTATCAAAAGGTCAAAAATTGCTCAAAATTATATTTTTAGGACGAAAATGTCCATGGTTAGAGGGCGAAGTGAAGAAATAGGGAATAAAAAAGGTAGGGGCATTTTCGTGAAAAATAATCTTTTGGAACAATTTTTGAATTTTTGATAGATTGTGAGTTTTATGACAAATATTTTTTAACAAAAAGTTCAAAATGGAGTAATTTTAAAAATGAACATTTTAAAAGGGAGTAATTGTTATTTTGGAATAAATTAACAATTACTCGAAAGAATATAATGGAAATTTTCTTTTGGAATGGAAATATGGAATGGTAAACCAGTTTTGGATTGTTTACAATATGAAAGTACGAAACCAAAACTATTGAATATTTTGGGAAGAAAAAAATGGTACAACTGTTACTTTCTTCCTTCAAGTTCAACCATCTCTTTTGCTTTTTCACGTTTGCCAAAACTCATTTTGTGTCGTTAATATCTTCCGTAACAGTAAAAATTATGGAAATTCAATATTAATAATGTACTTTTAAAAACGAATCAAACAAGATCCACATAGATATATTTTCTCTAATAGATTGTCGTGAATATCGAAAGTTCTCCTTGACTGTGAATAGTATCGAAAAGAGAAAGGAGAAAGTTGGACTTGAACGGAGGAAGTATTAACAAAATGAAAGACTAATTCCTGCCAAATTCTTGTTTGTGACGACAATATCCGTCACAAACTTGTGACGGGTCGAATAAAATCTATTTAGATATGAACAAAGACAAACCACTCGCTACCCCCCTAGGTTTGTTTTATCCAATCATGTGCTATAATTTTATCCGTCACTAATTTATCACGAAGATATATATCACCGGGAAGACTTACTCTTCGTAATTCATGTTATTTACGAGACCCCCGCCATAGTGTACCTTATGAACCTGGTACCGTGAATTCGCAATTAATTATATATAAGCGTACACTCCGTACTTCCCCCGAAACCTATATTATATTATATTGAATTCACACATCCGTAAACCAAACCCGAGTACGCTAAAATGAAACGGTATTTACACTTAAATCACCAACGTTCCTCCCCCATTTAAGCGTAATGCCGGGTTTAACCAACTAACAAAAAACATACCAATTTATGCATAAATGAAAATATCACAAGGATTGAATTTCCACTTAGTGAAATTACACATTCCAAATGTTCGAGTATCGGGGTGTGACTTAAGCATTGAACCCTTTCTACACATTTTGAACACATGAAGATAACTCACACACAAACTTATTGTACTTCATAATTACAAGAAACCGACACTTATTTACAAGCCTAGTGTCCCATATCTATTCATGAACATTCGAGGAGCCAAACCCAAAACTCCTTTGAAGCGGCTAACTTCATGTTCACATAGGTTGATTCTTTTCATCGTGTCCCTGCAAACACACTTTTTCAAAGATCAATTAAGAAGATAAACTTCAACCTTACAACATGCAAGTCTAAGCACTCACCTTCGGGATTCATTGCAGAGTGCTTCAATCAATAATAATAGACCTTCCACATTGAATTCTGCCTCTAACGTTGTATTAGAGGGGAATTGGGTATTCTATTGTTAATGATTTATACGAGTTTTAGACCCATCCCGTCAACCGACTTTATGACCAAGTCCTTAGCTAATGCCTTTGTCAAATGATCAGCTAAATTTTGTTCAGATCTCACAAATACAACTGATATTACACCATCAGTTATGAGCTCACGTACCAAGCTATGTCTAACACCCAAATGTCTTGATTTACCATTATACACATGACTATAAGCTTTAGCCAATGTAGCAGCACTATCACAATGTATAGCTATGGGTGATATAGGTTTTGGCCACAAAGGAATTTCGTAAATTAAATTCCTTAGCCATTCTGCCTCTTTTCCGGCTGCTGCCAAGGCAATAAATTCTGATTCCATGGTTGAGCCTGAAATGCACGTTTGCTTTTTAGAAGCCCATGAAATTGCACCACCTCCAAGCACAAACGTCCAACCACTTGTTGAAGAGTGATCTTCACTATTGTTTATCCAACTAGCATCTGAGTGCCCTTCTAATACCGAAGGATAACCCGTGTATGTTAGTCCATAGGTTTTGGTAAATTTAAGATATCTTAATACACGATTAGCTGCTTGCCAGTGAAGAGTGCTAGGTTTCTTTGTGTATCGACTTAGCTTCCCTACCGCAAGAGCTATATCCGGTCTAGTGCATGTCATGGCATACATTAGACATCCGATCACTCGAGAGTACTCGAGCTGAGAAACTGCTTTACCTGTATTGGGCACAAGTTTTAAACCAGGTTCCATAGGAGTAGTAGCTGGGATACTGTTTTCACAGTTAAACTTTTTCAACACTTTCTCAATATAGTGAGATTGTGTTAAAGAAATCTCATGTCCGCTACGCTTTATTTTGATTCCAAGAATCACATCGGCCTCTCCCATGTCTTTCATAGCAAATCTAGATGATAAAAAGGCTTTACAAATATCAACTTGTAGTTGATTAGTGCCAAATATTAGCATGTCGTCCACATATAAACATATGATCACGCCATTACCAATATCATCGAACTTGCTATAAACACATTTGTCTGATTGATTAAGATGAAATCCATTAGACAAAACTGTCTCATCAAATTTATGATGCCATTGTTTAGGAGCTTGTTTAAGTCCATACAATGATTTTACTAATTTACATACCTTATGCTCATTACCTGGCATAATAAAGCCTTCCGGCTGTTTCATGTAAATTTCCTCTTCCAAATCTCCATTTAAGAATGCGGTCTTAACATCCATTTGATGGATCACTAGTTTGTTAATAGCAGCTAGGGCAATTAACAGCCGTATAGTGGAGATTCGAGCAACTGGCGCGTAGGTATCAAAATAATCAATACCTTGCTTTTGCCTAAATCCTTGGATGACTAATCGAGCTTTAAACCTGTCGATAGTACCGTCAACTTTCATTTTCCTTTTGAAAAGCCACTTGCAGCCCAACGCTTTACACCCACGAGGGAGATCCGTTAAAATCCAAGTGTCATTCCCCAAAATTGAATCAATTTCATCATTCACAGCTTCTTTCCAAAAAGCAGCATCATGAGACTTCATAGCCTCATCAAATGTTCTAGGATCTTCATCAATATGATAACAATAAGAGTATTGATATCGTATTTCATCCCTTGAACCTTCCACCAAATATGTATGGAAATCGGGTCCAAAAGATTTCTTTTTCCTGTTTCTTTTACCCCTACGGGGCACAAGAGAATCAGGCTCATTTTTGTCACTTTCTACTCCAATATTTTTTGGAGTCAACAAATTTGGTTTTGGCATAGATGAAAACTGTGTTTCATCAAAGATAGCATCTCTTGATTCAATGACGGTATGAACCGACACTGCATCGTTAGGTTCTATTACATAGAATCTATAAGCCTTGGAATGCATGACATATCCAATAAAAATACAATCGATGCCTCTTTCTCCCAATGTTTTAATTTTGGGATCAGGTAGTCTTACGACAGCCCGACATCCCCAAACTCGAAGATAATTCAAGTTTGGTTTCTTTCTATACCATAATTCATAAGGAGTATCCTTATTTTGTTTGTTCGGTACTCTATTTAATAAATAGCAAGCCGTTAACATGGCTTCTCCCCAAAAACCTTCACTCAATCCCGAGTAAGATAACATAGAATTAACCATTTCTTTAAGAGTTCGATTCTTCCTTTCTGCTATACCGTTTTGTTGGGGAGTATATGAAGCAGTCACCTCATGTATAATACCACATGACCCGAAATAGACAGGATCGTAATATTCACCTCCCCTGTCTGTTCGCATCTTCTTTATTAGAGAAGATTGTTGTAACTCAACTTCATTCTTAAAAAGAATGAACTTATTCATTGCCTCATCTTTAGAATATAGCAAGAATATATAGCAAAAACGAGAGTAATCATCAATGAAAGTTACTACATATTTCTTATTTCCCAAAGATGGTGAAGAATGAAAGTCACATAAATCGCTATGAATAAGTTCCAATAACATAGATGATCTTTTTACACCCGGAAAAGGTTATTGTCTAGTTATTTTTGTCAGCATGCATGTATTGCATTTATTTTGAGTCACAACAAGAGGAGGTATTAAAGCATTTTTAGCCATAAACATCATACGTCTAAAATGAACATGGCCTAAACGAGCATGCCAAAGCGTAGATACATCAATATCAGAACATGCCATAGCATTAACTTTATTCAAACTATTAATATTCATACTATTAGAAATAGTACGATCAATGTTAAGCATAAACATGTCATTACATAAGTATCCAAATCCCATAAATAAACCACACTTTGAAAGTACATATCTATCAGATTCAATAACCTGTTTAAATCCACATCTAGATAATTGACCACTAGAAACCAGATTCTTACGAATACTGGGAACATGTAAAACATCCTTTAAACACACAGATTTTCCGGAACTAAAGACCAACACGACCTCGCCACTTCCTAGAAATGGAGCACTTGACTCGTTTCCCATAAAGATTATGGTCCCTTCATCCGCGGGCACATATTTCTTGAACCATCCACGATCTTTACAAACGTGTTTGGTAGCTCCCGAGTCAATCCACCAAGCAATGTCATCATTCTGCATAAAATATGCTTCAGAAATATATGGTATTTAATTTTCATTAGAAATAACATTACTGGAAAGATTATCACCTTGGTTTGATGGACCTTGGTCTTTAGACCCTTGTCCAGCATTCCCCTTTCCTGCTCCTTTATTTGCAAACTTACAGTCACGTTTAAAGTGACCAGTTTTACCACATATCCAACATCCCTTCTTGGATTTCTTATTAGAATTGTCATTGGATTCATCGTTGGATTCGTCGTTGTTGGAATGTGGGCGCTTCTTGCCCTTCTTATCACAATTAGAACTTTCACCATGTTCCATCATATTCACAGACATTGTCTTTTCTGTATCCTTGGTTTTTACAGACTCATGCGCCCTAAGAGACTCCTCTATGCGCAAACTTTTACCAAGATCAACAAGAGACATATCCTCTTTCTTATGCTTCAGAATGTGTTTAAAGTCCTTCCATTGTGGTGGAAGTTTATCAATTATACTAGACACTGAAATGCATTCTGACATCTCCATTTTGTGTTGGACGAATTGCCCCAAAATACGCAAAAGTTCATTATATTGTTCCATGACAGATCGAGAATCAGACATCTTATAATTCATGAAATTTCCAACCAGAAACTTTTTACTAGATGCATCTTCATCTATGTATTTAGACTCCAACTGATCCCATAAATCTTTTGCATTTTCAACATTCTGATATACATCAAAAAGAGAATCAGACATACCATTCAGGATGTGTCCTCTGCAAATATAATCGTCATTATCCCATTTGCTCCTTCTCCTTATTTCTTCTACAGTGCTGTTTTCATCCACTTCAGGGCAGGGAGTACTTAGCACATAAACCACCTTGAGACTTGTCAACAGAAAATGCATCTTCTTCTACCATCTCCTGAAATCGACTCCTTCAAACTTTTCCAGTTTGTTCACTTTCATCATTTCCTTTGCATTCGCCATCAGTGATGAATTGTTCTATTAGATTGTTATTTACGAATAAGAAAGTGACGAAAAACCAACACCGAAACGACTTAGCGCTTTCCTAATAGAACAATTCGACCCTTATTTCAGTGCAGGGTTGTACCGAATTTTCTACTGAGATATGACGGTGTTCCTCTGAGTTTGCACAGAAAACAGAGATATAACTATGTCGTAATTTTGTGCAGATTTTTTTTTTCTTGTTTACGGATCTGATCAAATCTCTATTACATAGAGTTTGAAGGAGGGGATACGAGTTTGAAGAGTTGTGACTCTTCAAGAATTCCCACCAAAATCTGTTCAACCGATAGTGTACCTTATGAACTTGGTACCGTGAATTCGCAATTAATTATATATAAGCGTACACTACGTACTTCCCCCGAAACCTATATTATATTATATTGAATTCACACATCCGTAAACCAAACCCGAGTACGCTAAAATGAAACGGTATTTACACTTAAATCACCAACAATTCATGGGCTACATGCTAATAAACCAGGCAACAATTTGTCACTATAACTCAGAGGTAACAAGATTCAGCAATTTAGAGAAAGAAATTGCAAGCTGCCAACACCAAGATTATAACTAGCTAGTACTCCGTAGAAGCATTATTATTATCTACTCATTTTTCTAATTATTCTCTTTATTAATTTGCACCAAGCTTCTCTTGTATGGATATATCCGTCATAAGATTATAACATATCAAATATTATTCACTTGATAGATAATGATAAGCACATTCCTATTTTCTATGCATTATATCTTCTTCTCTTATATGTACTAGTTGACTCGTCATATATTTGTGACAGATATGACCGTTATTAATTTGCAGACATTGCAGTAGTTTACTGTTGCTTTCGTTTAGAATGGATGCAATACGTGAGTAACGTGACAACTGTACATGTGGTTTAATTATATTGGATCAAATTAAAGGATTAGATTTTTGTCAAGCTGGCTACTAATATCCCTCCTTGCGAAAAGAAAAAACAAAACAAGTTATAACATCCACTATATATATATATATATATATATATATATATATATATATATATATATATATATATATATATATATATATAATTAATAATGTACATAATAATACACAAACAAAATCGAAGACTAGGATCTAATAAATCTAGTCTGCGAGATTTAGAATAACTAGAGAATCTCTTCTCTACATTTCCAGTTATATGTAATTAAGCTTCCAGAATTTAATTAATCTTCTGGAGATGTCCTCTTTACGTGACCTTAACTTGTTCTAGATTTGCTTACAGCTTCACACATTGAATAAAATCTCCACAAGATAGTTCTCCCACTAACGGTAAGCTTTAAAAAAAAACGATTTGTTTAGATTTCTCCAGGGGTCTACTAATACCAGAGTAACAGACTATAGTTTTAGGTGATTAGGTCAGGAAGGAAGCCAGGGTTAGATTGTAGTTCGAGCCTATTTTTATCATTATAGTTGTCCATATTCAATGTTAGTGGAGGTCAAGTCATTATTTAGACATAGTTAATGTTTTTATTATTAGGAGTGAACAAAATAGGATATCTGATCCGGTTTCATAAATTATATTGGAAATCCGACTTTAAATATGTACAACGTAATTTTTTTCGATCCGTATTTAATCCTGATTTTTCTGTATATCGGGAAATCGGGTATTCGGGTTTTTTATATCTGGCTTTTGGATATCAAGTATGTATCAGATTTTATATTTTCTATATATTTTTTTTCTGAGAAACAAATTTTCATTTTTAATTAATAGCAGTATTATTTTTCAAGCAACGTTAAGTTTTATATAAATATAATATAAGAATAATGCATAAAAAGGTAAAAAGTTATGATAAATATGTCACAGTAGACATCCGGAACAGAAGAGGAACGATGTCTTAGCCTAGTGGTTAGGACTAGGTGCTCTGGGACAGTAGGTCTCAGGTTCGAATCCCCCCTCCCCCTATATTGTAATGCGACTAAGTGCGCTCTTCGTTGAACCAAAAAAAAAAAAAAAGAGGAACGCAAACCAAGTTCACTCAAATGGGACAAGATCCAAGCAAATTCAACCGTAGTGACAGCTACGACATGGAACTTGACTTCGATAGTGGAAAGAGTGACGTACACATGTTTGTTTCTTTGAGGACCAAGATATAGCATTACGACCAATGTACACAATTAATGTAGTCGGATGTGGAGACGTAATCATGTGTGTCTCCGGCCCTGTCAGCATCGCAGAAGGCATGCATGAAGAGAAGATGAAACATTACGGAATATGGATATATTGTGAGATGAGGTGCTGTTTAAGTAACGTACGATGCGTTTGAAAGCCTACCAATGAGTTGACTAAGGAGCTTGCAAAAATTGAGCAAGTTGGTTGACAGCAAAGGAGACATCAGGGCGAGTGAGCAACAAAAATTGAAGACTACTGAGCAAGGCACACACGGTAATATGTAACATCGGGGTGGGGGTGACCATGCATTGGCATGGTGAAGTCGTAGGTGAAGAATGTGGGCTGTGAGACATCAGTCATGCCGGACTTGGATATTTTGTATGTTTTGAGAATGTCTCGAATATATTTAGACACAGATAGGCAAAGGCAATAAGACGTAGGCCGTGCCTCAACACCAAGAACGTAAGACAGAGGGCCGTGATCTTTTATTGAAAAACGAGTAGCAAGCGAGGTGACAAATGCCTCTAAAAACAACTCCCACAGACATGTAATTATTATATCGTCAACGTAAATTAATAGATATATGGGGAATGAGATCTTTTAACAGGGGGGTTAGACAGAGAACTAGGAAATCCGATTGCCACGAGGTAAGTGTTGAGTTACTTATACCAAGCTCAGGGAGCTTCATTTAGGTCGTACATGGCCTTGGAGAGACAACAAACATAGTTGGGGTGAGATGGGTTGGAGAGACAACAAACGTAATTTTTTTTTCTTTATTTTTTTTTCTCGTATCTAAAAAATTTACATTTTTCTAATAAAAAAGTTTTAAAAAAAATTGATGACCTTGACCCGACTCCACCGCCCGAATTCCAAATCCAAATCCAAAAATACCCCCACAATTTTGGGTTTGGATTTGGATTTAATTCTAAAAATTCAAATACAATAAGGCAGCGTTTGGCGACCAACATTTCATATCAAATCCTCATTGTCAAATTAGAAAAGCGAAATGATAAAATTTTACAATGACATGCGTTGAGGTGTCATTTTGAAATGACCATTTTTGTGAGAGACTTGGATTTGGTTGGATTTGACAAAATCCAAATTCACAAATTCACAATTTGTTTCCCAAACAAAATATTTGTGTCAAATCCAAATTTACAAATGAAATCCGTGTTCCCAAACGAATCATTATTGAATTTATGATATTCAAATCAATTCTAAGTATCCAAAAAAACAACCTAAAAAAATTCAATTTATAAAATGACACTAGTAGAAAAAGGTCGAATTGCGGCTCCTCATTTGAGGCATTTTTGGTAAATAACTGCAAATAATTTACCTTTTGTTTTTAATAAAAATACTTAGATGAATCATTTTAGGGAAGAATTGCTTTAAATAATAAAAAAAAAAATTGAGGCGTCGTCCTTTGACGCCTCTCTACACTAACTTTATTAAAAAAATAAAAAATAAACTCATAAACTCCAAAAACTACTCTCCCCGACCCTTATCTTTTTTCATCTCCCCGACCCTTATCTTCCTCCCTCAGTTTCCCGCTCTCCCTCAGTCCTACCTTACCACCCTAACCCTAAACTCCGAACCCGCTCTCCATTGTCGCGTCTCACTGTCGCTGTCGCCCTTGCACCCTCTCACTGTCGCGTCACATCAACCCGCGCCTCTCACTGCCGAACCCGCGCCTCGCCGGAGATCCGTTGCTTGCCGGAGGTTATTTCTAGTTTGCTTTATTTCTTTCTTCTTTCGCCTTTAATTGAATCCTTTGTTACTATTTTTTTTTTGTTAGGGTTGAGTTTTTACCTGATTTTGTGTTTAATTAAGGGTTGAGTTTTTACCAGAATCAAATTATAGTTGAGGAGAATGAAGGAAGGGGGAGAAGACGTCGTTTTGGTTTGGGGGACCTGGGGTGGCAGGTGGTGGCGTGGGCCCAGGATGCGTGAGGGGAGAGGAGAGGAGTAGTCGAGTAGAGTGTCAGACTTCATACGGTTGGGTTACGTACATTGCTCTCCGGTGGTGTACTTGAGAAAGAAATTCAATCAAAATTGGTAATGGTATGTGGGGATTGTTGTAGGGAGTAAAAGATTTGGGTTGGAATCATTGGATTATAACAATTTGGGGATTTGGTTAGGGTTATGATACAAAAGAAAAAAAAACAGTATCAGATGAGATGTTTAACCATATAGGGTCCCTCGAGTTCATATCCCAGTTTCCGATAGTAATGCCGAGTACCTACTCCGGAAATGACTGCTATCTTTGTTGATCTATGCTCTGACCGGGCAATATGTTCTGCCTCTTCCATCAAAAGGGTACCATAACCCTGGAAATTCATAACAAAACAGTCATCTCGAATAAATCCCCTATTGCTCTATATACCATAATAGACAGACACCTAGGGTGATTTTCACAGTAAATACAAGTTCCGGACGAAAACAATTTTCTTAGTTAAAAATATATAAACCGCACATGGTGAGGGTTTTGGACTGGTAAAATCATACTATTACGAGTTAAGACAGGGAAGTTGAGGCTGGCAATTTGGAATATAAATCATTATTACCTGGTGTTGCAGCTTATCTGCATCCCGACCATGGACGGGAACTGCAGTCCCATATAGGGGTGTAAACGAGCCGAGCCGAGCACGAGCTTGGCCTTGCTCGGCTCGTGCTCGTTAAGTGAAATTCGAACTCGAGCCGATCTCGAGCTTACCCGAGCTTGAAAAAATTGAGCTCGGAACCAAGCTCGCGAGCTAAAATGCGAGTTCGAGCCGAGTTCGAGCCTAACTCGAGCCTATATATAATTATTAAAATTTACGTTTTTTTTGCACCGATGTGTTTTAATAAATTGGGATTCAAAAAACATAAACAAACATATTATACAAATCAATAAAAATATTTATATGGTGAAAAAAATATGTAATTGTTATTAGTATTTTTTTAATAAACAAGAACAAAATATTAACTAATCACATCAAATCGAGCTGCTCGCGAGCTTTTCGAGCCGAGCCACGCCTTGCTCAGCTCGGCTCGTTAAGATGTCGAGCCGAGCCCGAGCTCGCACGAGCCGAGCTTTGACCGAGCTTTGACCGAGTCGAGTTCAAGCTGCTCGCGAGCTGTCTCGTCTCATTACCACCCCTAGTCCCATACACGTGTAGTTCTCGAACAATGGAGCACTTGCCAATGAGTTCTGGACAAGTAACATGTTGTGGATTAGTCTGTTTTCCGTGTGAGAGCTTTGACTCCGTCTAATTTCTAATTCTAATTCATGGGTAAGAAAATTGATGAAGGTGTGATGGGTTTTGTTGGGATTTTAATGGTTTTGTGGCGGTCCAAGTCGTGTATTAGGTGTTTTAATTGACTACGGAGTACTATATGACTATATTAACTTGAAAATAATGGTTGTTCCTCTAGTCCAACTCGTTTTGTTCTATGCTACAGTGCCAGGGACGACATTCCAGACATATACATGGTCAGTTCAGTAACTGTTGTAACTTCAGTCTTAGAATCTTGCATTTGAAATACTTATTGATTCCTGTATGCATGGTATGTAGGTAAGGTCTCTAATTGAAGACATCAGAGATGTCAGGTTCCATAAGGTTGAGTCTGGCCTGGAGACAATATCGTCTCGAACACATGCTGTGAAGGTATTCTTTCTTGCTTCAGCCTAATTTATCGTAATTTCTGTTTCATATCCCCTTGGCCTCTTTATAATGTGTACTCCCTTTCAACTTGTTTGTTCATCGCTATCAAACTTTGTCGATGAATAAGTTGGAAAACAAAAAATAACGAGACATAAAACTAAGACATTTAGATGTGACATAAAAAATCTCACAAAATATATAGTATTCATATACACATGTCGAAAAATGCGGGTAAAGTAATGCCTTGGAGACCTCGTAAAAGCAATTGGGAAGAACAAATATTTAGGTAGTTCTCCGAATTGTGAACCGGTAGTCCGCATCAAAACATTTTCGATCCACTTTGATGCGGACTCCCCACTGTTCTATTACACAGAGGAACGAAAAAATGAAGTTAACCCAAATGCGTTTTGTAAGACTTCGACTTTGTGCTTTGAGAGTAATCGAACTCGGCTTTGTTGACCTAATTCTCTGATTTGCAGTTGTTTTTCAACTCTTCCCATCTTCTTTCTTACTGCCTTGTCTCATTGTTGATTCGTTCATGATGTTGTCTGTTAGCTTTAATCTCGTAGAACTATGTCATTTCTGTCAAATAGCTCGGTATTTTATGTTTGATTGATGATGAGTTTCATTTTCATGTTGCATTGTGTTGTTTGCTTTTTGTTGCACTTGTTTGATGTTACTGTAATTTGTATCATGTGTTTAGCATTGGTGTAGACACCCACATTTTGACCGCTAGGTGTCTATAGCAGTTTCCGAAAAACACCCGATGATGATCGGACGCAAACGTGCTTTAAATACTCAGAAACGGGCTCAAAATCATTGGCATTTGGCTTGGGCTCATTATGGAGTATATATCTCACAAAACCAACCTCAAAATCAGGCCCAGTGGGTCGTTTCGAGTCAAATAAGACTAATTTGGGTCGATTCCGACACCAGGGGTAAAACCGTCTTTTAACGACCAAGTCAAAATCCATCAAAAATATTCCCGAGGTGCGTGAGTCAGCCGTGACACCTCACACGGCTGATTCGAACTCTAATCCTACGAAAAATCAGCTACATAAAATATTAAACAAATCCGTTTAAGGATGGAATTCGACCTCAAGTAGGAATTCTATCCGAAAACCGATTCAGACACCCGACCGAGTGCAAATACTCGGCCGAGCAGCATATTCCAGCCGTGTTCCCTTTCTTTCTTGACAAGAAAGCGGAATTCTCATGCCTTACAGCTTCCTATATTTCCTATCTCTAGCGGTAGTTCAAACTCTCCTAGCCAAGGTCGGGAATTCCCTATAAATAGCCCCTTGCACACACACTTTTACACATAAATTAGCATCTACAATATACATTCATTATCGATCAAATATTCATAAAAGCATCACAAATTATTCCCATACACACACTCGTAAGCATAAAATCTAGCATCGATACACCGATATTACAAACCCGAAGGAAACCGGCCCGATACCCGACACCCTTCACTCGTCACGCCCGAACCGAACCACCACCAACTCACCGACATCCACTCGACGCTCTTGTGCCCAAGTCACGTCCCGACGAGCCCCGATCCGAGTAAACAGAAGCATGTAGGTTGAGGGTGTACCAAACCCGACTTCTTCTTCTTCTCTCTTCCTCCTCGTCTGTCTTATTTTTTTATGGGTCGGTCGTCGTTTATTTTATTTTCTAATATCGATACTACAAAAACTATTTTCATACAACAACATTATTAAAAATATGATATCGATTTTCTATAATCGAATATTGTATCAAAAAGAATTATATTAAGATCTCGACGATATTAAAAATCGTTACATCCTTTTTTGTTTCGTTCAAACTTCTTTTTACAAAACTTATTTTTATTCATTCCGAATACTCGATATCGATTTCATAATCGAATATTGGGTACGACGAATATCGAAAACATAAAATCGAGTATAAATTAATTCATATTTTGTACGCGATTTATCAAAATTAGCAATTTCGAACAAAAAAATAAAATCGGACAGACCCGCACGCGAGTCGCGCCACTCCCAGGCGACTCGCGCACGGGCCTGAAACCCGAGTCATTTTTTTAACTTTTTTTCGTTCGTTTTATTTTATTATTCTACGAAACGATTTCAAAATTTATATCTTTTCTAAAACTATTCGAAGTATTTGATATTGATTTCGTAGTCAATTATCAAATATAACGAATATCGAAAATATTAGATCGAGTGCAAATTATGCGATATTTGTACGCGATTTAATAAAAGCATCGAATTTTCAAAAAACCGCTTTCGAAATCAGCCCGACATGCGACTCGCCGGCATCCCGGGCGAGCCGTGCGGCCGGCTGCCACGACGCGCCTTCTTTTTTTATTTTATTATTTTTCGAACTTCGTTTTTTATACAAAACAGCGTTTTAACGATATTTTTCAGATTTCGATTAATATTTATTTTCTCGATCTCTTATATTTATTTGCCATATTATTTTTTACAAATCGATACTAACTCGTTTGTTCATCTTTTGTAGCAAATTCATCTTTTCATCTTTTGTTTTATTATACTAAAACGAATCTCACATGCTAAATTCAACTTTGACGTTAACTTTTTCATGCATTAAACCGACTTAGCAACCCATTCAATTCCTCGCATGTTTAGGAAAACAATGTTTGCATATCATTCATCGTATTACTAACGCGCGTATTCAAAAATCAAACGATATCCTAGTAGAGGCCGCTAATGTGCGGGCGGGGTTGGGTGTTCTTAGTGAACTTCCCAACACGTACCCTCACCCCTTACTCAGAACCGTGGTTTCCGGATGTCCGAATCCATTAGCAACGAGATTCATTCAATATACGATTAACCGATCAAGTCGGCATCGGTATCGAACTGCAAAGGGACGAGCCCAATAAACTCTGACATCGGAAATGGGCCGTATTTTGTATACGGCCCACTACGACATAGAGTGGGCTCGAACGGTTCCGAATAACCATAAAATTCGGTGGCGACTCCAACTTCGATTTAAATTTCAATTTGACCATCTCATATGGAGATTCATTCGCCTCCCCAAACCCGCGCGTGGCCGCGTCGGGGTGGACCTATGTCATGTCCACAATTTGGCGACTCCGCTGGGGATAGCTGATAAGTTACTGACCTTCAGCATCCTCAGGGTGAGACTCGAATAAAAATCGTTTGACTAGTACAATAGGCGCTTTAGTTTTACGGTTCATGCATAACCTCATATTTTCCCGGGCCGGTACTGGTGACCGACGTCCCACTATACTATCGATGTAGTCCAAATTGGATATGTCGAAGGTGTCCATTAGCCGATTCGTATGGGTTTTACGGCATGTTCTAAGCTCAACTCGACTTAGGAAGTCCGCCCCGATTCTCGATAGGCTGTGTACACTGGTATAGACACTTTCAGACTGACCGAGACTTAGAATTAGAGCATACATGGTGTCGTTATACTGTTTCCATGACTACGTGCTACCTGATTTACAAGTCGTTTTTTCAAAAATCGTCTTTTTCAAAATAGCATCCTTTTCAAAATATCCAATTTCAAAACCCGGGACATATACCGAATTTAGGATCCACGATTTTACTCAAAATAGCCTATTTTTAGCCGGTATTATGCCCATTTCAAAACTCGAAAATATTTTCGAAACTTTCAAAACCGTCACCTGGTCCGCCTTTCCGTTTTCTTTTTCGAAAAAAAAGGGCCGGACTCCTCTCCCCGATTTTACTCGGGCTTTCAAAAATCAAATTTCAAAACCTTTCTTTTCTTAGGACTTCCCATATTTAGCAGTGTCGGGTCGTGTCTTAAGTCGTCAAGGTCTTCTAGCGTCGAAACTCCGTCGATCTTATATCACGGGTTTCCTCCCTATCCCAGTCCGCCTTATTAGACTAAGGCAAGGCCCACCTACGTAGGACATACTCCTACAAGGGTCGGCCCGTCTACACAATCGAGTCTAGAAGTCTGGGGAATGTCTCACGTGAACCTCCTTTCAAACAGGGCCCAGCCCACACAGCTGGATCCTAAAGGAGGCCCACCTCTCACGAGTCATCCGTCTAGATGTTTTTTCCGAGTCTTTTCCTCTCTAGTTTCCCTTTTCCTTGCTCGGGATGTACTTTAGTTCTATGATTTGGGCTAGTCGCTGATTACGCGGTGTTCTTACAGACAGGCCACCTCACACCCGAACCATGACTAAGGACTCAATTGATCAACTGAACGCCGCATTGGCCAAGATCCAAGAACAACTCGACCAAATCAGGGGTGACCAGATCGCCATTGTTACCCGGGTTAGCGCCATAGAACAGGATAGGCCGACTGATGAAGACGAAACTAAGAGCCCATTAGCCGAATTGACCAGCGCGGTCCTCAAGCTACAAGAGCAGGTCCACTTGTCGACCCATAACTCGATCCATACGGAGAATGCTCGAACCTATTCTCCCTTGACCGACCAACTGCCTGCCAATCTCAACTTGACAGGCCTCTCGATGTTCGACGTAACCGAAGAGCCGGTATTACATATCCGGGCCTTCAAAGAGTTTATGGCCCTAAAAGGAGTCAAGTCCGACATGTTCAAGCATCTATTCGCTTCCTCGCTAGAGAAGCACCTGAAGGCTTGGTTTTATAAGCTCGACTCCAAAAAATACAAATCTTGGGACGACGTAGCTACAGAATTCGCTCGGAACTACGCCGACAATGCAGAAATCCAGACAACCATGCGTACTCTCGAGGTCATGGCCCAAGAGCCAAAGGAGGGTTTCACCAAATACCTCCAAAGGTGGAGGGCCGAAAGTGTCAAGCTGATCGACAAGCCCAGCGAAAAGGTACTAGTGGAGGCCTTCGTGAAAAATCTCCTCCCATCTTACCGGATCCATCTCCGGTACGCTATCATACCCAATTTCGCCACCTTAACCGAGATGGGTACGAGAATCGAAGACGATCTAAGGTTAGAGAGCCTTACTAAGGCCTCTACAAAGGGTTATCAAGGAGCCAGTTCATCTTCTGGCAAGCCCGCAACTACAAGTGCGGCCCGAAGCATCTTCGACGAGGTTAATCTGCTAGATACCTCGACCAAAAAGAGTACTCCGGCCCGGGTATTCACGGACATAGGGACTACCTATGCCGACGCCTTACAAAGGCTATCTTCTAAAGGCCTGATCCAACCTATAGGCCCAATGCCAGAGGTTCCTGTCGAGAAGCGGTCCAAAAGCTACAACGCTCAGGCCTATTGCCGCTATCACCAAGGCAATGGGCATGACACCGAAAATTGCTGGAAGCTAAAGCATCTCATTCAAGATCTGATTGAGAGTGGGAAGATACCATAATGCATTACCCAGCGACAAGCCCAGTAACAAAAACAACCCTCTTGCTAGTCACGCCATTTCTACTGGAGAAATAATCGATTGCACTCATCTCATTTCCCCTTTCATTCCCCAAATCAACGGGATATGGAATGACGATGAAGACGATGTTTACCTGGCTAAGGGGGAGACTGTCCCCATCACGGCCGAAGAGATCCGGAAGGCCAAAACCAAAGCCCTGGTCGGTACTCATGTCATCACGGCCGGATCTTCGGCCCCGGGATCCGTCACTGAACTATCCAAGACGGACTCTATACTTGAAGAACCAGACACCGACACGGCCCTAGTCAAGCAACTAAAGAGGGTCCGAACTGACCTTACCATATGGCAGCTTCTGGTTAGTTCTCAAGAACATCGGGCAGCACTTACTAAGGCTCTCGATGAAATCAAGGTAGACTCGTCGGTTACCCCCACTGAAATGGTAGCCACTATCCTGCCTCACCTCAAGGGCAAGCCCAAAGGAGAAGGCCCACTTATCACCTTCTCTGAATCTGATCTGCCACCATTTGGGGCCACCCACAACCTGGCCCTATACATCACGGTGATTTGTCGAGGCAAGTATCTACCCATGACCCTAATCGATGATGGGGTCGGCTGTGAACGTCCTTCCCTTAAGGACTGCAAAGGCTCTCAGCATTACCGAGACTGACTATCTTCCTACTGCACAAACTATCCAGGCTTTCGACGGAAGCCCAAAATCCGTTGCTGGGGCCGTTAAGCTAACCATCATAACTGGCCCAATTGAAAAAGAGCTCGAATTCCAAGTGATCGATGTCACTTCATCTTTCAACCTGCTACTTGGAAGGCCTTGGATCCATGCGGTTAAAGCCGTATCCTCCACTCTTCACAGAAAGGTCAAGCTACCTTTACAAGACGGGGTCATCACCCTCGAAGCTACCCCAATAGCCGTGTCAAGCTGCAACACGGCTGGCTCAATCGACCCGCGAGGATTCAATTTCGTGGGAATGATCGATGAAGAGTATCTCTTTAGGCCCTACTTCATAACCAGCATCGACAAAATGCTGCAAAACTTGGGTTACTTACCGGGGGCTACTTCAAGGCCTGGTCTCCCTACTGGCAAGATCATCGATGTTTTAAGCGATGAAGATTCGAAATTCGGTTTGGGGTACGCCTTAACCCCGGAAAATGTGGTCCGGGCCGGCATTCAAAAGGCCTGCAATATTCTCAAGGGTACCTACATGGACCCTTACAGCCCAAGACTGAGCGATCACTTTGTCACTCCGGTATTCGGAGCTGTCCAGACGGGTCTCTATCAACCCACTATAACCTATCCTGAGGTCAATTTCATCCCAGATGATATCTTTGCTCTCATCCAGGCCGAATCAAAGGAGGATTCGAACCAAGCCGAGCCCATGCTGGGGCTCTTGTTCGGGGACAGCAAGATAATCCCGACCCCTAAGGAGGAATTAGTCAACCTGATCCTCCATAGCAGCAAGTTCGATCCAACCAAACTGATCTCTGAAGTAGGTGCTGACACTGGAAAGAGGGCTTGGAGGAAGACGATCAAGTGGACCGACAGCGAGGGTCGAGTCTACAAGCTCACTACCGGCGAGGGGGATATGCAAGACGACGAGTCTGAATCCAAGTCCGAGTCAGAGTCAGAGTCGGAGTCTGAGTCTAGGTCTAGAAGGTCTAATACTAGGGTCGAGTCTATAACCCCTTTTCCTTTAGCTATACCTCAGGGAGTCTCGGAATCTGTCCCGAGAGCACTCCCCATACCGCCTCTTACCAGCGATCAGATGGCAGCTCTCTTTGAGCTATTTTCAAAGTTCTCTATCAATAATAACGATAACCGTTCTGCTTACGACTTGTCTTATTTTCAAAACATTTTCAAAAACTTTACTTGCAATGACATTGAGAAACCCGACGAACAGGTACCACTACCTCAGCATCTAGTCGAGCAACTCGAACAAAGGGAGTCCCGAGATCCGGTGATCGAAGAAACCGATTCCATCAATGTAGGAACCCCTTTAGAGCCTCAGATGCTTAAGTTAGGTTTATCCCTAGACCTCGAGGAGAAGCAACAATTCACAGATCTCCTCCATGAATTCAAAGACGTCTTCGCATGGTCCTACAAGGACATGCCGGGAATAGACCGGGATATAGCCGAACACTGTATACCCATCAAAGACGGGTGTAAGCCGGTAAAGCAAAAACTCCGAAGAATGAGGCCCGAATGGTCTCTCAAAGTCAAAGAAGAAGTTGACAAACAATTCAAAGCGGGCTTTATCCAAGTGTCTGAATATCCAGACTGGGTCGCAAATATCGTACCGGTACCCAAGAAAGACGGAAAGGTACGAGTTTGTGTAGATTTTCGGGACCTTAATAAGGCCAGCCCGAAAGATGATTTCCCGTTGCCACACATCGATATACTGGTGGACAACACGGCCGACCATGCCCTTCTATCCTTTATGGACGGGTATGCCGGATACAATCAAATCAAAATGGCGAAAGAACACATGAGTAAGACCACCTTCACTACACCTTGGGGGCCTTACTGTTACACCGTTATGCCATTTGGGCTTATCAACGCCGGTGCCACTTATCAACGGACCGCCACTACCTTACTACATGACATGATGCATAAGGAAGTAGAGGTCTACGTGGACGATATGATCGTTAAGTCAAAAGAACGAAGCGGGCATATTCCGGCCCTTAGGAAGTTCTTCACCCGACTACGCAAGTACAACATGAGGTTAAACCCTCAAAAATGCAGTTTCGGGGTAACATCGGGCAAATTACTGGGCCATATCGTCAGCCAGCGCGGCATCGAGGTTGACCCAGCCAAAATCAAGGCCATTACCGAGATGCGGCCACCTAAAACCGAAAATGAGATTAGGGGGTTTCTCGGGAAAGTCCAATATATCAGCAGGTTTATTTCGAAGCTAACCATGGTATGTGAGCCCATTTTCAAAAAACTGAAGATAGGAGAACGGGTACTGTGGGACGACAAATGTCAAGCAGCATTCGATAAGATCAAAGAGATTTTGTCATCTCCGCCGGTATTAATGCCACCTCAGCACGGTCTGCCTCTGTCATTATACTTAACAACGACCGAGACAGCCATGGGGGCTATGCTAGCCCAAACGGTCGACTCAGAAGAACGAGCCATTTACTACATCAGTAAAAAGTTCCTAGAGTACGAATGCAAATACACGATGCTCGAAAAGACGTGTCTAGCTCTAGTTTGGGCCACTAAAAAGCTCCGACATTACATGCTTAGTCACGAAGTGTACGTGTTATCTAGAATGGATCCAATCAAGTATCTGTTCGAAAAGCCCATCCTCAATGGCAGGATATCTAGATGGACTTTAATGTTAGCTGAGTTCGACCTCAAGTTCGTACCGTTAAAAGCCATCAAAGGCCGGGTAGTAGCCGAGTTCCTCGCCGATAGTCCGGCACCTGAAGAGGGACATACCGATACTTGGGCCTTCCCTGACGAAGATATATTCCATACCGACACAGAGACATGGGATCTATATTTTTGACGGGGCGTCCAACTTTCGAGGATTTGGTGTCGGGATTTTACTAATCTCACCACAAGGGGAGCACACCCCGTTATCCATCAAGTTAGATTTCGATGTGACTAATAACGCAGCCGAATACGAAGCATGCATTCACGGGTTGCAAGCCGCCGCTGATTTAGGAGTAACAAACCTCCGGGTCCACGGTGACTCCTCATTAGTCATTAATCAAGCACTCCAGAAATGGAAAACTCGGAACGCAAATCTCGTAGCTTACCAAGCGCGAGTAAGGGTTCTCGAAAAGCAGTTTCAAAAGGTGGAGTACATTTATTTACCTCGGGAAGAAAACCAGTTTGCAGATGCCCTATCCAAATTAGCATCTTTACTGAATATCCCGGAACATCTGACCAGCATGCCGATCTGCGTCGAAAGATGGTCCGAGCCGGCATATATCAACGCTATTCAAGACATCGAAATAACCGACCCAGAACCTTGGTACCAGGCTGTTCTAACCTACTTAACGTCGGGAGAATATCCTCCGGGATCTGAAAACCGGGCCAAGAAAGCCCTACGAAGGTGGGCCGCTCAGTTCATCCGCACGGACGATGGACAGTTGTACAAAAAGACGGCACATGGGGCTTTACTCCTATGCATCGACAAAACGCAGGCCGAAAAGGTCATGGCCGAGGTACACGATGGCGAGAACGGTCCGCATATGAATGGCCATATGTTAGCTCGAAAAATCGCCAGACTCGGGTACTATTGGAATAGCATGGAAACCGACTGTCAGTTATATGTCAAGCATTGTCACAACTGTCAGATTTTCGGCAACGTCCAGCATATGCCGTCATCCCTGTTATATACTATGACATCACCATGGCCATTTTCAACATGGGGAATTGATATAATCGGGAAAGTGAACCCTTCCGGAACGGGAGGTCACTGCTTTATTCTAGTGGCTATTGACTATTTCACTAAATGGGTCGAAGCCGAGTCATATCGTGTCTTGAACGCCAAGCACGTAGCAAAATTTATCCAAGATAAAATTATATGCCGATACGGGATCCCGCACGAATTCATTAGTGATCACGGGACCCATTTCCAAGTCGAAACCGCTACTTTGCTAGCAAAATATAAGATTCAAAGGCATACATCTTCGCCTTACCGTCCCCAAACAAATGGAGCGGTAGAGGCAGCAAACAAAACGATTGTCACCATACTTAAAAAGATGGCTGATAATTACCGGGATTGGCCCGATAAAATCCCTTTCGCCTTATGGGGGTACCGGACATCAATCCGCACCGCGACCGGAGCAACTCCACACTATCTGACATACGGGATGGAGGCGGTCCAGCCGGTCGAGCTTGAGGTACCATCTCTAAGGATTGTACTCGAAAGTCAAGTACCTGAAGCAGATTGGGTCCAAGCCCGATACGATTCGTTGATTCTCTTGGACGAACGACGATCCCGAGCCCTCAACAATATCCAGATATATCAAAAAAGGATAAAACGGGCTTTCAACAAAAGGGTTAGGCCCAGGAATATCAAAGAAGGCGATCTAGTCCTAAAATCTGTCCGGGCTTTGCTACCAGTCGACCCAAGAGGAAAATTCAAATCTAATTGGGTCGGACCGTATTTGGTGAAGAAGGTTTTATCAGGAGGAGCCGTAATGCTGACAGACTTGGATGGGAACGAATTTGTCAACCCAACCAACTTGGACCAGTTGAAGCGCTACTACCCCTAACCTTGTCTCAATGTCATTTGCTAAAAGTTTATCTTTTTTATAAAACTTTCAAAAATTAAGCAAGTCAATGAGTTAGGATTACTGATCCTACTGTCGCGCATCTCGAACTAATAGTCTTGATGTATTTCGAAAATTGCAGAAATCTATGTCTGAACTACGGTCGGTTTGATTCCACTAATCGTGGATATGTAGGCAACCCCTCAAAAGGGTACAACCACTGCAATAACGAAAAGACAGGAACGGTTTTCACTAATATGTCTTTTATTATTTCAAAAAAAAATGCCTCACGCAAAAATAAATCACACAAAAGTCACACAAAAAATAGTAGCAATCCTTAAATAATAAAATTTAGGAGACTACTCGTACATTTTTCCCTTCCCCTTATCTTTCGGGTCACGCGGATCCCGAGGCCGACGAGGTGGGGGCAAACGTTCCCTAATCACAAGTGGAACTTCCTTTACTCAAACTCGCTTCTTCGACTTTGGTTTCTCCTGCACCGGTTCGATCCGAGCTCGTACGTGCTCGGGAAGTCTATCCCGAGGACCAAGTCGGTCCTTAGCTGTTAGTCTTGGACCGAGTCTCCTTTCTAAGTCCGTTTGGGGGCTCATCTTCCCCCATGTACCTTTAGTTCTGGACCCTTTAGCCAAAGTCTTAGCCTTCCCTTTCTGGCCTGACATCAGTCGGACCATCGTAGCCGGGGTGTCGCCATCATCAAAGAAACCTCGATTATTGATGGTAGGAATTTGTCACGTCCCTAGCCAACAATAAACTACTGATTACACCTAGTGGGTAGCTAGGGTAAGTCGGGATCGTATCCACGAGGACGGTAAGGCGAAGTTTAGACTATGTCTACCTAAAACGAGACTAGGTCACCAAACAAACACAAGGAAACGATAAATGGAAAACTATGATGAAGGAGAAGAGATAGCTAGACTAAAGATGAACTAACTATGAGAACTAACTAAACAATGAAACTATAGAAATGATGACTAACTAAGACGATGAACTCAAATATGGAAGAAAGTGGGGTAGGTCGGGTTCATAGGAGTAGAAGGGTAATTGGGGTGACCAAGGGTATATGTGTCTCCTAATCGCTAGAGTCGGTCCGGGCTATCGCAACTTAGACCGATGTCAAGGTGGGTCCGGGCTCTCGCAACTTAGACCCTAGTCCGCGCTCTCGCGACTAAACTATTCTCAACATTTCCGCATCATAGACCAACAATGAGAAGATGAACACAAGTATGGGAAGCATGGCCACTACAACTCACACAAGCATTTCAACAAACACATAGAGTGCCCACAATGTGACTAACAACAAAGATGCAACCTTTTCCCCTTAATCAACCCTAATCATCCATAATCTACCCCTAATCCCTCTACTAACCCCACAAGATCACTACTCACTCATTATAAAGAGAAAACTAACATTCACAAGAGAAAGCAATACTACAAAACCAACATCCATAATGAAAAACAAAAACAATAATACTAACAATATGAAAAGATGAAACTAGATTGAATAAACAAAGAAAAAGAGTAAGAAAGATTATACCAACACTAGGATGAAGAAAAGATGAAAACTTGTATTAATGAGAAACCCAAATACAATCCCAAGGTTGTCAAGCTTGGAACAATCTTCAAGAATCCCTTAATCCAAGACTAATTACAATAATTATCTAAAGATTAGAGAGAGAATTAAACTAATGAGAGTAGCACTAATCTAGGGTTTTGAATGTTAATGGAGGCTTAAACTAGTCTAGGGTAAGATAAGATGTCTTAACAATACAAGAAGGGAGTATATATATGGGTACAAGAATGAAGGAGAAGAAAGAAAAGATGCGCGGCTGCCAGCTCTTCGTCCCGACCGGGACGGGTTGGTCCCGATCAGGATGGGCTCACAGTAGCACCCTCCAAAGCGCACCTCATCCCGAACGGGATGAGGCCATCCCGAACGGGATGGGTCTTGTAGGCCTCCCTTAAGAGCTCTTTGGTCCCTCCTTGGTTCTCGTGGGCTTCCCATCGATTCTCGGTACTCGGGATCGGGTCTCGGAGGCTCGGGATTGGGTCCCAAGGTCTCGGGGTCGATTCCAAGGCATTGAGTCATCGTTCCTTCACTCCGTTGGCTCCAAAATGTGTATGTATAGAGTCGGAATCGCTCCAACTCTTCCAAATTGGTCTCGGGAACCTGAAACGAACTAAAGGAAGCATAAGAAGCCCATAAATCGCTCCTAAGGAGCGATTCCACAAGGAAAAATGGGACCAAAACACATGCAAATAAGCACTACAAACTACACTTATCAATTATCCTTAGCCTGTTCTCGGCACAGCAAGTCAAAGGCTTTGTCAGTCTTTAAAGCAGCACGGGCTTTAGCAGAATCGGCCTGGGTCCACTTCGTATAAGAGTTTGATACCCAGATCGAGGGAGAAGCTTTAGAAACGGGCCAAGTGTGCCGGGTATACCATCTTTGCGCCCAAATGTCACACATCACGTCCGTTAGCTTAGTAGATTCACTCACGACCGCCTCGATTTCCGGAATTCTCTGGGCCCGACCATATTGCCTAACTATGCGATCGGGATAAAGATGAATCGTCTGCCTAAAAGATAGGATCAGTTGATAACGGGCCCTGTCTCGCAATTCTAATCCTGTCCAGGCATAAATGGGCCACCAAGGTACGGTCCAGCGGATCAATGGGCCTCCATGGAAAGACAACAGCTCGTCCCAGAATTTTTGGGTAGTAAGGCGAGAAAAGTCAACAGTCCGTCTTCTTGTCATCACTTGATTCGGGCGATATCGGCTTACATCTAGAGGAGGATCCAAGATCGATAGCCTCTCAAAAAGCCATAGCTGAAAAGTCAAAATCGCGAAAAGTCAAAATTGCGAAAAGTCAAAGTCGTAAAAAAAAAATAAAAAAAAATGGGAAAATCGACAAAAACCGCGAGAAGATCGAAGACCAAAAAAATCGGAAATTGAAAAAATCAAAAAATGCGAAAATCGAGAAAAAAAATCAGCCTACCTGTAGAAGACGGGTGCTACCGGTCAGCCTGATCGATGAATCCCTCTTACGATTATCTAAGCCTTGGATAATCTCCCCAGTAATCAGCCAAGTTGGGCTATGCTCTATCTCCATTTGATCCGCTATGGCAAGAAGTCTAACATGGCCCATACAAGATAGCCAATCCATATGGCCTTCAAAAGCGTAGACATGAAGCATGCAAAAAGTAAAGGCCCTACGGCTATATGCCGGCCTGGCCCGAACGTCATTTGGGTTCATAAATTTTTCAGCCAGGTCGATCAAGGAGACTGTATTTCCTTCCAGCATGCGGGACACCTCCATATGAGAAAGCCCTAAAAATTCTCTTAATTTCCTCCTTGGATCATGAACTGAAAAAGGGATAGCAGGATGAAGAATGGGGTTCCACCCTCCCACAACAGCTATTTCCTCAGGAAGGGGACAGATTTCGCCCCGAGGAAACCTAAAAACATGATAAGTATCATCCCAATAGGACAGGCAAGCATCCAAAAAGTGACGATCCACTTGCATCTGGCGGATTGTGGACAGCTGGGTAACGTCATTCTGGTTTAAAATAACTTTATCAGCATCTCTGAAAATTCGGGACCAATCTTGCAACATTCCAACTAATCGGTCAATACCCATGATTGAATTTCTAAAAAAAGAAGAAATAAGTTTCTCAAGGCTTGTTTTTCTTTGAAGGGAGAAGAGAAGTGTGAGTTATGAATAAATTGTGAGCAGGGAGAGGATATTTATAGCATGAAATCAGATTCTCCTCCTCACTTTGGGATTCCTAATCCCAAGGGATTTAGCATACAGGCCTTTTTCCTAGGATCTAGCTAAGTCATCTTGAGCATTCCTATTCCTTCTCAGAGTCAAAATACCTTGTTTTCAAAAATTCTTCCAAATTCAAAATTTCAAAAAAAATCCTCTTCAAATTTTTATTCCCCAGCACGAGTCATTTCTCCTAAAAAATGTGTTACATGCGAACTTTGCATAAATCATTATACAGGACGACTCAAGCAAAACCGTGCAATCAACTCCCCAGCGGCATAGACTTATACGACAAGTCCGATTCCCCACGGAGTATCATCGTCAATTCAGGTACATTTCTAGTCTCCGGCCGGCGGGCCCTTTGCGCAGGTCTAATGGACCTTAAACGACCCGACCGGAAGTCTGCCAGGTTTTAATCTTTGATTGGCCTGGTAGCTACTCTGACTTTCGCCTTGTCCAAGCCTCAGTCAGAGTGGGGGCTCTGTAGACACCCACATTTTGACCGCCAGGTGTCTATAGCAGTTTCCGACAAACACCCGATGATGATCGGACGCAAACGTGCTTTAAATACTCAGAAACGGGCTCAAAATCATTGGCATTTGGCTTGGGCTCATTATGGAGTATATATCTCACAAAACCAACCTCAAAATCAGGCCCAGTGGGTCGTTTCGAGTCAAATAAGACTAATTTGGGTCGATTCCGACACCAGGGGTAAAACCGTCTTTTAACGACCAAGTCAAAATCCGTCAAAAATATTCCCGAGGTGCGTGAGTCAGCCGTGACACCTCACACGGCTGATTCGAACTCTAATCCTACGAAAAATCAGCTACATAAAATATTAAACAAATCCGTTTAAGGATGGAATTCGACCTCAAGTAGGAATCCTATCTGAAAACCGATTCAGACACCCGACCGAGTGCAAATACTCGGCCGAGCAGCATATTCCAGCCGTGTTCCCTTTCTTCCTTGACAAGAAAGCGGAATTCTTATGCCTTACAGCTTCCTATATTTCCTATCTCTAGCGGTAGTTCAAACTCTCCTAGCCAAGGTCGGGAATTCCCTATAAATAGCCCCTTGCACACACACTTTTACACATAAATTAGCATCTACAATATACATTCATTATCGATCAAATATTCATAAAAGCATCACAAATTATTCCCATACACACACTCGTAAGCATAAAATCTAGCATCGATACACCGATATTACAAACCCGAAGGAAACCGGCCCGATACCCGACACCCTTCACTCGTCACGCCCGAACCGAACCACCACCAACTCACCGACATCCACTCGACGCTCTTGTGCCCAATTCACGTCTCGACGAGCCCCGATCCAAGTAAACAGAAGCATGTAGGTTGAGGGTGTACCAAACCCGACTTCTTCTTCTTCTCTCTTCCTCCTCGTCTGTCTTATTTTTTATGGGTCGGTCGTCGTTTATTTTATTTTCTAATATCGATACTACAAAAACTATTTTCATACAACAACATTATTAAAAATATGATATCGATTTTCTATAATCGAATATTGTATCAAAAAGAATTATATTAAGATCTCGACGATATTAAAAATCGTTACATCCTTTTTTGTTTCGTTCAAACTTCTTTTTACAAAAATTTTTTTTATTCATTTCGAATACTCGATATCGATTTCATAATCGAATATCGGGTACGACGAATATCGAAAACATAAAATCGAGTATAAATTAATTCATATTTTGTACGCGATTTAGCAAAATTAGCAATTTCGAACAAAAAAATAAAATCGGACAGACCCGCACGCGAGTCGCGCCACTCTCAGGCGACTCGCGCACGGGCCTGAAACCCGAGTCTTTTTTTTAACTTTTTTTCGTTCGTTTTATTTTATTATTCTACAAACGATTTCTAAATTTATATCTTTTCTAAAACTATTCGAAGTATTCGATATTGATTTCGTAGTCAATTATCAAATATAACGAATATCGAAAATATTAGATCGAGTGCAAATTATGCGATATTTGTACGCGATTTAATAAAAGCATCGAATTTTCAAAAAAACGCTTTCGAAATCAGCCCGACACGCGACTCGCCGGCATACCGGGCGAGCCGCGCGGCCTTTTATTATTTTTCGAACTTCGTTTTTTATACAAAACAACATTTTAACGATATTTTTCAGATTTTGATTAATATTTATTTTCTCGATCTCTTATATTTATTTGCCATATTATTTTTTACAAATCGATACTAACTCGTTTGTTCATCTTTTGTAGCAAATTCATCTTTTCATCTTTTGTTTTATTATACTAAAACGAATCTCACATGCTAAATTCAACTTTGACGTTAACTTTTTCATGCATTAAACCGACTTAGCAACCCATTCAATTCCTCGCATGTTTAGGAAAACAATGTTTGCATATCATTCATCGTATTACTAACGCGCGTATTCAAAAATCAAACGATATCCTAGTAGAGACCGCTAATGTGCGGGCGGGGTTGGGTGTTCTTAGTGAACTTCCCAACACGTACCCTCACCCTTACTCAGAACCGTGGTTTCCGGATGTCCGAATCCATTGGCAACGAGAGTCATTCAATATACGATTAACCGATCAAGTCGGCATCGGTATCGAACTGCAAAGGGACGAGCCCAATAAACTCTGACATCGGAAATGGGCCGTATTTTGTATACGGCCCACTACGACATAGAGTGGGCTCGAACGGTTCCGAATAACCATAAAATTCGGTGGCGACTCCAACTTCAATTTAAATTTCAATTTGACCATCTCATATGGAGATTCATTCGCCTCCCCAAACCCGCGCGTGGCCGCGTCGGGGTGGACCTATGTCATGTCCACAATTGGTCTGTAAAATTCATTGTTGTTTATATGCTTAATCCGCTATCAGGCGTTTACTCTACCCCTTTTTACCCTCTTAAACAGAGTCACCTTGTGTTCTTTAATGGTTAACCGTTTTTTTATGCTAACCTAGCCTCTTCCCTTGCCCTTAGCCTTGTTGATATCTTTTTCATTATTGTTGTGTCTGTCTGCATAATCCTGTGTTCACGTACTAACTTTCTTCATTAGTTGTGCTTGATAAACATGTAAGAACAGTTTTGCATGAGTTCGATGTCTGTTTCTGAAATGCATAGACTGTTTGTCTGTCTTATGGTTTGTGATTGGTAGGCACATGGTAGGGTTTGTTTAGTATGGCTGTTGTGTTTCTTTTCTGTTGTATTTGTGTGATGTCTTTTACTTCTTATGATGATTAAATTTGTGTGATGCATATTTTAAACCGTTTGTGTGTCGACTCAGCGTTATTAAATCCAGTTTGTCTCGATCAATTCAGTCGCTTTGTGAAGTTAACAAAGTCGAAGTCTTACAAAAATGGTCATTGATTGGTAAGTAAAGTTAAAACTTTTATTTTGTTTCAACAAAGTATTAAAAGTAATTAAAATAATCAACATTCAACATGTTATCTTGTTTAGGGCCTTAAAGAAGTTCAAGATGAGTGGTGGTCATATGAAGATGAAAAGATATGAGCCATTATGGAAATCTATGAAGGTAATTAACTAAAAGACTGCATTATTTTTCTCAATTTTTGTTTACACTTTAATTCTTACAATCCGCAAAATTTTGAAATTATGAATTTTTTCTGTTCCGTGGTAGTGTCCTCAACAAAGTGGAAGTGTGGACGATGGTTTGTTCGTGATGCGGTTCACGTACGATATAGTTAATCGTTGCTCAACTGCAAGTGACTTTGAAAAGGTAAGCAATTGGCCAGTTAATCATTCTAAGTTTTTCTTTTAATCGTTCTGGCTTAACTCCATGATCCTTTCCCCAATCATCTCATCATTGCCATGTTATTTGTTTATCCGAGCTGAGCCATTGTTACAGGGTAATTATATAACATTGAAGGCACTTCAAAAGTAACCATTCAACCTCCACAAATTAATCATTTTTATACGGTAGGTTGATGTGAAGGAAATGTCATTGAGTATATGTTGGGATATAGTACAAAAGATGGTTTCTTTGTAGTGGTCAAATTAGGTTTAATTTGTAGGCATTCTTTGTAGTAAAGTTGGAGTTTGTAGTGGTAAAATTAGGTTAAATTTGTAGGCATTCTTTGTAGTAACATTGAAGGCATTGTTTGTAGTAGTAAATAAAATTTGTGAGGTGAGTGTTTGTTTAATTAGTTCATTGCAACCTCGTTGATATTATAAGTTACCTATAATAAACTACATACGATCTTTTTACATGAATATATGACTTTATTATCATATTTATGTGTTCAATCGATAATAATTCGTCGTTCTTGTGTGTTTTTAAGGTTTGGATCTTACAAAATGAGCAACCCTACACCTACGGTGAAGATGAGATGAATGAATTACGGGACAAGTGGGCTACGTACTTTACGAATCGTTGTTGTACTTGAAGTACACTGGTTAGTTGGAGTATTTTGCCATGACTTGTGTGGTTTAATTGAGGTTGGAATTGTATCCATGCCACTTTTTGGACATGTGAATGTATGTAGGTAGATTTGGATAGATAGTTCAAGTAGACTAGTTAATTGGATCATTTTGGCATGACTTGTGTGGTTTATTTGAGGTTGGAATTGTATCCATGCCACTTTTTGGACATGTGAATGTATGTATGCAGGTTTGGATGAATATTGTAAGAATTTTATTTGGTTTATCGAAATGCAAATGGTTGCCGTCAAAATTATTAAAAAATTATGAATTTTTTGAATAAAATAAATATTGCTTGCGATATTTATTTGCAGTAGACGCTTCTAACAATCTAATTAAATGTATAAAATATGGAGATATTTGTGGCTTTGAATTGTAAATGATGCATCAAATTTTGACTCTATTTGAGGCGTCATATATCAAAAGACGCAGCAAAAGAGGTGAAATTAGAGGCGTTTTATCCAGAGAAGCCGCAAAATTTTCAGAGTATTCGAGGCGTTTTTTTAGAAAAACGCTGCAAATAGACAATTATTTAAGGCGTCACTTTTATAAAACGCCGCAAATAGTCCACTATTTGAGGCTTCTAAAAAACACCGCACCATAATTTCCAATGTGCGCCCCCCCGTATGAGACATCATAAAAGATGCCTCTAATGGGGGGGTTTATGGAGCCTCAAATCCATGTTTTTCTACTAGTGTGATTACTAGTTTTAATCCCGCGCAAATTGCACGGCGATTTCTTTAAAAAAATATAGTATTCATTCTATAAAGTGAAATAACGTATAACTATATTAACTTCATATATTTTGAGAAAATGAAAAATAGAAAAAAAAAATTGTTTGAACATAAAATCATTTTATGGCCACATAAGCATAGTAATGTAAAATTTCGTCAGCTGAATTAACCAATACGAAGTATTATGAACAAAATAATAACGTACACCAATTGCGTAGGTATATTATGTTACACAATGTTATGCCCTGAGAGTTGAGAGCGATCACTTGTAAGAAAAATTGAAAATATAAATTCAGTAAATAATAAACGACGTAAAGAAATTGTCTAACACTCAAGATCGTCTTACACTTTAAGTTGTGATACACAAAACATTTCGTATGTCTAAATTATTACTACTTATTTAATTTATTTATCACCTTTACATTTCTATTTATACGAAAAAATTAATTTATTTACCACCTTTACATTTCTGTTTATATGAAAAATTGAGTAAATGAGTAAAAGAACTTAAACTAATGAGTATAATTTACTTATATCATTTTCGTTTTATTTATTTATTTGTATTTATTATGCATATTATATATTTATATTATATACTTTAGATTTTTGTATTTGATTATGTTTTTGATATTTGTGAAATAGATACTGAATTTTTATAAATGCTAGTCATAGGTTAGTGGTTAATTTTTTTCCCAACTTAGTTGGAGTTATAATAAGATAGTGACTAACTTTATTAGAACAAAACTTTTTGAATGAAAGTTCTTCTCATAAATGGTGTATTTATGTTTTTGATGAAATTTAGTGGGGGTAAAAAAAACATCAATAATTATTCTGTACAACCGTTGTACCATGCAACAGTAGTAAAAGTTTATAACTTATGATAAAAAATGACCATTTTAGGTTAGTTAGTTAACACTTTCAGATAAATAGTTACCACTTTTTCATATTAAAATGTGGTCACTATTTAACTTAAAGTGGTCACTAAATAACGTAAAGTGTTAACTTTTTATCATAAATTAGGTCCGTCGTACGGTACAACGGTTGTATAGTATAATTTGTGAAAAAACATAGTGGGGGATCATGGCGTCATGGGTGTTAACTTGCGGCAGTTATTTAGTTGGTTAATATTTTCAGTTACTCCGTATCAATTATAAGAGCCAATGCTATATTTAATATCAGTATTCAATACTCCCTCCATATTTTTTTATATGACGTTTTGTTTTTTCGATGTAAGATTTTGACTTTAATTTTTATGTAAATATATTATTCCAAAAATTTTAAAAATTGCACCACAAAATTCCTTATGAAAGTAGCTTTCAAATGAGTATACATTTCATAATATTTTTTCTTATGTTGTGAGAGATATTGAAGAGAAAAATAATTGTCTCGAAAAGTGAGAATGACATATAATAAAAAACATAGGGAGTATTATCTTAAAAATAAGAGTTGATATCTTAACAATCTTATTTGTGATTTAATAATATTTTATATATCTTGATTTTGAATAGATTTAATATTAAACGTAATTTAATTATTAATAGGGATTTGTTCTAGCAGATTGTGATTGACGATGATGAATATTCATTTATATAGTTTGTCAAAAAAAATTGTTTCGTAGTTACGTTCTGTCACTCTGATATTATTTAGTACTTCGTATAATATTATAGTCTATGAATAGCAGATGCATTACCTTTATGCCATCCTAATAAATCGGAACAGCGGCAACTCGTAATAGGCAATAAAAATGGTTAAGTAAAAACTTTCGGTAGCGTACGTCTTGCCCCCTAATACGGTCAAAAACGTGGCAGTCATAATTGGTTCCGGGTTATAATTTAAGAATTTTAAATTGTCGGTGATGATTAATTTCTTTTTTAGAAACGGGAGAATTAATTTATATTACTCGTACATTGTATATTTTAATTTTAATATTTATAATCATATTTAAATTTATTTAGTCCGGGTTTTGAATAACTATATAATAATGTATAAATTGGACGTGTTATTTACCATAGATCAAACATTTAATAAAGTAAATAAGATGATTTAACTTGAGTAAAATGATTCAATAAAGTAGGATATTGAAAGTTATTTAACTTGAGTTAAGTAACTAAGTAAGATAGTTAAGTTAGAGATTGAATATTATATTCCCCAAATAATTGTGGGGCTGCCACGTCGTCATTAAAGTGTGAGGTTGATTGTGGAGGCTTAAAAAAAACCTACTTTTAATAAAATAGGGATTGGATGAAAAATGTATCAGTAATTATTGTGTACAACCGTTGTACCATGCGACAGTAGTAAAAATTTGTAACTTATGATAAAAAGTGACCATTTTAGGTTAGTTAGTTACCACTTTCAGATAAATAGTTACCACTTTTTCATATTAAAACGTGGTCACTATTTAAGATCACTAAATAACGTAAAGTGGTAACTTCTTACCATAAATTAGACCCGTTATACGGTACAACGGTTGTACATTATAATTTGTGAGAATGTAAAATGTGAAGGATAGGGCAAACATGATCGGAAATTGGGAATGAATAAAGAAAGCTCCCCAGCCGAATAAATAATCCAACAAAATATGGGAGATACAAATATGTTTACTTGACAGAGGCGTTACCCAGATGATGGGCCCATGCCATGCCATGGGCTTTGTATATGTATATATATAATCCTTGGCATTTCCCAACTGCAAACGTATCCCCACTTTTTATACTTTGTCAATTTTGTTCCAAAATCCTTCTGATCTCATCATCACTGCGCATATTCTTTCTTTTATACACAAAACAACAACAACAACAACAGATACTACTCTTAGTAGTAGTAGGAGTCGTCTTTTGTTTTCCGAAGACGAAACTAACAATAATAAAATGGCAGAAACAAAGGCGTCAAAATTCAAGAGGGTTTGTGTGTTTTGTGGAAGCAGTTCTGGCAAGAAATCAAGCTACCAAGATGCTGCTGTTGAGTTGGGCAATCAACTGGTAAACAAAAAAAAAAAAAACACTCTTCATTTCAATTCCATGGTATTTCAATGGTCATCGCATCATGCCATTTTTTCTACCCAAACCAAAAAAGTTGCCATCTTTCAAATTCATTTTTATTGACATCTTCTCACTTCATTCATTCATTCATTATTACTATCAAAAGGGGTGGAAGCAACATGCATCACTGATTTCCTTTCCTGTGTTTATTGTAGCAACATTATTACCGTATAAACAAGTGAAAAAGACGGTTTCTTTATACATTTCAGAGTGATTATTCTGGGGATGTGGGTATAAATAATTAAATGTAAATGAAATGAGCTGTTGTTGTATACTTGTATGTATTGATTGATTGATGATGAGAGTGAGAGAGAATATGGAGTTATTCGATTGTTGACCCACCTCAAACCCTCCTCCTCCTCCTCCTCTGTTTATTATCTGTATTAATGAAACGGATACAGCAGTAGTAGTAGTAGTATGTCTCAAATTTTCTTATAATTTGCCAAATTAATTAAATCTGTGTACAGGAGGGACGGAGGGGTAGAAGATTTTGAATAATAATAAAAATAATAAAAACAAAAAAAGGGGAGTTAAAATTGGGAGGGAGAGAGAGAGGGATGATGCTAGCTGTAATATGGGTGTCAGTGAAGCAGCCTTCTTGCATGATCTTTCTTTCTCTCAATTGTTGTTTTGCCTTCAAAACTGGAATTCTTTCTTTATGCATGAAACAGAGGAGTTAGGAGATCATCAGAACGAATGCAAAAACTTTACTTTTATTCTTCTTCTTCTTCGTCTTCGTCTTCTTCTCAGTAGTTACTCTTACCATTCATCCATCCCTAGGAAAAACGTGCTTGTTGGATATAATGAGCCATCAAAGCGTGGGGGGGTGGAGTACTACAAGGCAAGCATGATTAAAATACAAGTCCTGTCCACCCATTATCAATATGGGGCATCTACTCAACTCTAATCATCATATTTGCATTTACGTTCCTCCCTCCAATAACCATTGTTTAATCCCTCTCTATTTTACTTGTCGTCAAATGGGATGCATTTACATTAAACATACATACAATGAACAGCATGCTTATTTGGCATTATTTTATAGTACTAATTTTTGTACAGGTCAAATACTACCTATCTATACTAAAAAAGACGAAACATTACAAAATCAATGTTTTGTTCTTCTGTACAATTGATAGGATTTGACCCATTGTAACAAAGTGAAAGGATAATTTATTACTTCTTACAAGGGAGTATCTTGTTTTATAAACATGTGGGGGAGTATTATGGATTAAATTAGAAGTATTTAATATGTTGTCCAATAGTAGTAGTAATATGGTAATGGCCTAATGGGGGGAGGTGGGTTAGCGACACGTGTAGTGAATGAATAATGATGCTACTCCACTAGTAGAAAAAATGAGAATGGGTATGGGACTACTATGGGTGTGGGTGAAGGAAATGTTTTATTATTATTAATACTAATACTGATGAATGAGTATTTGGGGATGTGTGAAGGTGGAGAAAAGGATTGATTTAGTGTATGGAGGTGGCAGCGTGGGTTTGATGGGTCTTGTTTCTCAGGCAGCTCATGATGGCGGGCGCCATGTTCTAGGGTACGTAATGCATGCTTCCCCCCTCTCTCTCTTCTTTCAGTAGTAGTAGTATGAGTAGGAGTAGTAATTAAATGTGGCTATGTATAGTGTTTGGTGTCTATCAACTGATGTTGGATTGGATGTCAACCAGTCTAACATTGAATGGTAAGTTTTCCAAAGACCAGCAGCAACCATCATTGCTATGCCCCCCCCCCCCCCCCCCCATTATTACCCTCTTTTTACACCCACTTCTGCCTTTTATTCTTTTACTCTTACCCCTCCACTTCTCCGTAATCTTCTACGGAGTACTTCATTATTACCCTCTTTTTTCACCCACTTCTGCCTTTTACAGTATTCTTTTACTCTTACCCCTCCACTTCTCTATAATCTTCTACGGAGTACTTCTCTGTGACAGAAGTGGAGGGAGTCCTAGACTTTGTTTTTGCTTATTTAAACTTTAGATGGCTTTTTATGGGGATTAGGTTTGATCATTTGTTTAAGTGTAAATTGGACTACTTCTTCCCCTTTGTATTTCACATATTCTATCTGTCACAAACTTGTAGTAGGTCAAATAGTTTATACGGAGTATATAAGACAAAAAGTATAGTGATAAGTGGGTAGATATTTGATTTTTTGTAAACTTGTGACGGATATATACCGTCACAAAGGAGACTTGCTCGTATCTTGGGCAAGAAATAGAGTGCTTTTTTTCTTCATATTATCTCATTTTCCTTAACCATTTTCTTAAATCCGTTTGCAATACAGAAATGGGTCAATAAAAATGAGGTGGAGGTAGCACTCCCTCCGAGTTTTCATCATTGATACGTATTCCTTTTTTTGCTGAATTTGATCTTTTACCCACTTTCCATTTTATATGTGTGGTTCACATTTACCCACTCATTTCTCTCTCTTCCTCCTTATTTTCCATCCAAATGTGTCAATGTTAGAAATTCGGAGAGAGTACAATAACGGCGGTTTGATAGTGTCTTTGTATATGCTCGAAAAGATAAAAGAAATCTAAGCTTGGAATTGGACCTTTTGGATTTCCAATTAGTCTGTAAATAAGTACTGTATTAGTGAGTAGGATAAGTGATCCTAAAAGTTAAGAGTATGTGAGATGATCAGTGAAAAGTTAGGCCTTTTACATGCTTTTCAGGTTTTATGTAAATAAATGTTGGTTTGATCAGTTGGGAAAGTCTCTGAGCTGTTGGTTTTTGCTAATGTCTGCCCATTTACAGTAAATATATCTTTATGTCTACATTGTGGATGTGAACTGAAAAGATTTGGGTACAAGGAATACTTTTATCTCTGTTGAGAATTTTAGTGACAGATGTTGTATACAGTTATACCCTGTATGATTTGTTTTGATTAACATTTTGCTTCTATTAATCCCTCTTTTCAAGGTAATCAGTAATCTCTCTCTCTCACACACACACACACACAAGAGCATTCTAGTTTTTGCACAAGAATTAAGGCTAGTGATAATTTAATTTAAAAAAGCTAAGCCTAAAAAAATAATATTCCGTACTTTCTTATTTTCATCCACGAAAGTCCATTTCATAACAAAGAGTTATAAGCAAGACAGTGGAGTAATCATATTTCAAGTCTCGTATAGACACTGTTTTGTTTGTCAGATTCATAACTTTAAGTTTCCAAGTACAATAAAATACCAGTGACTATGCTCATACTACTTTTTTGGTTATTCTATGTGGAATGTTTGAACCTCTTAAGTTGAATTCGGAAGTAAGATGTTTTAGTCAAAATTAGGTGTCCAGAACTTTATACAAAATCAAGTCTGATAATCTCTTGCTTTTTGATTGCAGGGTGATTCCAAAGAGCCTTGTTTGTAAAGAGGTAAGAACGAACACGATTCTCATTTCATGGAGTTTCTTAATTGGCTGTAGATTGTATGCTTATATAGGCCATGTCATTATCGCGATAAAAGCAAGAGATCAGCTTTGCTTGTTTTTCAATACATGTGGAGCACTGTCTCCTTCTATTTAGGTCTAAAGCAGAAATGTGGCTTGATTTTATTAGTCAAAGTAGCAATTAGTTGTCTTTTCTAAATCATAAACTATTTGGTTCAACTCTATCTCTTGTTGATCTCACAATAAAATATGACTGCAAGGTGCTCTAATATGTGAAACTGACCTACTAAATCCAAAAGGTTAGATGAATAACCGAAGAATACATAGCGATTTGATCTTGCCTGGTTTTATATACTTATTAAGACATTTTCTTAAAAGAATCATTATGAGAATATTGTCCGTTGCTGTATTTTGAACTATTTCGAGACTATTTAAATTATCTTGAGACGAAAAGTAAGTTATTATTCAGACTAGTTTCACAGTTTTATAGACATGCTTTTCTAACCAAGAGATTTCATTGCGTAGATAACTGGTGAAACTGTCGGGGAAGTAAAAACCGTATCAAACATGCATCAAAGGAAAGCGGAGATGGCTCGACAAGCTGATGCGTTTATCGCATTGCCTGGTACACATCCCTATTAAATAAACATACTCGAGATATGAAAACTTAATCAAAGAAGCGAGTCAAACATAATTGTTTCCTTAAAACCAGGTGGATATGGCACTCTTGAAGAACTTCTAGAAGTGATCACGTATGCTCAACTGGGAATACATCGCAAACCTGTATGAACTTCCTTTCCATGATTTAATGCAATTGTGTATGATTTTATTTTAGATATCGTCTCTATCTTATTGAGGAGAGAAGTATGAGATCGAACACCATAGATGTAGGGCCAGAGCTGAATATAAGATTGATATATGAAATATATACTTCGTAATCAACCACCAACTTTTTTTAGGAGGATGTCCCAACAGATTGAAGCACCTTACAAGTTGTTACTAATGTGTAATGGATTGAGACGGTTGGAATCTAACTTTCCGTTACAGAATAATTCGTTTCATCTCAATGATTCCATTCTCTTTGTTGACTAGCTCATTTTCCCCCTTTTGTTTATTTGAGATTGGGTGTGTTTATTGGTGACAATCATCGGATTTTTGTGTAGAATCATCCCTCTCAGCTCAACATTTTTCTTTGCCACGCCGACAGCCGTGTTTATGAAAAAAGCATACTTTCTCTAGCCTTCTAAGATCTTCCCACTTAATTATTTTATAACCTCTAAAATTAATATCCAATAGATAAATCTTAGAATGTTGGAGGAAGTATTTTTTTCAAATATATAATGATCCAATTTTAGGAGATTCTATCAATAAAATTCTTATTAGTGAGATTTTGTGTGGATAATTTGTGTCTGGTGCATGTGATGCATTGGTTTTGTTCACATGGAAACATGCTAAAAGATTTGGTACTCCCTCCATCCCAATTTTGTTGTCCCATTAATTAAAGTTCGGATTTAAGAAATTGTTGGGAAATAAGATGATATCCTTTGACTAATAAATTTAAACATGAAGAAAAAATGTACTTGTGTAATGGAAAAAGGCTTTATTTAACTAGGGGTAAAATGAGGAGTTAATTATTTTTACTTATTATATTTGGAAAGTGGTCAATTAATTTGAGATGTACGAATAAAGAAAATGTGACAATAAAATTGGGATAGAGGGACCAAGGGAGTGTTTTATAGGGGTAAAAGATTTTATACGATGTCTCATATAATAAAACACAGTATTATTCGAGGATTAAACCAATAACTGTTCGTCAAATTGTTGAATTTATTAGCATATTAATAAGCTTTGTATCTTGCATTGGGAATATTTGTTTGGTTAGTTTAACATGAGATTTTTTAGTAGAGAGTAATTTAACTGTTAACAGGTTTGTCTGTATGCTAAATCAGATTCTTGGAACAGTTTTTATTGAGTGTGCTTAATTTACTTTGGTTAAATCGACATAATAATCTGTAAAACATAAATTATTGTTTGTCTCGTAACGTCCCAAGTCCTAACCATGATAATTAAGGGGAATAAAAAACAATCATGGATGTATGTCGTGATGATGTTCTTTCCTTGAATAACAACACTATATATATATATTTAATAAAAATATACAGTATTTTAATTGAAGCTGCTTGTGTTGTATGCAGGTGGGTTTGTTGAATGTTGATGGGTACTACAATTGCTTATTATCGTTCATCGATAAGGCCGTTGATGAAGGCTTTATCTCCCCGACATCTCGTGGTATAATTGTGTCTGCCCCGACAGCCAAAGAATTGTTTATAAAGCTTGAGGTAATTAATCAATCTCCATAAACTAATCTTATGAAGTTTTATTAATCAGCCGGACTAATAGGAGTTTAGTGCCATGTGATGATTGAATAGTCAATAGTTGAGAGAATAACGATTTGATTCCTAGCTCACTGTGTCATAAATGACCTATGTTGATAAGGACGCGTTTGTTTTGCGTACAAGTATGAGTTTGGGACGTGGAACCATACCAAGGTGGTATCGGGCTTCAAAAAAAAACATACGGAGTATTTAAAATACTTATTTTTCATATATACTGTATTAATTAAGTTTATGGAAATTATGTTTTAATCAAGTACGAGTATATTTCAATTACAATAATTCAGAATCATCTCCCTCTTGATATGAGATTTGAGTTGTACGTATACCTCTAATTGTTCATGAGGTACTCTATACTAAAATAAAACTCTGCTTGACGTAATTTATGTCAAAAACTTTTTTTTTTTTGCCAGCTAAGAAAGAAAGATGAGTCCTTAACATCATACATAATGCGTATGCGTAGGTTTTTGCTTGGCTTCTGATTTATAGATGCCTTTCCGTCCCATTTGACATGAATAATCTACTTTGACCACTATTTTCCCACAATAGAAAACACTTTGTAGTTTAAAGGCATAAAAAAATATACAATACATAGTTGTCTTAAGAGCCATTGTTAATCTTGTGAGGCTAGACGAAAACGAGGTAGACGGTTACTATTGAAAAACCAACCGCGCATCTTTCATACAAGAAGTGGATGTGTATCATTTACTAATCTTTTAGCTTATGTACCGAATCCTTGACAATTATGTCATTTTGGATGCAGGACTATGTCCCAGAGATCGATGAATTGTCGTCAAAGTTGATCTGGGAGGAGATAGAGAAGCCTAATTTTGTTGCTGAATCGGGTGTCACGACATAGATCGGCTGGTGGTTGGAAAAAGGAAGACAGGTTTTTGGGATTTTGGGGGGTAGCATTAGGCATACATAAAAAAAGTACAGGGATTGCGATGCTGATCATATAACAACTTCTAGTTCTAGTTGTAGTTCTAGTTCTAGTTCTAGTACTAGTATAGGAGGGAAAAACGGGGGTTTGGTTTTTTGGGATATTAATTATTACTCCAGTAGTAGCCAGTTGGTTTTGGAAAAATTGGGCTTGGGCACCCCCATCATTTTGGTTGTATACGGAGTACTTGACCAGGAACTGAACACTTTTTACATGAAATCAATGGTGGAAAAACAAGTATAAGCAGCTTAAATCTATCGTTTCACATTTTAGTCTCACCTTATACTGTATGTAAATATATGTTCGGGTTTGCATTATCCAAATGGTTTCCTTGTAGTCAATTATGCACTAATATTTTTAGCATATATCTGAACTTGTTTGGAAATATGGACTCGATCCATCCCTTGACTATCTACCTCTGATTGGAATGGAGTACTTAACTCATCAGTGGATTAAATGATTTATTAACATTGTCCTTTTTGGCATGAGGCCATAAAACAAAGTTCTAAACTTACTAAGTTGAAATGTTCATGACTTGGGAGGATTATTATCAACATAAATATATATCCAAAATGTCTTAATTTAGTGATTAAGATTATTACGAATAATAGATCTAAGGTTCGTCATATATGAACATGAAATCCCCGCAAACAAATATCACGTTTTTATAGAATGGTCAAATAGATATAGAAGCTTTATTCGAGTTACTCCCTTCGTTCCGATGAATTATTTGTCTTTGCTTTTGGCATAAAGAGGAAGAGATCTAATGACGATGGGACATGTGAAGCCAAACTCATGAGGAGCGCTAAATTACATACTCCCTCCGTCCCTAAAAGATTGTCCCATTTCTCTATTATATGTGAGGAGTATTTTAATGAAACAGGACAATCTTAGTGGGACGGAGGGAGTATAAAAAGTATTTCTAAAATAGAAAGACAAATCATTCATTGAGATGCTCTAACATAAAATATGTAAATAATTCATTGGAACGAAGTACATTACCGGATAACTACTCTAGTTGCATAAAAGCTAAACTGGACCCAAAGAGATGTGTGGGTACGTCACCCTATATATATATATATATATATATATATATACACACACGGAGTACTCGTATATGATAGTATAGGATAGAATGATAGGAGTATAATATATGGAGAAGTATGATCCAAATACTAGAGTAGCAATTTTAAGTAATCGGTTGTATATATCTCTATGTACATTGTACAGCTGGTTTTATAAAGTTGTGGAGTTAAATGATATAAATGTTTAAGTTCAAATACTTATAACTCAACTCAAATACTTGTATAAGTTCAATAAATATACAAAATAAACCCAACAACTTTAAGATGGTTGTACATATAAATAGTGATATAATACTCCGTACTATTTTCCAACTGAAGATAAGACGTGAAAAATGAAGAGATGAGGGAGTAGTTAAAGGTATAGGATGAGAAGACATGGTATGCATGGATTGGAGAAGGTAATGAAGGCCTAAAAGGGTGTAATCCCAATTGCGTATGAAGACTAGCAACTACCGTCTACTGGCTGAGGAGGGCATTCACTAATTAATTCTGCATTGTATATTTGTGCATACGAATTAGAATCCTGGCTGAAAATGACAGGATTAAGGAAGGATCATGAAAGGGTGAGTGGGTGGGCCCATATTGTCGCCACCAGAGCCACCCTCCAACTGCCTTAACGCCCTCAGCCCCTCACCCTCACCGCAAAACAAAATGAAGGCCTCCTCTCTTCTTCTCCCATTCTTCCGGACGCGGTTTCACACATCTGCCTTTCAATTCCCAAAGTTACTCCTCCGCCCTCACAAATCAATTTTGTTACCCTAAATTAATGAGTTATCCAATCACATTCTTCTAACGGATCATATTAAATATTACTCCATCCAAGTCTTAAGAATTATCTCTTTTCCATTTTTGTCATATTTATGGATTTATGGAACTGTCCCATTTTTATTTTGGTCACACTTTGTGTGGCTACAATCCATTCCTATGATAGTGCACCATTCACTCACACTCATTCTCACTTCTTAATATTTGTACAAAAACAAATTGAGACATTTCCTAAGACTTGGAGGGAGTATCTATTTGCATAGAAAAAGACAAACCTACAAAATGAATGTTTTGTCTTTTCTATACAAACTAGTGTACTAACCCGTGAAAATTCACGGAGTTGAGACGTTTGCATTGTCATGAAAATATCGAAGATAATTAATAAGCACTATAACATACAGACTTTATTGCATGGTACATTTGTGAAATTACTAAATTTAGAAGACCCGTGAAAATTCACGGCGTTGAAACGTTTTTCTGCATCAAAAAGGCAAATTACAATTCATATGAAGATGAACGAAAAAGCCATATTGGTTAAAAATAACGTTGTAGACACCCACATTTTGACCGCCAGGTGTCTATAGCAGTTTCCGACAAACACCCGATGATGATCGGACGCAAACATGCTTTAAATACTCAGAAACGGGCTCAGAATCATTGGCATTTGGCTTGGGCTCATTATGGAGTACATATCTCACAAAACCAACCTCAAAATCAGGCCCAGTGGGTCGTTTCGAGTCAAATAAGACTAATTTGGGTCGATTCCGACACCAGGGGTAAAACCGTCTTTTTACGACCGAGTCAAAACCCGGTCAAAGATTTTCCCGAGACATGTGAGTCAGCCGTGACACCTCACACGGCTGGTTCTCACTTCAATCCTACAAAAAATCAACTTCTTAAAATATTAAACAAATCCGTTTAAGGATAGGATTCGATCTCAAGTAGGAATTCTATCCGGAAACTGAATCGGATATCAACCGAGCACATAATACTCGGCCAAAACACCTACACCAGCCGAAATTCCTCCTCATACAGCCGAGATGTTGGCTTTTCCACCAAGAAACGGACTTTGCATTCCTTTCGAACTCTTGCATTTCCTATCCAAAAACCGATTCAAACACCCGACCGAGCTAGGACACTCGGCCAAGTAAGCTACAAACCAGCCGTGCCCCTTTCTTTTTTGACAAGAAAGCGGAATTCTCATGCCTCTCAAACTCATACGTTTCCTATCCTAAGCGGTAGTCCAAACTCTCCTAGCCAAGGTCGGGAATCACCTATAAATAGCCCCTTGCACACAACACAATACACATGAAAAAAATACATGAAATAATTATCAAACAACAACGAAATACACACCCATCAACACATTCAAGCAATTACTAGCATAAAATAAACATCGAAAAACCGATAATATTCCCGAAGGAAAACCGGCCCGTTGAACCCGAAACCCTTCACCCGACACGCGCCTAAACCGCACCACCGCCACCTCACCAACATAAACTCGACGCTCCAAGTGCCCAATCCACGTTCCGACGAGCCCTAATCCGAGTAGACTAAAACATGTAGGTTGAGGGTGCACAAAACCCGACCTCTTTCTCTTCCTTCTCCTCTTTCTCTCGTTTTTTTTACATACGGGTCGAGTCGTCGTTTTTTTTTATTCGTCGAGTTTTTTATTTTTTTTTATTTTTTTTTCTAATATCGATAATAACAAAATTATTTTCATATTAACGAACATTCTTAAAACATGATATCAGCTTTTTAGTCGAATATCGTATTAAAAGAATTATATTAAAATCTCGACGATATTAAGAATCGTTACATCTTTTTTTTCAAATCACTTTTTACAAAATCTTTTTTTATTCATTCCGAATATTCGATATCGATTTCCTAATCGAATATCGGATACGACGAATATCGAAAGCATAATATCGAGTATAAATTAATTCCTATTTTGTACGCGATTTATCAAAAATCAACGATTTCGAACAAAAAATAATATTGGACAGACTCGTACGCGAGTCGCGCGCCCTATCAGGCGACTCGCGCATGAGCCTGGAACCCGGGTCTATTTTTTAGCTTCTTCGTTCGTTTTATTATTTCTTTTACGAAACTATTACAAAACTTATATCTTTTCTAAAACCATTCCGAATATTTGATATTGATTTTGTAGTCAACTATTAAATATAACGAATATCGAAAATATTAAGTCGAGTGCAAATTAGACAATATTAGTACGCGATTTAATAAAATCATCGAAAATCGATTTCAAAACGGGCCACCACGCGACCCGCCGATGACCCGGGCGAGCCGCGCGGCCGGACACTCTATTTTCTCGCTTTTCATTACTTTTCGAACATCGTTTTTTTATACAAAACAACGTCTTTTTAATATTTTTCAGATTTCGATTAATATTTATTTTCTCGATCTCGTTTATTATATTTGCTATATTATTTTACACAAATCGATACTAACTCGTTTGTTCATCTTGTAGCAAATTCATCTTTATTTCATCTTTTGTTTTATTATACTAAAACGAACTCACATGCTAAATTCAACTTTGACGTTAACAATTTTGCATGCATTAAATCGACTTAGCAACCCATTCAATTCCTCGCATGTTTAGGAAAACAATGTTTGCATATCATTCATCGTATTACTAACGCGCGTATTCAAAAGTCATTCGATATCCTAGTAGAGGCCGCTAATGTGCGGGCGGGGTTGGGTGTTCTTCACGAACTTCCCAACACGTACCCTCACCCCTTACTCAGAACCGTGGTTTCCGGATGTCCGAAACCATTGGCAACGAGAGTCATTCAATATACGATTAACCGCTCTAGTCGGCATCTATATCGATATGCAAAGGGACGAGCCCAATAAACTCTCACATCGGAAATGGGCCGTATTTTACACGGCCCACTACGACATAGAGTGGGCTCGAACGGTTCCGAATAACCATAAAATTCGGTGGCGACTCCGACTTCGATTTAAATTTCCATTTGACCATCTCATGGAGATTCATTCGCCTCCCCAAACCCGCGCGTGGCCGCGTCGGGGTGGACCTATGTCATGTCCACAATTTGCCGACTCCGCTGGGGATTAGCTGATACGTTACTGACCTTCAGCATCCTCAGGGTGAGACTCGAATAGAAATCGTTTGACTAGTCCAATACGCGTTTTAGTTTTACGGTTCATGCATAACCCGATATTTTTTCTGGGCCGGTACTGGTGACCGACGTCCCACTATACTATCGATGTAGTCCAACTTGGATATATCGAAGGTGTCCATTAGCCGATTCGTATGGGTTTTACGGCATGTTCTAAGCTCAACTCGACTTAGGAAGTCCGCCCCGATTCTCGATATGCTGTGTACACTGGTATAGACCCTTTCAGACTGACCGAGACTTAGAATTAAAGCATACATGGCGTCATTATACTGTTTCCATGACTACGTGCTACCTGATCCACAAGTCTTATTTTCAAACCGTCTTTTTCAAAAATTGCATCTTTTTCAAAATATCCAATTTTCAAAACCCGGGACATATACCGAATTTAGGATCAACGATTTTACTCAAAATAGCCTATTTTTAGCCGGTATTATGCCCATTTCAAAACTCGAAAATATTTTCGAACCCTTCAAACCCGTCATCCGGCCCATTTCTTTTCGTTTTTCCGAAAAAAAGGCCGGACTCCTTGCCCCGATTTTACTCGGGCTTTCAAAAATCGATTTTAAAACTTTCCTCTTCTTAGGACTTCCCGTATTTAGCAGTGTCGGGTCATGTCATAAGTTGTCAAGTCATCTAGCGTCGAAACTCCGTCGATCTTACATCATGGATTTCCTCCCTATCCCAGTCCGCCTTATTATACTAAGGCAAGGCCCACCTACGTAGGACATACTCTTACAAGGGTCGGCCCGTCTACACAATCGAGTCTAAAAGTCTGGGGAATGTCTCACGTAAACCTCCTTTCGAACAGGGCCCAGCCCACACAGCTGGATCCTAAAGGAGGCCCACCTTTCACAAGTCATCCGTCTAGATGTCTTTTCCGAGTCGTTTCCTCTCTAGTCTTTCTTTTCCCCTTGCTCGGGATGCACTGTTGTTCTAAGGTTTGGGCCAGTTGCTGATTACACGGTGTTCTTACAGACAGGCCGCCTCACACCCGAACCATGACTAAGGACTCAATTGATCAACTAACCGCCTCGTTGGCCAAGATCCAAGAACAGCTCGACCAGATCAGGAGTGACCAGATCACCATTGTTACTCGGGTTAGCGCTATAGAGCAGGATAGGCCGAGTGATGAAGAAACTAAGGGCCCATTAGCCGAATTGACTAGCGCAGTTCTCAAGCTACAAGAGCAGGTCCACTTGTCGACCCACAACTCGATCCATACGGAGAATGCTCGAACCTATTCTCCCCTGACCGACCAGCTGCCTGCCAATCTCAATTTGACAGGCCTCCCGATGTTCGACGGAACCGAAGACCCGGTATTACACATCCGGGCCTTCAAAGAGTTTATGGCCCTAAAAGGAGTCAAATCGGACATGTTCAAACATCTGTTTGCCTCCTCGCTAGAGAAACACCCAAGGGCCTGGTACTACAGGCTTGATTCCAAGAAATACAAGACTTGGGACGATGTCGCTACGGAGTTCGCCCGGAATTATGCGGACAATACAGAAATCCAGACGACTATGCGCACTCTTGAGGTCATGGCCCAAGAACCGAAAGAGGGTTTCACCAAATACCTCCAGAGGTGGAGGGCCGAAAGCGTTAAGCTGGTCGACAAGCCCAGCGAAAAGGTACTAGTGGAGGCCTTTGTGAAAAACCTCCTCCCATCTTACCGGATCCATCTCCGGTACGCTGTCATACCCAATTTCGCCACCTTAACCGAGATGGGTACAAGAATTGAAGACGATCTGAGGTTAGAGAGCCTACTAAGGCCTCTACAAAGGGTTATCAAGGAGCCAGCTTATCTTCGGGCAAGCCCGCAACCACAAGCGTGGCCCGAAGCATATTCGACGAGGTTAACTCGCTAGACACCTCGACTAAGAAGAACACTCCGGCCCGAGTATTCACGGACATAGGGACTACTTATGCCGACGCCTTACAAAGGCTATCTTCTAAAGGCCTGATTCAACCTATAGGCCCAATGCCAGAGGTCCCTGTAGAAAAAAGGTCCAAAAACTACAACGCTCAGGCCTACTGCCGCTATCATCAAGGCAATGGGCACGACACCGAAAAATGCTGGAAGTTAAAACATCTCATTCAAGATCTGATCGAGAGTGGGAAGATACCGCTACCCAGCGATAAGCCCAGTAACAAGAACAACCCTCTTGCTACCCACGCCGTCATCATGGGAGAAGTAGTCGATTGCACTCATCTCATTTCACCTTTCATTCCTCAAATCAACGGGATATGGAATGATGACGAGGACGACGTTTACTTAGCTAAGGGGGAGACCGTCCCCATCACTGTCGAAGAGATCCGAAGGGCCAAAACCAAGGCCCTAGCCGGCGCCAATGTCATTGCGGCCGGACCCTCGGCTCCACAATCCGTCCTTGAACCACCCAAGACGGATTCTACACCTGACACCGATACGGCCCTAGTCAAGCAACTGAAAAGGGTCCGAACCGATCTCACTATATGGCAACTTCTGGTCAGTTCACAAGAGCACCGAGCAGCACTTACTAAGGCTCTCGACGAAATCAAGGTAGACTCACTGGTTACCCCAGCAGAAATGGTAGCCACTATCCTACCTCATCTCAAGGGCAAGTCCGAAAGAGAAGGCCCACTTATCACCTTCTCCGAGTCCGATCTGCCGCCATTTGGGGCCGCCCACAACCTGGCCCTGTACATCACGGTGATCTCACGGGGCAAGTATCTACCTATGACCCTGATCGATGACGGGTCCGCTGTAAATGTCCTTCCTTTAAGGACTGCAAAGGCCCTCGGCGTTACCGAGGCCGACTATCTTCCTACTACGCAGACTATCCAGGCTTTTGATGGGAGCCCGAAATCAGTTGTTGGGGCTGTCAAGCTGACCATCATAACAGGCCCGATCGAAAAAGAGCTCGAATTCCAAGTGATCGATGTCACTTCATCTTTCAATCTGCTACTGGGGAGGCCGTGGATCCACGCGGTCAAAGCCGTATCCTCCACGCTCCACAGAAAGGTCAAGTTACCTTTAAAAGGCGAGGTCATCACCCTCGAAGCTACTCCCATAGCCGTGTCAAGCTGCAACACGGCAGGTTCAGCCGACCCACGAGGCTTCAACTTTATCGGGATGATCGAGGAAGAATATCTCTTCAGGCCCTACTTCACCACTAGCATCGACACGATGCTACAAAATTTGGGCTACCTACCGGGGGCTACTTCAAGGCCCAATATACCTGCTGGCAAGATCATCGACGTCCTAAGCGATGAAGATTCAAAGTTTGGCCTGGGGTACACCTTAACCCCGGAAAACGTGGTCCGGGCCGGCATCCAAAAGGCCTGCAACACTCTCGAGGGTACCTACTTGGACCCTTACAGCTCAAGACTGACCGACTACTTCGTCACTCCAGTATTCGGGGCTGTCCAAACGGGCCTCTATCAGCCCAACATAACCTACCCCGAGATCAACTTTATCCCGGACGATATCTTCACTCTTCTCCAGGCTGAATCAAAGGAGAACACAGACAACACCGAGCCCATGCTGGGGCTCCTTTTCGGAGAAAGTATAATTATCCCGACTCCCAAGGAAGAATTAGTCAACCTGATCCTCCACAGTAACCGGTTCGACCCAACCAAACTAATCTCTGAAGTCGGCACCAACACGGGCAACAGGGCTTGGAGAAAGACGATCAAGTGGACCGACAGCGAGGGTCGAATCTACAAGCTCACTACCGGTGAAGGGGATATGCAGGGCGACGAATCCGAATCCGAGTCTGAGTCAGAGTCAGAGTCGGAGTCCGAGTCTAAGTCTAGGAGGTCCAGTACTAGGATCGAGTCTGTAACCCCTTTTCCTTTTCCTACGCCCACGGGAGTCTCGGAGTCTGTCCCGAGAGCACTCCCTATACCGCCTCTGACCAACGATCAGATGGCCGCTCTATTCGAGCTTTTCTCAAAATTTTCTATCAATAATAACGATAACCGTTCTGCTTACGACTTGTCTTATTCTCAAAACATTTTCAAAAATTCTATTTGCAATGACATTGAGAAACCCGACGAACAGGTACCGCTACCTCAGCATCTAGTCAAGCAACTCGAGCAAAGGGAATCCCAAGATCCGGTAATCGAAGAAACCGATTCCATTAACGTAGGAACCCCTTTAGAGCCTCAGATGCTTAAGTTAGGTTTATCTCTAAACCCCGAGGAGAAGCAACAATTCACGGAGCTCCTCCACGAATTCAAGGACGTCTTCGCATGGTCCTACAAGGACATGCCGGGAATAGACCGGGAGATAGCCGAACACCGTATACCCATTAAAGACGGGTGTAAGCCGGTAAAGCAAAAACTCCGAAGAATGAGGCCCGAATGGTCTCTCAAAGTCAAAGAAGAAGTCGACAAGCAATTTAAAGCGGGCTTTATCCAAGTGTCTGAATATCCAGACTGGGTCGCAAACATCGTACCGGTACCCAAGAAAGACGGAAAGGTACGAGTCTGCGTAGATTTTCGGGACCTTAATAAGGCCAGCCCAAAAGACGATTTCCCGTTGCCACACATCGACATACTGGTGGACAACACGGCCGACCATGCCCTTCTATCCTTCATGGACGGGTATGCCGGATACAATCAGATCAAAATGGCAAAAGAAGATATGAGTAAGACCACCTTCACTACGCCTTGGGGGACTTACTGTTACACTGTTATGCCATTTGGGCTTATCAACGCCGGTGCCACTTATCAACGGACCGCCACTACCTTATTACATGACATGATGCACAAGGAAGTGGAAGTCTACGTGGACGATATGATAGTCAAGTCCAAAGAACGAAACGGGCATATTCCGGCCCTTAGGAAGTTCTTCACCCGACTACGCAAGTATAACATGAGACTGAATCCTCAAAAATGCAGCTTTGGGGTAACATCGGGTAAACTATTGGGCCATATCGTCAGCCAGCGCGGCATCGAGGTTGACCCAGCCAAAATCAAGGCCATTACCGAGATGCGGCCACCTAAAACCGAAAAGGAAATTAGGGGGTTTCTCGGGAAAGTCCAATATATCAGCAGGTTCATTTCGAAGCTAACCATGGTATGTGAGCCCATCTTCAAAAAATTGAAGATAGGAGAACGGGTACTATGGGACGACAAATGTCAAACAGCTTTCGATAAAATCAAAGAGATTCTGTCATCTCCGCCGGTATTAATGCCACCTCAACACGGTTTGCCTTTGTCGTTATACTTAACAACGACTGAGACAGCCATGGGGGCTATGCTAGCCCAGACAGTCAACTCAGAAGAACGAGCCATTTACTACGTCAGTAAAAAGTTCCTAGAGTACGAATGCAAATACACGATGCTCGAAAAGACGTGTCTAGCTCTAGTTTGGGCCACTAAAAAGCTCCGACATTACATGCTTAGCCACGAAGTTCACGTACTATCAAGAATGGATCCAATCAAGTATCTGTTCGAAAAGCCCATTCTCAACGGTAGAATATCTAGATGGACTTTAATGCTAGCTGAGTTCGGCCTCAAGTTCGTACCATTAAAAGCCATCAAGGGCCGGGTAGTAGCCGAATTCCTCGCCGATAGCCCGGTACCTGAAGAGGGACATACCGATACTTGGGCCTTCCCTGACGAAGATATATTCCATACCGACACAGAAACATGGGATCTATATTTCGACGGAGCATCCAACTTTCGAGGATTTGGTGTCGGGATTTTGCTAATATCACCACAAGGAGAGCACACCCCGTTATCCATCAAGTTAGACTTCGACGTGACTAATAACGCAGCCGAATACGAAGCATGCATTCACGGGTTGCAAGCCGCCGCTGATTTAGGAGTAACAAACCTCCGGGTCCACGGTGACTCATCATTAGTCATTAATCAAGCACTCCAGAAATGGAAAACTCGGAACGCAAATCTCGTAGCTTACCAAGCGCGAGTAAGGGTTCTCGAAAAGCAGTTTCAAAAGGTAGAATACATTTATCTGCCCCGGGAAGAAAACCAGTTTGCAGATGCACTATCCAAATTAGCATCTTTACTGAATATCCCGGAACATCTGACTAGCATGCCGATTTGCGTCGAAAGACGGTCCGAGCCGGCATATATCAACGCTATCCAAGACATCGAAATAACCGACCCAGAACCTTGGTACCAGGCTGTTCTTACCTACTTGACGTCAGGAGAATACCCTCCGGGATCTGAAAACCGGGCCAAGAAGGCCCTACGAATATGGGCCACTCAGTTCATCCGCACGGACGATGGACAGTTGTACAAAAAGACGGCACATGGGGCCTTACTCTTATGCATCGACAAAACACAGGCCGAAAAGGTCATGACCGAGATACACGATGGCAAGAACGGCCCGCATATGAATGCCCATATGTTAGCTCGAAAAATCGCAAGACTCGGGTATTATTGGAATAGCATGGAAACCGACTGTCAGTTATACGTCAAGCACTGTCACAACTGTCAGATTTTCGGCAATGTCCAACATATGCCGTCATCCCTATTATACACCATGACATCACCATGGCCATTCTCAACATGGGGAATTGATATAATCGGGAAAGTGAACCCATCCGGTACGGGAGGTCACTGCTTCATTCTAGTGGCAATTGACTATTTTACTAAATGGGTCGAAGCCGAGTCATATCGTGTCTTGAACGCCAAGCACGTTGCAAAATTTATCCAAGATAAAATTATATGCCGATACGGGATCCCGCACGAATTCATAAGTGATCACGGGACCCATTTCCAAGCTGAAACCGCTACTTTGCTAGCAAAATATAAAATCCAAAGGCATACATCATCACCTTAACGTCCCCAAACAAACGGAGCGGTAGAGGCAGCAAATAAAACCATCGTCACCATACTTAAAAAGATGGCAGATAATTACCGAGATTGGCCCGATAAAATTCCTTTCGCTTTATGGGGATACCGGACGTCAATCCGAACCGCAACCGAAGCAACTCCATACTATCTGACGTATGGGATGGAGGCGGTCCAACCCGTCGAGCTTGAGGTACCATCTCTAAGGATTTTACTCGAAAGTCAAGTACCTGAAGCAGATTGGGTTCAAGCCCGGTACGACTCGTTGATTCGTTTAGACGAACGACGATCTCGAGCCCTTAACAACATCCAGATATATCAAAAAAGGATAAAACGGGCTTTCAACAAAAGGGTTAGGCCCAGAAACATCAAAGAGGGCGATCTAGTCTTAAAATCTGTCCGGGCTTTGTTACCAGTCGACCCAAGGGGAAAATTCAAACCTAATTGGGCCGGACCCTATCTAGTGAAGAAGGTTTTATCAGGAGGAGCCGTAATGCTGACGGACTTGGATGGGAATGAATTCGTCAACCCAACCAACTTGGACCAGCTGAAGCGCTACTACCCTTAACCTTATCTCAATGTCATTTGCTAAAAATTTACCTTTTTTTTTACAAAATTTTCAAAAATTAAGCAAGTCAATGAGTTAGGATTACTGATCCTACTGTCGCACATCTCGAACTTATAGTCTTGATGTATTTCGAAAATTGCAAAAATCTATGTCTGAACTACGGTCGGTTTGATTCCACTAATCGTGGATACGTAGGCAACCCCTCAAAAGGGTACAACCACTGCAATAACGAAAAGACAGGAACGGTTTTCACTAATATGTCTTTTATTATTTCAAAAAAAATGCCTCACGCAAAAATAAATCACAAAAATCACACAAAAATAGTAGTAATATTTAAATAATAAAAATTTAAAAGACTACTCGTACATTTTTCCCTTCCCCTTATCTTTCGGGTCACGCGGATCCCGGGGCCGGCGAGGCGGGGGCGAACGTTCCCTAATCACGAGTGGAACTTCCTTTGCTCGAACCCGTTTCTTCGACTTCGGCTTCTCCGCCCTCTGCACGGGTTCAATCCGAGCCCGGATGCGCTCGGGTAGTCTATCCCGAGGACCAAGTCGGTCCTTAGCTGCCAGTCTTGAACCAAGTCTCCTTTCTAAGTCCGTCTGGGGCCCGTTTTCCCCCATGTACCTTTAGAGCTGGACCCTTTAGTCAAAGTCTTGGTCTTCCCCTTTTGGCCTGACATCAATCGGACCATCGTAGCCGGGGTATCGCCATCATCAAAGAAGCCTCGATTATCCTTAACCTGTTCTCGGCGCAGCAAGTCAAAGGCTTCGTCGGTCTTTAAAGCAGGACGGGCTTTAGCAGAATCGGCTCGGGTCCACTTCGTGTAGGAATCCGATACCCAGATCGAGGGAGAAGCTTTAGAAACGGGCCAGGTGTGCCGGGTATACCATCTTTGCGCCCAAATGTCACACATCACGTCCGTTAGCTGGGTAGATTCACTCACAATCGCTTCAATCTCCGGGATTCTCTGGGCCCGACCATATTGCCTGAGTACGCGATCGGGATAAAGGTGAATCGTCTGCCTAAAGGATAGGATTAGCTGATAACGAGCCCTATCTCGCAACTCTAATCCAGTCCAGGCATAAATAGGCCACCAAGGTACGGTCCAACGGATCAATGGGCCTCCATGAAAGGATAGCAGCTCGTCCCAGAATTTTTGGGTAGTAAGGCGAGAAAAGTCAACAGTCCGTCTTCTTGTCATCACCTGATTTGGGCGATATCGGCTTACGTCTAGAGGAGGATCCAGGATCGATAACCTCTCAAAAAGCCATAGCTGAAAAGCCAAAATTGCAAAAAAAAAAAAGTCAATGTCGATTTCCGAAAAAAAAAAAAAAAAAAAAAATCGCAAAATCGCAAAAATCGGAAAAATCGGAAAAACCGAGAAAATCGAGAAAAGACGCAAAAACCGCGCAAAAATCAAAGACCCGAAAACTCGGAAATTGCAAAAAAAAAATCAAAAATTGCGAAAATCAAGAAAAAATCAGCCTACCTGTAGAAGACGGGTGCTACCAGACAGCTTGATCGACGGATCCCTCTTACGACTATCTAAACCTTGGATAGTCTCCCCGGTAATCAGCCAGGCTGGGCTGTGTTCGGTCTCCATTTGATCCGCTACAGAAAGAAGTCTGACATGGCCCATACAGGATAGCCAATCTAAGTGACCCTCGAAAGCATAAACATGGAGCATACAGAAAGTAAAGGCCCTACGGCTATATACCGGCCTGACCCGAACGTCATCTTGATTCATGAATTTTTCAGCCAGATCGATCAAGGAGACTGTATTTCCTTCTAGCATACGGGATACCTCCATATGAGAAAGCCCTAAAAATTCTCTTAATTTCCTCCTTGGATCACGAACCGAAAAGGGGATAGCAGGACGAAGAATAGGATTCCACCCTCCTACAGCAGCTATTTCCTCAGGAATAGGACAGACTTCACCTCGAGGAAACCTAAAGACATGATAGGTATCATCCCAATAAGATAGGCAAGCATCCAGAAAGTGGCGATCCACTTGCATCTGCCGAATAACGGATAACTGGGCAACACCGTTTTGGTTCAGAATAACCTTGTCAGCATCTCTGAAGGTTCGGGACCAATCTTGCAGCATTCCGACTAATCGATCGATTCCCATAATGAATTTCTAAAAAAAGAGGACTAAGTTTTTCAGAGCTTATTTTTCTTAAAAGGAAGGAAGGGATTGTGAGAATTATGAATAAATTATGAGCAGGGAGATGAGTATTTATAGCATGAAATCGGATTCTCCTCCTCACTTTGGGATTCCTAATCCCATGGGATTTAGCATACAGGCCTTTAATCCTGAGACATCCCGAGCATTCCTACTCCTTCTCAGAGTCAAAAAAAATTCTTTAATCCTTCAAAATTCTTCCATTCAAAAAATATTCAAAAAAAATCTTCTTCAAATTTTTATTCCCCAGCACGAGTCATTTCTCCTAAAAAAATGCGTTACATGCAAGCTCGGCATAAATTATTATACAGGACGACTCAAGCAAAACCGTGCAAACAACTCCCCAGCGGTATAGGCTTATACGACAAGTCCGGTTCCCCACGGAGTTATCATCATCAAACTCAGGTACATTTCTAGTCTTCGGCCGGCGGGCCCTCCACACAGGTCTAACGGACCTTAAACGACCCGACCGGAAGTCTGCCAGGTCTAAACTTTGATTTGCCTGGTAGCTACTCTGACTTTCGCCTTGTCCAAGCCTCAGTCAGAGTGGGGGCTCTGTAGACACCCACATTTTGACCGCCAGGTGTCTATAGCAGTTTCCGACAAACACCCGATGATGATCGGACGCAAACATGCTTTAAATACTCAAAAACGGGCTCAGAATCATTGGCATTTGGCTTGGGCTCATTATGGAGTACATATCTCACAAAACCAACCTCAAAATCAGGCCCAGTGGGTCGTTTCGAGTCAAATAAGACTAATTTGGGTCGATTCCGGCACCAGGGGTAAAACCGTCTTTTTACGACCGAGTCAAAACCCGGTCAAAGATTTTCCCGAGACATGTGAGTCAGCCGTGACACCTCACACGGCTGGTTCTCACTTCAATCCTACAAAAAATCAACTTCTTAAAATATTAAACAAATCCGTTTAAGGATAGGATTCGATCTCAAGTAGGAATTCTATCCGGAAACTGAATCGGATATCAACCGAGCACATAATACTCGGCCAAAACACCTACACCAGCCGAAATTCCTCCTCATACAGCCGAGATGTTGGCTTTTCCACCAAGAAACGGACTTTGCATTCCTTTCGAACTCTTGCATTTCCTATCCAAAAACCGATTCAAACACCCGACCGAGCTAGGACACTCGGCCAAGTAAGCTACAAACCAGCCGTGCCCCTTTCTTTTTTGACAAGAAAGCGGAATTCTCATGCCTCTCAAACTCATACGTTTCATATCCTAAGCGGTAGTCCAAACTCTCCTAGCCAAGGTCGGGAATCACCTATAAATAGCCCCTTGCACACAACACAATACACATGAAAAAAATACATGAAATAATTATCAAACAACAACGAAATACATACACCCATCAACACATTCAAGCAATTACTAGCATAAAATAAACATCGAAAAACCGATAATATTCCCGAAGGAAAACCGACCCGTTGAACCCGAAACCCTTCACCCGACACGCGCCTAAACCGCACCACCGCCACCTCACCAACATAAACTCGACGCTCCAAGTGCCCAAGCCACGTTCCGACGAGCCCTAATCCGAGTAGACTAAAACATGTAGGTTGAGGGTGCACAAAACCCGACCTCTTTCTCTTCCTTCTCCTCTTTCTCTCGTTTTTTTTACATACGGGTCGAGTCGTCGTTTTTTTTTATTCGTCGAGTTTTTTTTTTATTTTTTTCTAATATCGATAATAACAAAATTATTTTCATATTAACGAACATTCTTAAAACATGATATCAGCTTTTTAGTCGAATATCGTATTAAAAGAATTATATTAAAATCTCGACGATATTAAGAATCGTTAAATCTTTTTTTTCAAATCACTTTTTACAAAATCTTTTTTTATTCATTCCGAATATTCGATATCGATTTCCTAATCGAATATCGGATACGACGAATATCGAAAGCATAATATCGAGTATAAATTAATTCCTATTTTGTACGCGATTTTATCAAAAATCAACGATTTCGAACAAAAAATAATATTGGACAGACTCGTACGCGAGTCGCGCGCCCTATCAGGCGACTCACGCACGAGCCTGGAACCCGGGTCTATTTTTTAGCTTCTTCGTTCGTTTTATTATTTCTTTTACGAAACTATTACAAAACTTATATCTTTTCTAAAACCATTCCGAATATTTGATATTGATTTTGTAGTCAACTATTAAATATAACGAATATCGAAAATATTAAGTCGAGTGCAAATTAGACAATATTAGTACGCGATTTAATAAAATCATCGAAAATCGATTTCAAAACGGGCCACCACGCGACCCGCCGATGACCCGGGCGAGCCGCGCGGCCGGACACTCTATTTTCTCGCTTTTCATTACTTTTCGAACATCGTTTTTTTATACAAAACAACGTCTTTTTAATATTTTTCAGATTTCGATTAATATTTATTTTCTCGATCTCGTTTATTATATTTGCTATATTATTTTACACAAATCGATACTAACTCGTTTGTTCATCTTGTAGCAAATTCATCTTTATTTCATCTTTTGTTTTATTATACTAAAACGAACTCACATGCTAAATTCAACTTTGACGTTAACAATTTTGCATGCATTAAATCGACTTAGCAACCCATTCAATTCCTCGCATGTTTAGGAAAACAATGTTTGCATATCATTCATCGTATTACTAACGCGCGTATTCAAAAGTCATTCGATATCCTAGTAGAGGCCGCTAATGTGCGGGCGGGGTTGGGTGTTCTTCACGAACTTCCCAACACGTACCCTCACCCCTTACTCAGAACCGTGGTTTCCGGATGTCCGAAACCATTGGCAACGAGAGTCATTCAATATACGATTAACCGCTCTAGTCGGCATCTATATCGATATGCAAAGGGACGAGCCCAATAAACTCTCACATCGAAAATGGGCCGTATTTTACACGGCCCACTACGACATAGAGTGGGCTCGAACGGTTCCGAATAACCATAAAATTCGGTGGCGACTCCGACTTCGATTTAAATTTCCATTTGACCATCTCATGGAGATTCATTCGCCTCCCCAAACCCGCGCGTGGCCGCGTCGGGGTGGACCTATGTCATGTCCACAAACGTAAGAGCAATTATTTTGATGCAGACGATTATTACAGTGTATTCAATATCTAAGTCAAATAACATGTGGATTTCACCCAATTTCGAAGAGTATATGATAAATAATGTAGAAGATATCGTAAGTATAACGACATAAGACGTCGAAATGAGTACTTGTAAAATAGTCGTTTCACACAATTCATACAAAAAAGGGAAAATGAAACAAATTAGGGTAATGTTATATACAACCCATAGGGTTGTATTTAAGCATGTAAAGTATTCCAATTTTGGTATAAACACATGGATTTGAGCACAAATTACACATATATCAAGACAATAAATACATGTATTAATGGATTATTTTCTTATTTGGTCTCTTAAATACAACCCTATGGGTTGTATATATCATTTTCCAACAAATTATACCTCTACAAATGAGAAATTTAAATTTATAGTTACACATGTACTTTATGTCATTAACAATTGAGTTTTGTCATTTATTCAACAACATCACTACAATTCCCATATCACATTAATTATTTTTATTAAATAACTTTGTCATATCCAAACTCCCTTAGAAGGAAATTTTAATATTTAAATTATGAAAATAATTAAAAATATTTTTTTGTATACTTTTGTATGTACCAATATATTTTAGAAAATGACTACCCGTAATATTTATACATTATTGAGATAAGAATTGATTAAAAAAAGAATAATATAGTAATTTTCCAGCGGTAAAAAATAATATTATATATTTTAGAAAATGAATATTCCCTCTATTTTTTATGTTTCTCCCCGCTTTATAGGAATTGTGAGAAGCATTTAATTGAAACGGGAAGAAACATACGGAGGAGTAATATTTATTTATGAAGAAACTAATTAAAAATACGAATAACTCAGTGACGACCCTCAATATGTATTATGTTTATACGGAGTATAATTTTGACAACAAAAATTTGGAGTGGTGCAGTGGTAAAAGAGTTGAGTTGTAACATGAAAGTCATGAGTTCGAACCTTCTTGGCGCTACAATTTTATACTTTCCCATGCATTGTTTAAATAAGTAAATAATTATTTACTCATATCCTAATTGTGATGAAGCTAATACTCCATACTTTTAGGCCTACATTTTCTATTATCATAAATTATTTTTGATTTAAGGTTTTATAAAATACTCAATATCATCATTTTTTTTACTGATTTCCATTTAATTTTTAAGATTCTATAACAATATCTTTTTCTATTGATTGGCATGTAAATAGATAATTGTGATACATGATAAGAAAAAAAAAATTAACATTTGTTTCCATATTTAGATTGAACATTTTGGAGAAAAATAATTAGGGGGATTAATCTCTTGCTCTCTCGGTCATAAATTATTGCCCAATTTCATGATTATATGTGAGGTGTATTTTACTGAAATGAAACAATAAATTGTAACCAGAAAGAGTAATATATAGAAGTTTTATTGTAGACAACTTGGCGGTTTCGAAAAATAATTCGTATTAACCAACCTCGAATCATTCTAGGACTAAAACTCTAATATTTTGTATCTAATATACGAAGCATATGCTCAGTCAGTGGCGGACCTAGGGTTTTTCACCTAGGGGCACACAAAATATTCCGACGATTTTTAAGTTTATAAATTACTCCACATTTTACGTTATTATTTTCTCTATAAATTACTCCATATTAATATAAATCTTCCAATGATATGTAAACCAAATGCTATTAAGAAAGATCCAATTGACTATAAGGCAAATGACTAAAACTGTTATACCAATACCAACAAACTGATATTTGAAATGGTTCAAAACTACTTGTTTTCAAAATTGTCGAGGGGGCCGGTGATCCCTCAGGCCCCCTCAGGTCCGCCCATGCTTGGGTAGAAGTGAAATTCAATCCAAGTTTTTTATTTTTCAATTAAAATTGCACCTTAAAAACAAAAGCTCCATTTATTTATATATTTTCTCAGTATATGATAAAAATAATTATATATTTATAAAAATGTATGTATTTTTACATGGAAAAAAAATTGAATAAGTTACATAAATTCGAAAATTTGTAAAAGTAATCTATAGATTATAGTATGAATTACATACGAGTAGTATATTAAAATTATTTAAAAAATTCTTAAAATTATGTTTGATAAATTATTTGATTGCTCTTAAAATATTACTTCCTCTATTTTTTTAGGTGAAATGTGAATATGTTAATTAAGAGATAATATACAAATTACATCAATAATGGACATCAAAGGTCATAAGGGTACAGGATTGACCCCCCTTACAACCCCCATCTTCTTTTCCAAACAACATCCGATTTACTATCCATACCACTCCAACGGACCTAGCTCGTTTCTTAACCTGTATCTTGATCAATTCAGCTATTTGTTGAGGTCTAGGCAAGCACATCTTTACTCTCGCTTCATTCCTTCTTAACCATATGTAGTAGTGGCACGCAGTCCAGATCAGCGTGTGCATCTTGTACTTAACAAATATAAGTCTCGGTTGGTTTGTTACCTGCACAATTACTTTGAAGCAGCACCAATTTTCTACAGCCTCAACCACACTTTTGCTATAGTGACAGTAAAAAAACAGATGGTCGATCGTTTCAGGTTCAGTCTCGTAGAGGTAGCAATTAGTATCACCGCTACAGCCCCAATCGTAAAGTTTTTGCCTACAGTTCATCCCATTTTGCTTAGCAAGCCAAGTTATGAATGAGTGCTTTGGGACATTCCAAGCGTTCCACACGCAGTGATGCCAGTTTAGCAAAGAAAAGGAACCTCTCAGTCAAAGATACCCCTTCTTAATCGAATATGCATTAGGTACATTCTGCCAGTTTGCTGGGAAGGACTGTTTTATCTTATCCTTCACCTTAGATATATTTTTCCACGCCCATGACGCTGTCTTTGGTGGAGAATAGTCTTCCCAGTTTTGTCCTTTCAGGTATACGCAGTTTACCCATTTAATCCACAATTTATCCGCATTCTGGTAAATCCACGCGACCAACTTGGCAATAGCTGCTGTGTTCATGATACTAGCCTTTTTTATTCTTAATCCGCCTTCAGCCTTAGGGAGAGTCACAGTATCCCATCCAACAAGCGGCACTCTCATGAAATCTGTCGTACCATCCAATAAATAGTTACGACAAATTGCCTCAATTCTCTTAATAAACCCTTTTGGAATGACAAATATACTTGCCCAATAGGAATGAAGAGTATTAAGAATGGAGTTGATTATAATAAATCTCCCTGCATAGCTGACTTTCCTCCCTCCTATACTCCTTATTCTATTGACCATTCTCTCAACTAGTACGTTACATTTTGTCTTAGTCAATCTTCCGACCTGAATTTGAACACCCAAATAAGGGAAGGGGATAGTACCTTCAACGAACCCTGTCACCTGCTTAATCTCATTCCACAGGGACACCATTGAAATATACCTCAGATTTCGCATTATTCATATGCAACCCTGATGCTTCTGAGAATGATGCAAATGCTCTTGTAAGAGTCATGATGGACGTAGCATTCCCTTTTCAAAACATCAATAAATCATCTGGAAACATAAGATGTGTTAGTTTTAAAGGTTTGCATAGAGAATGAAATTGGAAAGGCCATCTCTCAGTCGCATATTTGATCATCCTAGAGAGATAGTCCATACATGGGGTAAAGAGAAGGGGCGATATGGGATCCCCTTGTCTTAACCCCCTTTTTCCTTTAAAGTAAACCAAAATTGCACCCATTCAAGTTCAGAGTGAAAGACGTAGTAGTCACACAAGTCATCACCCTTTGAATGAACTCTTCAGTGAATTCTAATCTCACCAACATCTGTTCTAGGAAGCCCCATTCAATAGAGTCATAGGCTTTTTGTAAGTCAATCTTGAAGAGACATCTTGGGGACGTAGAGGCTCGATTGTATAGCTGAACAATGTCTTGGCATATCAGCACGTTTTTAATAATAGATCTCCCCTGTATAAACGCGCTTTGGTTTTCTTCAATCAAATCTGGTAGCACACAGGCCAGCCTACTACAGAGTAATTTCGAGATACCCTTATAAATCATATTGCAACAGGTGATCGGTCTGAACTGTTTCACTGAGGAGGTCTCTCACACTTAGGAATGAGGCTAATTGTAGTTGCATTAATCTGTGTTAGGAGTTTATTATTGGAGAAAAAGTCTTGAATAACATCACTGATATCACCTCCAACAAAGTCCCAGCTGTTCTTAAGGAACGAGCTCGAAAAACCATCAGGTCCAGGAGCTTTCTCATATGGAATACCAAAAAAGATCTTCTTTATTTCTGCATTCGTGACAGGCCTAGTTCGAATAGCTTTATGCGTGTCCGAACATACCCTTCCTTTTGCAATGACTTGAGGTCTTACAGGAGCAGTAGTTTTACTTGAGCCAAGAAGCTCCATGTAGTAATCAGTAAACGCCCACCGAATATCCTGCTGTCCAGAGCAGACTGTACCATTTTTATCTTCAATTTGAACAAACTTATTTCTACTGTATTTCTTCTTGAGGATGCCATAAAAGTAGGCAGTCTTACTGTCACCCTCCTCAATCCATTTCAAGTTCGCTTTTTGGCTAAGGAAACTGTTTCTTGCTGCAACAGTTTCCTTTAGTAGAGCACTAGTATCAATCTCCTCCTGAATAGCAGTAGCATTAGTAGGATCAATGCAAATTTGGTTTTGAATGTCCCTTAGTTGAACTTCCAATTGAGCAGCTTGATTCTCAATGTCAGCAAATCTTTCCCTATTAAGCAATTTCAGCGGACGTTTAAGCTCTTTAAGCCTCTTCACCACTGAGAACATTTTAACCCCATTTATCTTCTTACTCCAGTATTCAGATACTATACTCCTGAAATTTTCAGCTTTGCTCCATATAGCGAAGTATCTGAATGCTTATCCTTTTCCATATCCATCTCCTAGATTCGAATCCGTCACGACACAAGGACAAGGACATATCTGAATGCTTTTCCTCTATTTTTTATATCTTCTCATCTCTTCAATATATAGGTGGAGTATTATATATTAAGATGGAAAGATATAAAAAAAATGGAGCAAGTAATAATTATTCAGTGTTCAATTAGTCAATATACTCCCTCCGGACACAATTTTTTGCCCTATAACCTCATTATTATTTGTGAGGAGTATTTTAATGAAATTAGGCAAAAAATAGTGTCCGGAGGGAGTATAACGTAATTTAATGATATATTTTAAGTTGAAAATAAAAATTGAATCAAAATTTCACTTCTATTCAAAGTTATGGGATCTAATTACAACATTTGAAACCTGTGAGTTTTAATCTCACAATTGCCAAAACTGAAGTGGATTAATTACTACTTTTGCCTAATTAACCACACAAACCATTTCTCTTCAAATTTGCATTATTTAATCTAGTTACTTGAATTATTGCTACCATGAATTTATTACAAAGACTACAAATGTTACTTATTCAAATAAACTCAACTTTACAAAAAGAGTACGTAATTCCACGTTTTATTTGCATTGTAATGGACGAATGGACGAAAACAGGCTTAATGGTTAGCAATAGCATTAGGCACATACATACGGCGGACAACGTAATTGCTAAATCATTAATGATATCAAACTATCAAAGTCTAAATCAGTGAATCATTTTCATTTCTTGACTCTTATTAAGGAATACCATGAGTAACATCAAACTCCTAGTGCCACTATTTTATACTATTGTCATGATATGCTTCACGATAGCATAAGAAGCAAACTCATTTAGTTACATGATTCTGGCACAAACCTGGCCTCCGAGCTTCTGCATTGCCAACACGTGTTCAACACCCATACCCCACGATAATTTCACTATCCATGACCTTTGGGACGGTTATGTACCGTGGAAGCTAAGCCCCGGGCCATGCTCGAATACTCCAAATTCTGAAAGTCTGGGTCTGCCACGGCTTGGCAAGTTGCTATCTATAGTTATATATAATACACAAACTATAGCATGGATTATTTGGTGCCAAAATGCATTTACCTAAAATATTTGATTTAATATATAAGAGATGTCATCGGATTTAGTTATTAATGTTTTGGTTAGAATACCGCCATATTTCAAGTTCTGATTGTTTGTTTGTCGCCATGTTTATTGGCATTGGTTGCAGGTTGACAAATATTTGAAGTTTTCTTCTGAAAACTTGTTCTGATTTTATTGTTCTAATATTTTAATTACATGATTCTGGCACAAACCTGGCCTCCGAGCTTCTGCATTGCCAACACGTGTTCAGCACCCATACCCCACGATAATTTCACTATGCATGACCTTTGGGACGGTTATGTACCGTGGAAGCTAAGCGCCGGGCCATGCTCGAATGCTTCCAATTCTGAAAGTCTGGGTCTGCCACTGCTTGGCAAGTTGCTATCTATAGTTATATATAATACATAAACTATAGCATTGATTTTTTGGTGCCAAAATGCATTTAACTAAAATATCACAATTTCTATATTAGTCTATGTATAATATAATATAATATAATATAATATAATATAATATAATATAATAATCATTAATCTAATACAGAGTATAATATTAATCATAATTTTCATATTAATGATATATTTTCATAGTATTAACACCAATTATTTAAATATTTATAGTATAAAGACAATGATTTTGACTGTAATATCATTTATTTAAATAGGTTAAAATATTTGAAAATCTTATAGGCAAACATGTTGATGATAAAACTAACTATATTAATTACAGTTGAAATTATTTTAATAATAGTCGAACATATAGGCTATACAAATATCATGACTTTTAAACATTCTTACATACTAAATGTTTGATCAAGAAGACAATTTCAAATAAACATGTGTTATTAATGATGTCGGAGTTGCTTCCTAACCCAAAACAGCCCAATTTCAAAGTTGAGTGTTTGTTCTCACGACATTGCTGGCTTGCACTAGCCTGAACCGTTGTGACCTTTTGCAATGCAGGAAACCACATGTGCACCTGGTTATCCAAACCACATGTGCATCCTGCTTGGGATTGAATGAAATCTTAAAGCACGGTCCTGGGCTCAGCATCCATGAAACGTAACCATCCCACAATCCTTGTAAAATTGTCCTTTATTATTCTGGAGGTCATAGCTCTGCGAAAATCATATAAGCGAAAGTTTTGCTTGTGCTATTTCATTGATCGTGAAACATGCCATCATTGGTGGACCTCAATATATACAAGGATACTTGCTATAACAAACTTAGGAGGCGTTTGGTTCATCAAAAGGAAAGGGAATGAAATCAACAAAGGGAAACAGAGGGAAAGGAATGAGATTACCCAAATGTAGGTTGTTGTTTGGTTTCAATGAAAGAGAATGAATTTCACCCAACGTTCACTCAAACTCAACATTAGCGGTGTGCCATCAAATTATTTATACTTATGTAAAATAAAAAACTATAAAATAAATAAATTAATATCTAAATTATAAAAATAAATATAAAAAAAAAATTATAGTATCTTTTGATAATAAAATACCTGTAATATAAGAAATATTATTTTTACACTTTTTTAATTGTAAATATAGTAAATATACGGAGTAATAATTACAACAATACGATAAATTTTAAAAAATGCGTTTTCTTTTTAATTGATAAATTAAGGTATCAAAAATTATTTTGACCCAACTTCGACTCATATTTGACATGATCCGAAAGTGTGGTGGTGTTTGTAATGGTGGTAGGTGGGCCTTGGTGGTGGTGGTCGTAGTGGTGGTAGGTGGACTTTGGTGGTGGTGGTGATGGTGGCAGTTGTTGGTGATGGTGATGTGATGACTAGGTTGTTGAGTGGGGAAAGGGAATTCAATTACCTTGGGGGGGTGGGGGTAAGAAGGTAGAGGAGTTTGGGGGAAAAGGAGGGGGAAAGAGAATGATTGATTTGGCTAAACAAACGCAAACAAAGGGAATCGTGAACTTTGATTCCCTTTCCCTTTCTTGAATACCTCGTACCAAACGGCCCCTTAATGAAAATATGGAATTGTGATACTTAATGTTAAGAATCATTCTTCTACTAAAAGGATAGGAGCTATACCAAAATAATCCACGTGGCAGCCTCTCCTCAAAAATTTTCCCGCCACCACTATCAATTGTATGCGGATACCAATTGTATGCCATATTGGGCTTATTTAATAAATGATTTTAAGAATAACCGATTGCACATAAAAAATACTTGTATGGTAAATCTAACTATATTATTTTAAGAATAACAACATGATTGCTTTGTTATGGTAACCGCATGATTGCTTGCATATGTATTCTAAAAGTACGAAAATACTAATCATTCCTTTCACACATGCAAAGATAATCTTACTTTACTCTAAAATATTCCTTTACAGTAAGCAACGATAATTTTCACACATAATCATCTTCATTTTACACATAATTTTTACACTAAAATAATCCTTTCACATATGCTATATATTAATCTTTCAATATATTACCGTATTTAAAATTTATTGTCTATAATTCTCTTATAACTAAGAGAATAACAAGTTTCTAAAAAGTTTCCTCCAAATGCATTTCTAGCTAAATATAGAAACAACTAATATTTCATACTCTTTTTATATAATAAGAGAACAATAATTTGCAACATACAGTTACGTCTAAATATGGAGGCAATTAACTCTCATAATGTGTCTCATCTTTCGAAAATTATCTTTATGCATATGTTGGCCAAAATAAATAAACTTTTCGCTGAGAATATTTCTAAAATTAATAAATTATGAACTCTACTCATATTATTTTTGCTTAGTATTTTAAATTATGAAATATATATTTACAAAATTATAAATTCTAATTATTTTTTAGACCGTGATATTTATAAAATACGAAGTATAAACGATTGAATTTACGAAGGTTTGTATTTTTTCAACTTCATAGTAATATATTTGTTTCACTCAACAATAATGTTACTCCGTATTTAATAGTTAGTGTATGTCTGTTTAATTGATTGATTTGAAAATTTAATTTTTACAAAAAATCATTTAAGTAGTTTTACACAATCTAATGTATTAGTATATTTTAAATACGGAGTGACATTAAAAACGTTATTAATTCACACATTATATGTATTTGTTAGATAATTTATGGAGTACTTCTAAAATTATTTTCAACAATTTATTAGCTTTTATAATCCGTAAATTCTTTTAATTGTTAATTTATATAAGCCGCGCATCTGTGCGGATATCATACTAGTGCATCATTAATAGTATATTTTTTATATTGAATACAATATACTTTTGTACTAATAATAGGATAAACTCAATATATTTTTGTACTTCAATTCAGTGGCGGACCAAGAAAATTTAGAAAGGGGTGCACTAAACCTGTCAAAAACGATCCGATCTGAAAAAATTTGCAAATAACCGCCCAAAAAAAACCGGAACCGAAAAGTGATCTCACTCGATAACTACCCTCATATTTAGGGTCGGACACATGCGACCTTAAAACAGATACATTTATATAAATTTGAAAGTATATTCAGTTAATTTAAAAATGATAAAATAATCTACACTTTATCGATTATCTTAACAAAAAAATACTCTGTATAACAAAATTTTTTGATTAAATTATTAATATCAAAAGTTATGTTATAATATGGATGTCATTATCACCAAAGGACGCACCCGTTCACGAAACAACACATCTCTTTGTATCAGTCACTATATATAGATGACAAAGTCGATGTAATACATACGATCTAATATCAATATAATCTCTCGGCTTGCTCTACTTTAATTTATTGTTCATACTAATATATTTACAACACGTTATCAGCACGATCGTCTTTAAAAGATTAACCATCGCTTACGGAAATATCCTCATCGGTTGATTGCAAAGGATAATTGGGATTTACGAGTATTTATTTTTTCTCCCATATTTGATTCTTATTAACGAATGCTGCCATTTAATGTAAGTCATCCTAACCATTTTTTTTGTATTGCGTGTTCACTGTATTTCGCACAAATCTGCAATTTATCAATCTGTATTTTTTTCTCTGTATGATTTATTCAGTATATGTAAAAGAAATTTAATCTGTATGATTTGCCTACCCATTGTTTCCAATTTTCTATCACTATGTACAAATGTTTCTGATGGGGGTCGGCACCACAGGCAGCCGACACCCGGCAATCCAAAGATATTTCTCTCCTTGTTATCAGCTCGTGCCGGCTCCTCCCGTCGGGAGGGGGGTACGTCGACCCGTCTCGGTTGGGAACAGTAGAGGTGCTCAGGCCCTATAAATACCAAGAGGGCCATCACAAGAAGGGGACACAAAATCTACAAAACACATCATCTCTCTAAAAAGTTAAGTAATATCCCCCATAATCCTAAATCGACTTCTTAGCCCCTGTGACTAGGGATGTCAATGGATCTCGGATCCTACCCTGATCCTGGGATCCAATACCTTTAAGGGCAGGATATGGATCGCAATATTTTTGGATCCTGAGGATAAGGATCGAACCCTGATCCTTTTAAAAATAAAAGGGTCGGATAAGGATCCCGTCTACAAGAGCCTGATCTGACCCTTATCCTACCCTTTTATTTGTTTGACTTATATGTTTCTTTTATATCTTCTTATTTTATGATGTCGATGACATAGTTGATGATGATGATATGGAACATGAATCATCAAATTGATGAATAATGAAGAAATAGTAGCTATGGACTTGTGTTTCTTGTGGTCTTCTGGAGTTAGTTTCTTTTGAGTAACGTATTTTGGATAATTGATCTTTGTGGTTGTATGGACTAGTGTAGTAGCGTTATCTAAACTCTAAACTCCATTTAGCTTTGTTTGAACATTGTATATATAATTATTGGTTGCTTAAACCCTTTAAATGGTCTAAATTTAAATGATTACATAAGGTGAGAATATAATATAAAATAATAAATGAACTTAAAAATGGAAAGATCCTAATTCGATCCTGATCCTTAGGATCCGGATAAGGATCCTATAATTTTGGACCCTTAGGATAAGGATCGGATCCGGATCTAAGGGTAGAAATAAGGATAAAGATCTGGATCCTATAGGATCCGGTCCAGATCCTACCCTTTGACATCCCTACCTGTGACTGACTTGGGCGTTGGAGAGGCAACCTCGAACACCCTCCGAGGCCCTTGTGTGCTCCTTGTGCAGGTCCGGAGCCCAGAGCATTGTCAGGGACGAAGAAAGAGATTGTCGGCCATAGCCGGTTGGAGGTCTACGATTGTTTGATACCCAAAAAATTTGGCGCCGTCTGTGGGGAACTTAAACAAAAAGCTCCCCGCTCTAGAAAAAACTCGTCGAAACATTCAAGGATTTGGCAACTCGCGACGGCACAGATGCCATCACGGCAGCGAAGAAGAGTGCCGAACTCGAGGTCGTGAAGACCTCCCCTCCAGAGGACCAGACCCGAAGCAAGGATAGGGGTAAGGGTCTCATGGCCTCGGCGTCCACCCCAGCAAGGACACCCCTGGCCAGCGTCCTGGCAGACACCTTCACTCCCGAACAGCTGTCAGCCGCCCAACTCTTCCTCGCAGCCCTCTTAAGGACAACCGCCCCGTCCACCTTGACAGCGCTCCGAGCGAGGGATTCTCATGAACCAGCTACCGGAACCTTCCAAAGAGCTAACGTCTCGCCCAGGGAACTCTTTCCCGAACGGCCTGAGGCGCTAACGTTGGAGGAAAGGAAGCGCCGGTAACAAGAGAAGAGCAGACACCTGGACAAGGAGCGTATCGAGCTGCACCATAGGAGACAGAAGTACCAGTCCAGAGGGCCTTCGCCGTATCGCCCAAAGGTAGGTTTGGGAATCCTAGCACCGGCCATCAACATGAGGGGAGACAACGAGTCCCCGCCAGGCGAAAGACAACGCGATAGGAGTAGAAGCCACACTCCGACAATGCGCCACCGGCTGGGTCCCGACACCCGGAAGGCCAGAAGAAGTCACAGTCCCTTGAGGACGGTTCACTACCGCCTAGGCCAGAGAGAAAGAGAGGGAAGGCCCGTGAAAACCTTAAAGGACCGACTGGGCACCAGGGAACGTGGTAGGAGGCCCGCCAGCCCTGAAGGGCGCGACTCGGTATTCACCCGACTGACGAATAACACCGGCCGGGGGGGGGGGGGAGGCGAGTCCACCCATCGGGAAAGGTCCCTCGAACGAGAAACGTTCATGACGTGCCGTTCCAGGAGGAACGCATCCACCGCCCAGGAAGAGGATGAAGGTGAATCCGAATTGACCACGCCCGTCAAGAAGACGCCCAAGAAGGGACGACCCACAGTGTCGCCATTTCACCCATAAATTACAGAGCACCCCATGCCCCGAGTAAAGATGCCGAACATCCAGTTCAACGGAATGACTGACCCGGAAGATCACTTGGCGACGTACGAGAGCTACATGGCCATGTACGAGCTCGACGACGCAGTGTGGTGCCGAGTATTCCCTACCACCCTCACCGGGTAAGCCAAGTCATGGTTCCGAGGTCTACCCCGAGAGTCCATCCGAAGTTTCAAGGACCTCAGCACGGCGTTCATAGACCAATATGCCGGGAGTCGACGCCGGCAGATTGTTACAGTGGATCTGATGACCATGCGACAAAGGCCGAAGGAGACCATTAGGGAGTACGTCATAAGGTTCGACCTGGAATGCCATCAAATTAGGACAATCGACGCATCAACGGCCGCATGCGCCCTAACCCATACGATGACCGAGGGCCCTCTCAAGAGCCACTTACTCGGAGAGAGGCCGACCTCCCTAGTCGAGGCCCCGCGAATAGCGGAACGATACATGAACGAAGAAGACTACAAAACACGGCGCGAGGACCCCTCGCCTCCAAGAGCCCGGCGCCCACCTTTGGTAAGGGTCGCGAGCCCGAAGGGCCGGAGGGAGACTCCCGGAATATGGAACAGAGGCCGCGGAGAGAGAAGGTCGGAGGGAAGTCGTAGGGAAAAGTTCGACCACTACACCGCGCTGACACGCCCCAGGGCTCAGATCTTCGACATAGAAAAGAACAACGGAAAATGGGGGACTCCCCGGCCCATCAGGGCCGGACCCCATACCGACCCAAAGAAATACTTAGCGTTCCACGACCAGACGGGGCATACGACAGAGGAATGCAGGAACTTGAAAGACGAAATTGAAGGCCTCATACGGCGCGGTTCATTGGCAGCCTATGAAGCCAAAACCCTGCGCGTCACCAACAACAATGACAACAACAACCCCGACACGGCAACCGGTAGCACCAGGGACAGAGTTGAGAAAAGGAAGGAACACAACGTCATTAACATGATGAACGAAAGGGAGAAGGGAGCCGGGACCAGCAAGAGGCAGATTAAGCACCACCTAAGAGAACTGACCTAGCACATATGCTACGCCAGCGAATCCAAGAAGGACACTATCCCAACCCTTAGCATCACGGTGGATGATTACAAACGGGTGACATACCCCCACAGCGACCCCCTGGTGTTGGCCATCAAAATAGCCGACCACACAGTCAAAAGGTGCATGATAGACACGGACGCCTACACGAACTTGCTATACAGGGAAGCCTTCGAACAAATGAGGTTTGACAAAAGACACCTGAAGCTGACGGCCGACGCGTTATACGGTTTTTCCGGAACCGGAGTTGTACCCATGGGCACGATTGACCTACCGGCCACATTCGGAGAAGGGAAGGACGCGAAAACGGTGGCATCCCAATTCGTGGTAGTAAACGCCAAGTCGGCCTACAACGCCCTAATCGGCCGGATAACCCTAGACGGAGTGCACGCCTTAGTATCCATACGAGCTCTGACCCTGGCCTACTGATCAACATATTTTATATCGTATTTGGTAGTCCCCCGATACATATTTTTGAGCTTTTCTTCTTCCATATTTATATGTTTAATGTCGATTTCTATTAGAAAGTCGATACTGTCGGTTCTCGTGCTATTTTGTAGGTTAAGTGCAGTTTCGAGCATATTTAGGAGTAATAGCCCAGATAGCCGAGACGAGGATGAAGAACGAGGAAGAAAACGAAAAGCCGAGAAGCAAATAGAAGCTTAATAACGAGCTCAGCAGCACCCACTCGATCGAGTGCCTCATATCCGTGCTCAACCGGACTGCATCAGAATTTTGGGCCGATTTCTCTTTTCAGCCTAAAGACGAACTCAACTTGGAGCGATCACGCGTGCACTCGATCGAGTGGCACTGCGTGCACTCGATCGAGTGCGTTACACCCAGGCCGCGGATCAGTTTTTTAGCTTATTAGAATTATGGGCCTGTTTTGTAAGTCCAACTGATTTCTTTTAAATCAGTTGGAGGAGGATTGTCATCATCACCTTTTTTTCATACTCAGACATTACGTTAGTTTGGCTTAGGATAGAAGACTACGTTCGTTTCCGCTTTTCTTCGCAAGATTCATCGAATTCCGTTCTTCCCTTTTCAGATCTCAATTTGTTCGGTATCGCTACTTTAATTTTAATTTTAATTTTAATTTCAATTTCAATTCTCTAGTTTAATCTTTGACTTAATTCGTTCTTAGTTTTCGTAGTTATCTGATTTCAGTCTTGTAGTTTAATTTAATTCGCATTCATCATGTTTAATTGCAATTCATATTTTGTTAGTTTAATTACAAACGTTATGCGTAGCTAAATTATATCTAGGGTTTAAGGGGATCGATGGGTGTTAATTGGGTTATAGAAAATTGACCTGTCTCTGATCATATGAACTGTCGCCTGAATGTTGTTTTAATTCTAATTGATTAATTACTGGCCAGGGTTAATTAGTTAGTATCACAATTAGGACTTTTCGCCGACCGGGTTAAGGACTAATTAGGTCACAATATTTCAGGTAGACTAGCTTAATTCTAGCGACCGCAGGTTAAGTTTAGTTCTAAAGTTCGTAGTAGTACCGACCAGACCTACACCTTAGACAGTTCGATTATTGACCTGTTAGTTGACTCCCTGACCCGATTGATATTCATTGTGAACCTGAGACCCTAGACCTTTTTTATTATTGATTTACCTTTTAGTAATTAGCTGTCAATTCACTTAAACAAACAAGAAAATAGTGACTTGTAGTCTTAAGTCTAGACCTTAGAACAAGTATTTAAGCCCGTCTCCTTGTGGTTCGACCCCTACTTCACTATCTACATTATTTAGTGTACCTTAGGGTATCTTTGACTAGGGATACGACTACCCCTGTCAAATTTTAGCGCCGTTGCCGGGGAGACGATGTTATTTATTTACTTGTTTTGTCTTTTAGTCTTTTGATTGCTTGTTTCGAGGAACTTCAGTTCCTTGAGACCGTTTCTCACATTTTTTCTGTAGTTTCCTCGTATGCCCAGGTTCTCTCGAATTTCAGGCTACGTACCACCATTCGATCCTGAACCAGAGAGAACTCTCCGCAGGTCTAGGAAATTCTACAAGGAGATTGCTGAGACAGAAAGATCAGAATCAGTGGAACTTCAGACGACGAGCAGATATCTGAAGCACTGTCCTTTGAAGAGGATAATTCCACTACTGCCCCTGAGACACCGCTAGTAAGAGATTGGATCGCGGATTTAGACAAAGCAACCGAGGGAATCACATATTGGAACTCCCTAGCCTTAGCTTCCTACAAGCATTACTATACGCCGCAGAAGACCAACATGTTGAGGAGTCAGATCACTAACTTCCGACAGACATCTCACGAGAATATCTACGAGGAGTAGGTAAGGTTTAAAAAGCTAGTCAAGGAGTGCCCACATCACGGATTCGAGGTATGGTTTTTGTGCAATCAATTCTATAATGGTTTATATGACGATTGCTGAGCTACGCTCGATTCCGCAGCCAATGGCAGGTTCCAAAACAACGTTGATGATGATAAAGCATGTAAATTGATTGAAGATATGGCTACTCATCACTCACGTTGGGGAAATCCACGAGGTAACACCCGGGGAAATAGTGGTGACTCCGAGTCATCAAATGCCATAGTTAGCCACCTAGCCGCTTTAACTAAGCGGATTGATTCCATGGAGCTTGCTAGAACCCAAAACCAACAACAACAAGGCGGTATGTACCAAGTTAATGCAATGTCTGAGGTTGTTTGTGAGAATTGTGGGAATATGGGTAGAGTGTGTGAGTTTAGAAACGGCGAATGCATTTCAATCCATGAGACCACACCAACCATACATGAACCAACCAGGCTATGACAAGTCCTTGTTGTCCTATAGGAGTCAAAACGTGCTTAACCCACCACCACCGGCGGTAACAAAACCGTCCCATATGTGGCACCCCATAACCGACCTCCCCAAAACCATAATAATAACCGACAACAATTTCAGGGAGGGCAACAAAATTGGGGTAACCACCAAAACTGGGGTAACCAACAGTGGGGTAATAACCAACCTTGGGGTAACCAACAAGGGTGGGGAAATCAACAATTCCAACCGATCCCACAAAACCAAAACCAAACCCAAGCTCAGGCTCCAACCAATACCGAGTATGCGGAGATCAAGGCATTGTTGATGCAAGGTATTCAAGCTCACCAAAAGCAAGAAACCCAGATCAACCAAATACTCGCCCATAACAAGATCCTAGATACCCAAGTAGCACAACTTGCCGCCCAAAAGCGAGCTAGGCCACCGGGTACTCTACCTCCTCAAGGCGAACAATCACACGGGCAAGCCAACGCGATAACGTTGAGAAGCGGAACCCATTATGAAGGTCCGAAAATGCCCGAGGAGTATGTTGTCGTTGATGAAACCGAGCTAGAGAAGCAAGAGCTCGCCGAAGAAGCTATGTGCAGGCCACGAATTGAGGCTACTCGATCGAGTAACACCACCTCACTCTATCGAGTAGACCCCCTAAAACCTGGCAGAGAGCAGTCAAGTGTTCCACTCGACCGAGTCAAGCCTGACTCGATCGAGTTGGAGGTCACTCGACCGAGTGGTATCAGCCCACTCGATCGAGTAGACCCTCCAAAAGTGGTCAGTAGCCCCCCAGTGATACCACTCGATCGAGTGCTTGCAGGTGACTCGATCGAGTATGATGACACTCGACCGAGTCAGCCTGGACTCGATCGAGTGGAGACCGTAATGCCTAACTCAGCTTCTTTTCATCCACAGGTTTCAATTAAGGATGCTAATTCTTCTCAAGCACCCCCGTCTCAAGCCAAGGAGCCTGCGATTCCGATCATACTTTCATTTCCCCACCGACAGCGTAAGACAAAGCTCGATCAACAGTTCAGTAAGTTTATGGAAGTCGTTAAGAATCTGCAGGTAAATGTTCCTTTTACTGATTTAATAACTCAAGTTCCTGCTTACGCGAAATTTATGAAAGAAATACTAACTCGTAAGCGATCTTTTAGTGAAACTGAGACAGTTGCTTTCACAGAGGAATGCAGCGCGCTACTACAGAGTCGTACTCCGCCCAAGCTCAAGGATCCAGGGAGTTTTTCTATCCCTTGTACTATAGGGACATTAGCTATCGATAAAGCCCTGTGTGACTTAGGAGCTAGCGTCAGTGTCATGCCATACTCTATTTGTCAGAAATTGAATATGGGTGTCTTAAAATGTACCAATATGACTCTGCAAATGGCAGATAGATCGGTCAAGTATCCTCTAGGTGTCTTAGAGGATGTTCCAGTCCAAGTAGGGAAATTCTTCATTCCCGTTGACTTTGTAGTCTTAGACATGGCTGAGGACGCCATAATCCCTATTATCCTCGGTCGCCCTTTCCTACACATGGCAGGGGAGATCATCGATGTCAAAAATGGGAAGCTCACACTCTCCGTAGGAGATGACACCGTGACTTTTAGTCTCGATCACGCTCTTAAGAAGCCCATGATAGAAGAGTCCTGCTATAGCATAGATGTCATTGATTTGGAAATAGAAAATTATATTGACGACTATCTTGGCAGGGACCCTTTGGAGAAATTGCTAACATCCGGCGATGCTGATGCCGAGAAGAGATCATGGAGTGCGGAAATGGATGAGCTGGAACGCATGCTAAACGGAAAGGAGAGCACTATCGAGAAGGTATATAGTCTCGGCACCCCTAAAAAGAAGGTCGAGGTAAGTAAACCTGAACTAAAACCCTCCCCTCTAATCTGAAATATGCATTTCTAGATGATAAGGGTCTAAACCCCGTAATTGTCAACGCTGCACTCACAGATAGCTAACTTTCGGAGTTGTTAGTCATCTTACGACGACATAAGAAGGCTATTGGGTACAGTATATGGCACTGATTATAATACATGTCTACTTAATCTTTCACGGGTCTTGCAACGTTGTCAGGAGACCAATTTAGTCTTAAACTGGGAGAAATGTCACTTCATGGTGACCAAGGGAGTCGTTTTGGGTCATTTAGTGTCCGAACGTGGCATCCAAGTGGATAAAGCGAAAGTCGAGGTGATTGAGCAATTACCATACCCCGTTAATGTTAAGGGTGTGCGGAGTTTTCTTGGTCACGCGGGTTTTTACCGCCGTTTCATCCAAGATTTCTCCAAGATTGCCAAACCTCTGACTCAGCTGCTCCTCAAAGATGCCCCGTTCGTCTTTACTGACGAGTGTGCTCGAGCTTTTGACAGGATTAAGCAGGCTCTTGTTTCCGCATCTATTATCCGAGCTCCCGATTGGGATTTGCCTTTCGAGGTTATGTGCGATGCTAGCGATTACGCTGTAGGAGCCGTGCTCGGGCAAAGGAAAGACAAGGCTTTACATGCAATCTACTATGCTAGTCGGACGTTAGATATGGCGTAGATCAATTATGCTACCACGGAGAAGGAGTTATTGGCCATCATCTATGCTCTAGACAAGTTTTGGGCCTATCTCATTGGCTCGAAGGTGATAGTGTATACAGATCATGCAGCCTTGAAGTACCTTCTAGCGAAGAACGAGGGCAAACCGAGACATATTAGATGGATCCTATACTGCAGGAGTTTGACTTGGAGATCCGTGATAAGTCCGGGGCCGAGAATGTCGTAGCTGATCACCTATCCCGGCTAAGATATGATGGTGGGGATCTCGCCCCAATTGATGATTCGTTCCCGGATGACCATTTGCTTGCTATTACCATGGATACTCCATGGTTTGCTGATTATGCCAACTTCCTAGTTTGAGGAACTCTACCTCCCGAAGTTCAGTATCAGCAGAAGAAGCGGTTCTTACATGATGTGAAGCGTTATTTCTGGGACGACCCATATCTTTTTCGAGAAGGTGCAGATGGCTTATTTAGGAGGTGTATTCCCGAGAGTGAGGTACATTCTATCCTCACTAGATGCCACTCCTCTCCTTATGGTGGACATCATGGTCTTTCGAAGACATTCGCGAAGGTAATGCAATCGGGTTTCTATTGGCCCACTATTCTCAAAGATGCCACCACTTTTATCCGTTCTTCCGACGCATGCCAACGAATGGGAAATATTTCTCGACGACACGAAATGCCCCAAACCGGGATTCTTGAGGTAGAATTATTTGACGTTTGGGGTATAGATTATCAAGGACCGTTCCCTTCTTCTTACGGGAATCGGTATATTTTGGTCGCCGTAGATTATGTTTCGAAGTGGGTGGAAGCCATCGCTTCACCTACTAATGATGCTAACGTGGTGATCCGACTCTTTAAGAAGACAATATTCCCGCGTTTTGGGGTCCCACGGGCTGTTATTAGTGATGGTAGTTCACATTTTCATGAACGTCAACTCACTAAGCTATTGAAGAAATACGGTGTTCACCACCGTACCGGCCTAGCCTACCATCCACAAACTAGTGGACAGGTCGAGATCTCGAACTATGAGATCAAGTCTATTCTCAAGAAGGTTGTCCATACTTCGAGAAAAGATTGGAGTTCGAAGCTCGATGATTCTCTTTGGGCTTACCGGACCGCATTCAAGACTCCTATCGGGACATCCCCGTATAGGCTTGTTTATGGCAAGGCTTGCCATCTGCCCGTAGAGCTCGAGTTTAAGGCTATGTGGGCCTTGAAGGAGCTCAATCTCGATCCGAAGCTAGCCGGAGAGAAGCGCCTCATGCAATTGAACGAACTAGATGAATTCTGTCTCCATGCTTATGATAACACGAGGATTTATAAGGAGCGGACCAAAAGATGGCATGATAAGCGCATTATCCCCCGAGAGTTCCATGTCAGCGATAAGGTACTTTTATTTAATTCCCGACTTAGAATCTTTCCCGGGAAACTTAAATCCCGATGGTCTGGACCGTTCACAGTGACTGAAGTAAATAAATTCGGGTCGGTTACACTCACTACCGACAAAGGCAAAATATTCAAGGTGAACGGTCAACGCCTCAAGCTCTATCACGAAGGTGCGTACGTCGGTGTTGTAGAGGCCATGGACCTCAACGACACTCTCGATTCCACCTAATCCAATTGAGGTAAACCGGTCGAGTGGGACCGTAAGGCAACCCGACACCACTTGTATATATTTGTAATTTCTCTTTCCGCAATTTTTATTTTTTTTATTTTTATTTTTAGCTTGGTAGCTCTAATTGGGAGTTAGTATTATTTATCGAGTGAGGACGAGGGAATTTTACGGTTTAATTGATTTAATTTCAGGATTTTGATGCAATTAAAGAGACAAAAAAGGAGGAGTAGCAGCTACAGAGATCACTCGATCAAGTGACCCCTGCACTCGGTCGAGTGCCCTGACGAAGGAGCTATTGCCCACTTTTCATGGGGTCACTCGATCGAGTGACCCATGCACTCGGTCGGTCACTCGATCGAGTGCCCCTGAACCGGGTTCAAATTCGGTTTTCCGTCCTCCTTTCTTTGTTTCTTACTCCTTTTCTCAAATCAGTTTTTCTAATTAAAACCCCTTCCCCCTTACTAGTCTTATGAACCCTAACCCACAATTCACCCAAATCACTCCTAGTTCATCAATCCTTCACCAAATTTCACAATTTTTGCTTCTAAATTGCAATTGGGAGTGTTTATTTGTGTTTCTTGTTGTTGATTTCTGAAATTTTTCGCCCCTCTCCCCCCCCCCCCAGTTTCGAAATTTTCGAGCAACTTAAGGTATACTTCGGGTTTTTGATTTCCTTACTTCTTTTCTTGGTTTTATAGTTTAATTTCATCCTTAGTTATATACTAATCCCATTGCATGCTTGATTTTGTGTTAATTTCACCACTTTATGCTCAAAAATCGATTTTTGTGTATAGAGTCTGATTTTGGCCGAGATGTTGTGTTTTTTTTGTGGGATTTTTGTATAATTCTGTTTTGTTATTATGTTATAGTCATGGCAGGTAAAGGAATTCACCCCGAAACAACAACAGGAACAGGAATGCAAGGCAGCCAGCTGTCTCGACTGTTCAGCCTGTACCAGGCTATGAAGAAATTGTTTGCAAGGACGAGGCCCAGAGAGCTCGTTTGGTCACCTTGATACCAAGGCCGATGGAGGCTACTCGATGCTGCTCATCGCAATTCGCAATCGAGCTGGGTTTGAACGAGCAATTGTCGCAGCTCTTGTCCATGACCGGATTCGGTGGACTATGGACGCTTCGTGAGTTATCTTACCGACTACTCACTTTAGAATTCCTTAGTTCGTTTGAGTACGATAGGCAACACAGCATGATTAACTTTCGCTTGAACAATGTCGAGCATAGCATTGCCCTTAGCACCCTGTCTGAATGTCTTAGACTTACCTCTGACCAGAATGGAGACATCCACGACATACCGATAGTTCGAAAGCCCCCCCTTATTTTAAGTTATTTTTGGGTCGTGATGTCAGTGTCACTGCGATGGCACTCAACGCCATCCCACACCCCACTATCCGCCTCTTCTTGCGGATTCTGAGTCATTTAGTTTTTCCACGCTCCGACGTGAGTAAACTCCACTCATTGGAGGTGTTGATTCTAGGACACTACCTGAACCCCTTTAGGCAATCCCTAAAGGCATTCAGTGCACCGGGTATGATATGTGTCGGTATCGAGCGCCAGATCAGTGGATCTGGACCGCTCGCCTGTGGCGCCATTGTCACCGCGCTAGCAAAGCACTATATTAGGGGTTTTGGGGAAACGGTTACTTTTGACAGTCTCACCGACCGCGTCCCTTTGCTAGACCGTAGCTACCTCTTCTCCACTTTGAAGTGGATTCGGGGCAATCCCCAGAACTTTCTGTGGCGCATCCGGGACAAGGTTTGGATGAAACTCCCGGTTGTCAAAGGGACAATCCTACCCCCACTACTTGCATTACAACCCACTCCCGAGGGTGAGAACACACCCGACCCACCGAGCTACCTCATTCCTGAGGAGCTCTTCATTTTCGACGAGGGTGTTCAACCCCCTCGACGTAAGGTTCGCGTACAGACTGAACCCGACGAGACCGAGCCACCTAGGTACACACCTACACCCACCCCCGACCTTCCCGTTCCACACTCCGGGTGCCGAGTTTCCGCACCCGTACCCGTTTATGTATGATCCAGTTTATGAGCACCAGAGACGGGTACACGAGGGGATTAATCAGAGCATCATCAACCGCGAGATCCACGAGTACATGATTGCTCAAGGCATCTCGGCACCTCAGCACCCGACTTACTGGAGAGGTCCGGGTGACACTAGTGGTATATTCCACGATTATGGGGTCGACCCAGCTGCTTGGGGTCCGGACTACGGGCACACCTACGGCGGTCTAGGAGCACGGTGGTTGAGAGATTTGAGACAACCAGGTCAGCAGGGTGGTACTAGCGGCTCAGGCTAGGGCGATTCTGGAGCCGGTCCATCTGGGACCGGTGGAGAGGACGACATGGCTGATTAGCCGGTTTGGGGGAGCTGCCATTGTATATACGGTACATTCTTTCCTTTTTATTTCTGTTTTTATTGCTTCCTTAGATTTTTTCTTCCCCTTAGGTCGAGTTGTCCTTAGGATTGGCTGTGGAATTTTACTCTCTTATACGTTGTAGAGTCACATTGAGGACACTGTGACATTTAGGTTTGGGCGAGAGTTTGTGTGTTTTTGTGTGCTTTTATTTTCTGTTGTGTGCTTTCAAAAATTTTAAAAATCCAAAAAAAATGGAAAAATCAGAAAAATCCAAAAAGATTTTATTTTTTTGTGCATTGTGTCTGTCTTGTGTCTGTTGTGAAACATGCAAAACGGCGATGATGACATTGCATTTTACATGACCTCTCCTAATTGACAGCTAAATTCGTACCTGAATGCATGTAATACTTGAGATGGGATGATTTTGATATGATTGCCTATTGAACCGTTAATTGCCAAATGAGTAAATTTGACCATTTTGTCGGCAAACCACAAAAATTCTGAGGATTTAGAGCTTCCTAGGCCAGTAACATCTATAACTGGTCTCATTTATATTTAGGAATTGAGTGGTTTCTCCTTATGGAATGTGTAACATAAATTTGCATAAATATGACGTCCGTCTCTTGATATTGAATTCGTGTTTGGTTTGAGGGGAGGTACATGAGGAAAGGCATTTCTGTTTTTGATGAGCTCCACATAGCCAAAATGACCCATTTTTACTACCCTGTAGATTTAGGTTAGTTTCCCTTTGTTCAGCCAATTTCAGTTGTTGTAAGCCTATTTTTATTATATATATCAATCAGCTACAACCCAGAATAGCCTACCTTACCAGGACAGTCGCAGTGAGCATAATTGGAGTTATTTCACTAATAGATCACAATTTGGAATTTTTACATTTTTGGATCCTAGTGTAGAATGTCATGGTTGTGCGACTTTATATTCGCCTTCCCCTTGTTTGAATTGGAAAAAATATAGAAGCATGAAAAAGAAAGAAAAGAAAGAAAATGGAATTAGAAAAAAGAAGAAAAAAGAAAAGAAAAATAAAAGAAAAATATTTATGCTTCTTGCCATTTTCGGGGAACGGTCGATAAGTTATAACTAGAATTGAACTATAATTTAGAGGATGGCAAAATTCCCTCTTATGCTTCTTTGAGTTGTTATTTCTAGCTAGTGGCCGGAATTTATAGATGAGGTTTTCGGATGGATAGTTTTTATTGTGTAGCTGCGACTACTGGTCTTAGCCCCACATTTCCATACGTGCTTTAAGCACAATCCATTTTATTCCCTCACATATAAACCACCATTTGTAAGTCCTTGGCATGTACTATGGTCCTGATTGGTGGAACACGTGTTTAATTGGAGAGATTGATTTCATATTCGATTGCATGCATATTTCATAAGTCGAGTGAGTGTCTTCGCTCCTTCTCATCTTCACATATGTACTTACCCGTACTTATGAGTGTCGAGCGACAACCGTAAGGAAGTCCGACATTATTGGTCTTGCAAGATTGAAAATTTGGCAGGCAATTGTTTGATTATGGCATGATTATTGATCTCGTTGCATTCTTGAGCATTACATGTTTTCTCGTCGGTTTGAGTCGATTTTAGGAGAATAATTGTAATTCAACTCTGAGTCGTGTTTCACATCACTTGTCCTCGTATGTATATATTTTAGTTGTTTGCTTGAGGACAAGCAAGAGTTTGGTTGGGGAAATTTGATCAACATATTTTATATCGTATTTTGTAGTCCCCCGATACCTATTTTTGAGCTTTTCTTCTTCCATATTTATATGTTTAATGTCGATTTCTATTAGAAAGTCGATACTGTCGGTTCTCGTGCTATTTTGTAGGTTAAGTGCAGTTTCGAGCATATTTAGGAGTAATAGCCCAGATAGCCGAGACGAGGACGAAGAACGAGGAAGAAAACGAAAAGCCGAGAAGCAAATAGAAGCTCAATAACGAGCTCAGCAGCACCCACTCGATCGAGTAGTGCTAAGCACTCGATCGAGTGCCTCATATCCGTGCTCAACCGGACTGCATCAGAATTTTGGGCCGATTTCTCTTTTCAGCCTAAAGACGAACTCAACTTGGAGCGATCACGCGTGCACTCGATCGAGTGGTACTGCGTGCACTCGATCGAGTGCGTTACACCCAGGCCGCGGATCAGTTTTTTAGCTTATTAGAATTATGGGCCTGTTTTGTAAGTCCAACTGATTTCTTTTAAATCAGTTGGAGGAGGATTGTCATCATCACCTTTTTTTCATACTCAGACATTACGTTAGTTTGGCTTAGGATAGAAGACTACGTTCGTTTCCGCTTTTCTTCGCAAGATTCATCGAATTTCGTTCTTCCCTTTTCAGATCTCAATTTGTTCGGTATCGCTACTTTAATTTTAATTTTAATTTTAATTTCAATTTCAATTCTCTAGTTTAATCTTTGACTTAATTCGTTCTTAGTTTTCGTAGTTATCTGATTTCAGTCTTGTAGTTTAATTTAATTCGCATTCATCATGTTTAATTGCAATTCATATTTTGTTAGTTTAATTACAAATGTTATGCGTAGCTAAATTTTATCTAGGGTTTAAGGGGATCGATGGGTGTTAATTGGGTTATAGAAAATTGACCTGTCTCTGATCATATGAACTGTCGCCTGAATGTTGTTTTAATTCTGATTGATTAATTACTGGCCAGGGTTAATTAGTTAGTATCACAATTAGGACTTTTCGCCGACCGGGTTAAGGACTAATTAGGTCACAACATTTCGGGTAGACTTGCTTAATTCTAGCGACCGCAGGTTAAGTTTAGTTCTAAAAGTTCGTAGTAGTACCGACCGGACCTACACCTTAGACAGTTCGATTATTGACCTGTTAGTTGACTCCCTGATCCGATTGATATTCATTGTGAACCTGAGACCCTAGACCTTTTTATTATTGATTTACCTTTTAGTAATTAGCTGTCAGTTCACTTAAACAAACAAGAAAATAGTGACTTGTAGTCTTAAGTCTAGACCTTAGAACAAGTATTTAAGCCCGTCTCCTTGTGGTTCGACCCCTACTTCACTATCTACATTAGTTAGTGTACCTTAGGGTATCTTTGACTAGGGATACGACTACCCCTGTCACCTACGTCACCGACAAAAAACACCGAGGGAAAGCTACACAGCGACCAGGACTCCGCCAGGAACTGCAACTCGGTAGCCCTTAGGCGATCCCAAGAAGAAATGAAGGGCAAACAGAAAGTCGCCCTCGACCCCAAGGAATGCCAACCGACCCCGAAAACGCTCAGGATCGGGGAAGATACAGACCCCAACCCTGAGCGCCTTGAGCCTAGTGGGGAAAGCATGACAGTTGAACTAGAACATGACCGATTCGTTCTCATAGGGACCGGTCTAGAGCCAGACTACCAAGGACGCCTCGTCAGCCTCCTAAAAGACAACACTGACGTATTCGCATACTCGGCAGATGAGATGACGGGGGTAGACCCAGAGGTAACAATACACAAGCTAAACGTCGACCCCACTTTCCGTCGAATAAGGCAGAAGAAAAGAACCATGTCGGCGGAAAAGGACGATGCCATCCGATGCGAGGTTGACAATCTGCTAATAGCCGGGTTCATAGAGACTTGCAACTACCCCAACTGGCTGGCGAACGTGGTAATGGTGAAAAAATCCTCGGGTGTCTGGCGCATGTGTGTCGACTTCACCAATCTCAACAAAGCATGCCCAAAGGACTGCTACCCCCTCACAAGAATCGACCAATTGGTGGATGCCACCAGCGGGCACACCATGTTAAGCTTCCCCGGCGCCTTCTCCGGGTACCATCAAGTCTTCTTGTGGGGGCCGGACAAGGTCAAATGCGCGTTCATTACCAGCGCCGGAACATTCATGTACAAGATGATGTCGTTCGGACTAAAAAACGCAGGCGCCACCTACCAAAGATTGGTGGACAAAATCTTCAAAGAACAAAGAGGCAGGAACATGAAGATGTACGTGGATGATGCAATCGTAAAAAGAAAAGCGGACGACCAACATCTCGACGACTTGAAAGAGACGTTCCAATCATTAAGAAAGTACAAGACGAAGCTCAACCCCCAGAAATGTACGTTCGGGGTAAGGTCCGGGAAATTCTTGGGTTCTTAGTAAGTGCCAGGGGAATAGACGCCAACCCTGAAAAGGTTAAGGCCATTCAGGACCTACCGGAGCCAAGAACCATCAGGGATATACAAAGACTCACGGGGAGGATGGCGGCCTTGGCACGATTTATCTCAAGGGCAGCGGACAAATCAACCCCTTTCTTCGGAGTCCTTAAGGGGAACAAACACTTCAAATGGGAGGAAGAGCAGAAAACGTCGTTTGCCGACCTGAAAGAGCATTTGAAGTCTCTACCAACGCTGGCGCGACCAGCAGAAGGCGAAAGGTTGTATGTGGACATAGCAGTCACTAACGTCACAATAAGCGTCGTCATCCTTAGAGAGGAGGAGAAAGCCTAACAACCGATATACTTCGTCAGCCACGCGTTAGGACCGGCAGAAAAGAACTACCCGATGGTAGAAAAGGCCGCATACGCTGTAATCGTGGCCGCCCGAAAGCTGCGCCCATACTTCGACGCACACCCGGTGACCGTCCTCACAAACATGCCTCTGGAAAAAGCCTTGGAAAAATTCGATAAGTCAGGACGAATGTTGAAATGGGTCGTCAAAGTAAGTGGCCTTGGTATAACATACCAGTCAAGGACAGCGATAAAAGCTCAGGCATTAGCGGACTTCATAGCCGAGTGCTCCCACTCGGAGGAGGATGACCTACCGTCGGGGGAGTGGGAGGTTTTTACCGATGGCTCAGCCACCAGCAACGGTTCGGGGGCCGGAGTCGTTCTAACGAGCCCCGACGGCGAGGAATTCGAGCACGCCCTAAGATTCACCTTTCAGACGTCCAATAACGAAGTCGAGTACGAGGCCGTCTTGGCCGGCATTCACCTCGCCAGGGCCGCCGGGGCCGAACGAATCATACTATCAACAGATTCCTAGCTAGTGACGAATCAAATTAATGGAGAGTACGAGGCCAGAGAACCCTCAATGGCGCTCTACCTAAAGAAAGTAAAAGAAGAGTTGTCCCAACTCCAGTCATACGAGATCAAGCAGGTGCCCAGGTCGCAGAATAACCGGGCAGACGCCCTATCAAAACTAGCAAGCTCAAGTTTACAGGATATCCGACGGTCTGTCTGGGTAGACGTCAGGCAAAAGAAAAGCATCGCGACAGACGAGGACGACCAGGACGGCATCCACAGTGTAGAGCATGAGGACGACAGCGACTAGCGGGCGCTGATCATCGAGTATATCCTTAGCAAACGGCTACCGGAGGATCCAGCCAGAGAAAAGCGAATGCCGACGACTGCATCAAGGTACATGATAATAGAGGACCATCTTTACAAGAGAGGAACCGCGACGCCAATCCTGAGGTGCCTAAAGCCAAGAGAGGCAGCGGAGGTGCTGGATGACATCCACTCGGGAATGTGCGGACACCATATAGGCGGCAGAAACCTAGCACACAAAGCAGTCCGGGCCGGCTACTACTGGCCGACCGCCCTGCACGACGCCAGGGAGCTAACCAAAAAGTGCCGCAACTGCCGGATTCACTCGCCAATAATCCACGCGCCGGCAAGGGAGCTCCAACCCATCCTGAGCCCCATCCCCTTTGCTCAATGGGGAATGGACATCCTAGGACCCTTCCCAACAATGACCGGGGGCAGGAAGTTCGTAATAGTAGCCGTAGACTATTTCTCACAGTGGATAGAAGCGGAAGCCGTTCCAAACATCACCGAGCCGACCGTGCGTAAGGTAATCTGGCGCAATGTCATAACCCGGTTCGGAGTACCCAAGGTGTTTGTCTTCGACCACGGCCGGCAGTTCGACAACCACCCCATAAGAGAATGGCTAGAAGGATTGGGAATTGCCGTAGCATATGCGGCCTTCTGTCACCCCCAAACCAACGGTCAGGCCGAGGCGGCCAACAAGCAAATCCTCAATGGGCTAAGAAAAATGCTGGAGGACCTCAAAGGAAGGTGGGCGGACGAACTGCCGAGTGTGCTCTGGTCACTCAAAACAACGCAAAAAGCCGCGACCGGGCACTCACCGTTTGGCCTCGTATACGGGGCAGAAGCCCTTCTCTCCATAGAAGTGTGCATTCCTTCTGCCCGCAGCAAGTATTACAAGGGGGACATGAAGGAAGCCGCCATGGAAGAAGCCCTAGACCTGGTGGAAGAAACCAGGGAGGAGGCACATATAAACCTGGTGGCATACCAACAACGTATGAGAAAGGCGTACAACCAAAGGGTCAACCACCAAAAATTCCAGGTAGGGGACTTGGTCCTCAGAAAATCCGCGGCAGTCGGCAAAGCAAATGAACATGGAAAGCTTAGCGCCAACTGGGAGGGACCATATGAAGTTACCAAGGTAGTAGGACCGAGTACCTACAGACTGAAAAACGGAGAGGGGCGAGACCTGTCGTCATATTGGAACGCAGACACCATCAGAAGATACTACGTCTAAGCGGCAAGGAGGTAGTACCAACTGTTGTTTCGATTTCCAGCAGGGTACTATCGGGCATGTCGACGACCCAGCCTCCAGAACTTGTAATAACTTGAATAAGAGAGGCATTTTGTTTACTGAATCTACTTGCTCCTCGTTCTCTACCTTCTCGAGTAGCAAGCAAGGGGCAATAAGGGGGGGAGCCCTTATTCACTTACCACAAAAAGTGGACACCCCACCAAAAATGACGAATCTCCCTCATCCACAGTATGGGGGCATAAGTCAGAACCGCCTGTAGGTCATAACCACAGGCGGCTACTTGGCCACCCTCCCCCATCCACAGTATGGGGGCATAAGTCAGAACCGCCTGTAGGTCATAACCACAGGCGGCTACAAGGCCAAATCCCCCCCCCCATCCGCAGTACGGGGGCATAAGTCAGAATCGCCTGTAGGTCATAACCACAGGCGGCTACCTGGCCAAATCTCCCCCGTCTATAGTATGGGGGCATAAGTAAGAACCGCTTGTAGCTCATAACTACAGGCGGCTACCTGGCCAAATCTCCCCCATCCACAGTATGGGGGCATAAGTCAGAACCGCCTGTAGGTCATAACCACGGGCGGCTACCTGGCCAAATCCCCCCTCCCCCCCCCCCCCCCCCCCGTCCACAGTATGGGGGCATAAGTCAGAATCGCCTGTAGGTCATAACCACAGGCGGCTACCTGGCCAAATCTCCCCCATCCACAGTATGAGGGCATAAGTCAGAACCACCTGTAGGTCATAACCACAAGCGGCTACCTGGATAAATCCCTCCCATCCACAGTGTGGGGGCATAAGTCAGAACCGCCTGTAGGTCATAACCACAGGCGGCTACCTGGTCAAATCTCCCCCATCCACAGTATGGGGGCATAAGTCAGAACCGCCTGTAGGTCATAACCACAGGCGGCTACCTGGACAAATCTCCCCCATCCACAAGTATGGGGGCACAAGTCAGAACCGCCTGTAAGTCATAACCACAGGCGGCTACCTGGCCAAATCTCCCCCATCCATAGTATGGGGGCATAAGCTAGGGGCACAAAACAAAGACTGGCACCCCAATAAACAAAGCCGGTAAGTTAGGACGACCGTAAACATGAGAAGAAGGCTACGGAAAAGTCGTAAGAAAGTTGACTGTCGTTTTGGTAGAAACCCAAGACCGCCTGGGCGCCACCACACCGGGCGACAACATGACCTTGGCTCCCCATCCACGGCATGGGGGCATAAACCCAAAAATGGCCTAAGGGAATCGGCAATCAAAGACCAACAAAACAAGAGAGAAAATATAAAACACGAAATGCAAAGTAAAGAGCCTCAGAAGCGCCAAATGTTGGTTACAAAAACAAGAGTCAAAACAAGGCTACGACTATTAAAAGTTCGGCAGCCGTCCCCAAAGGATCAAGCGCCACCTACAAACACGACAAAAAGGAAAAAAACGATGAAGCATGGAGGGCAAACCTATGCCTGAACCTCAAAGGGTAGGTGCGAGGAGATCCACGAAAAGCCTCAAGAAGGGGCAGAAGAGTGAACGGTGTCAGCCGGCTCTTCTGCCGCCCCCTCCTCTCCCTCCCTGAGGGTACATGAGGCACAGGAGGACGACGGCCCGACTTCCTATTTGGGAGAGATCGGAGGTACCGCCTGAGGCGACCCCTCCTCCTGCTCATCCTCTTCATCTCGAAGGCCTCGGTAGATCGGATTTTACCGATCAAAATTGAAGTTGGGATCATACTCGCGAAGAGCCTTTGACGTCAGGGCGATGACCGCGTTCATCCCCTCCGTGTAAGCCTCACCGCCTTCCTTCTCCAGCTCAGCAATTTCTGTGGACTTCCTTGCCACATCCTGTTCAACCGCCACCAGCTTCAGCTGGAGAGACTTCATCCCAGCGCGAATGGACGCCGCCTCAGCACGAACAGACTCCAGGTGCCCCTCTAAAACTTTCCTGGACGGTTCACAAGAGAAGTGGACTCCCTGGAGAGTCTCCAACTCCGTACGACTAGCCGTCTCCCTCTCCTCAGCCTCCAGCCTTAGCTTTTTCTCTGCCTCCATCTCCATCTCCACCTCTTGCAACCGAGACATCAATCTCAAGCCCTCCTCCGCCGCCTTCTTCAACTTAACAGTGGCCTGAGCAGACCTAGAGAGATCCTCTCCCACACCACGGTAGACGGTCTCCAACTGGGCAAGGGTCTGAATCCAGTCGATAGACATCCTGAAGAAGGAAAGATCAGATAAAGTGGGGAGGGGTGTGTCCACAGTAGCGGCGACGTTGTGCATTATATCCTTGTCCTGAGAAGCCTCCAGACGGATTACGTCTCCCCCAGATCCGAGGGTGGCTCAATTGCCTCCGACGAGCTAGGGAGGGCAGCCATAGTGACAGTAGGGGGAGGTCGTCGTCCTTGGCGAGGTAACCACCTCGGAAGCCCCAACCTCGACCTGTACACCGGCTATGCTCATAGTCGCCTCATGGACGGCAACCGGCGACCCCGTAGCTTGCCTCTTCGGAGAGGGGGTCCCCAAAGTCCGAAGTCACACCATCCTTCGCCCTGGCAAATATCGACCTGCGGTGCGTCATGATCGTAGGGCGGTCCACCGGAGGAGGCGGCGGTTCAGAAGTGAACGGACAAAGGGAGGAGTCCAACCTAGGGATGTCAATTTCACCCGAAACCTTTAAATATCCATCCACCCGATTTAAATGGATGGATGAAAACCCGAAATTAGCGGATGATGGATGGATGACGGATGAAGCTAAATCCACCCGTTATCCCTCCATCACCCGATATTCTTTCTATTTTACAAAAAAAAAATATACATTTATACAAAAATTAGGATATTTAATAGGAAGTACTAAATTATTATACTTTTTATAATGTAAAAATAAAGATTAAGTTACAAAATTAAGTAAGAGTTCTTAATATAATACAATTGGCTTTATATGTTTAGCATGAATAACATTTAATACATTTTTTGAGTCTTTAAAAATAATTAAATCGTCATCCATTTATCACCCGATCCATCCGTTTCACCCGTGGATGATGGATGGATGGATGACGGATGATGTATTTAATGTAACGGATGGATGCGGGTGAGGCTTCACCCGACCCGAACCCGATCCATTGACATCCCTAGTCCAACCCCAGCAAGGTGAGCTCCCCGAACGTCCAAGAGTGCGCCGGCCTTCTGCCTGCAAAAATAGGCAGAAAAATAGGCAAAGGATTGAGGGTCTGTTTGCTATCAAAAAATGAAGATGGCACAAGCGAGTAAGTTGGTCGCCAGTTACCTGGGCCGGCGACAGAGACGCTCATGCCCACCCGTTCTAGGTACTCGTTACTCGAAATCAGGTCGAAAGGGGGTAGCCAAACTGAGGGCATGGCCACCCTCTCCTTACCAACCCATTTCATAACAGCGGGAAAGGCGCGAAGAATATCCCTATCTGACGGTTCTAGGTTGGACTCCCTCATATCCAGACAGCGCCCCAACTCCTCGTCACTTTCCATATTAATGCGCACATCAAACTGAAACACCCGGGGAACGGACCATGGTTTCGCCGAACGCACGTACAAAAAGGCACCCCTCCATTTATGGTAGTTTGAGATTATGGGGTAGGAAGTAACATATTTGCCTCGCCGACCCAAAGCCCAGTAAGTAGATGACGGCACTACCTTGAGGTGCGCCATAAACCTGAACGCCTTCACCGAGGGTCTCCACCTCCTGAACTGGCACACCCAACAGTAGGAGATGATGGCACGAAAAGCCTGAGGAGTCAGCTAACCCAACGCCAGGTTGATCCGGCAGAACACCTCCTCCACAAAGGGGTCGAGGGGAAAACGCAGGCCAAACTTCAAAGACTCCACCGACACCCCCCACGCAACCACTAGGGGCGAGCAAATCGACTGACTCGGGTCCGGCATCATGTAGTCAAAACCTTCCCCCAGAGGATAGAGTAGTTCCCGGGCAGCTTCAAGACCGTCAGCGTTCAACGCTTTTCGACGTCAATCCACATCCACCATGGTGTGAGCGCGATAAAGGAGGCCGTCGCCACCCTTGGCACTCTCCGACCGACCCTCCGCCGGCCTGGATGTGGAAACCAGGCGGTTGGAATCCCCCTCAGAAGGATCCCCCCGACAACTAGCACCTTTCCGGCGGCGGCGTAAAACCATTGTACTACCCTCCGCCACATCTCCCCCGGAAACGCCAGAGGACGGCACCTCTTCCCCACCCACCGCATAAATAGAAGTTACCCCCCTCGAGGCGGCCCACGAGCAGAAATGCGTAAGGTTCGAAGGGGGACCGCAAGCAAGGGCTTCAACACCTCTACAGACGCGTCAGAAGAGGCATCGCCGGCAATTTCCCCAGATCCACCGAGCTGGGCATCGTTGTAGGCCGACATCGCCTCGTCGCCCTCATCCTCAAAATGAACCCGATGGGAACGGGTGGATATGACTCGGAAGCAAAGAAATAAACAAAAGAATAAGAAGGGATAGTGGACTAACCTATAAAGACACGCCGGCAAAACTAGAACTCCCGTTGCAGGAGACGATCACCTAACAAAGACAAAGGAAGAAGAGGGCGAAAAGGGGAATGTATGTTACTCTTAGTGAGAGAATAGGGAGTGCAAATGGAAGCAAATGAGGAAATGAGCCCCTATTTATACAAAGGAGGCTTCCTAGGGCCACCCATAGGGAACCTGACAAGGGACAAATGGCATTCAATGCAACCTAAAGAGTGCAGAATACGAAAAGACAACATGGGGAATGGGGGCAGGCAAATTGAAATTACAAATTAGGCGCAAAACAGAAGGATCCGCATTCAATAAACAGCCAACATTACATCCAGAAACACTAACAACCACGACCGGAGGGGACCGGCACCCTAATACACAAAGCTGGAAATTACAAAACGAAGCCAGAGGAGGCCGACAACCCCCGAATTACATATTCCGGCTAGAAAACTATCGAAAATAAACAAAATAGCAACAATATATAAGGCCGAAGACCATTTGTGAAGCACCAACAGCATAATTACACCACCAAAAGTAGACCGCCTTCCCCCTCTGTTGACCTCAACCAGCAAAACGAGGTCCAACCGAGCCCGGGACCCTAATCCATCTCCTCCTCATCAGTATCCTCCTGAGGAAGGGAGGAAGCCGAGCTAACAGTATGAGACGAGGAAGCGGAAGAAGGAGGAGGAGCACGAATCCCACGAAGGGTATCAAAACCTTCTTCCATTTCGCCCTCAGAATCACAAGGGCACAATGGGCCGGCCATCCACGACTGCACGGACGAGCTGCTCCCCGAGGAGTAGGAGATGGAGGAATCACCCGAAGGCGGACAGTTCGGATCAATGTCCGGCTCAGATACCCCGAAATGCACCCTAGCCCTCCGGCGGCGGCGAGGACGAACACCGCCATGAGAAAACCCAACAGTCCCCCCAGTAGAAGTAGGGGGAGGAAGAGCAGCGGCAGCACCTTCGGATGGACGTGACGGAGGCCCGCGGGAGACCCAACGCCCTAGCTGAGGCTTGGAAGTCTCCGGAGAAGGAGAACGCTTCCGGCGCCTGGCGGGAACGCGAGGATGCACTGAGGACGGAGGGGAATTGCTGCCAGAAGAGGACATGGTTAAGCTAAGTTTATGAAGATTGGAGTGAAAAAAGGATACCAAAAATGGCAGAAAATGAAGGCATTATATAGGAACACCCAGCCATGCATGCATGCACCCCATTTATGCACACAACTACCAAGCAACCTAGGGAAGGGCAAAGGTCATCATTACCTTTAGAATACCCTAGGTACGGATAGGCGAATAGGCTCCTCGCAAGACACCGACGACTCTGCGGCACCTCGCCCAAAGTACTGATCGTTGGAGTTTGCCTACGATAGTCCTTGGTGGACAGCCAGCGATGGGGCAATTGATGGGGGTCGGTACCACAGGCAGTCGGCACCCGGCAATCCAAAAATATTTCTCTCCTTGTTATCAGCTCGTGTCGGCTCCTCCCATCGGGGGGGTACGCCGGCCCGTCTCGGTCAGGAACAGTAGGGGTGCTCAGGCCCTATAAATACCAAGAGAGCCATCACAAGAAGCGGACACAAAATCTACACAACACACCATCTCTCTAAAAAGTTAAGTATTATCCTCCATAATCCTAGATCAACTTCTTAGCCCCTGTGACTGACTTGGGCGTTGGAGAGGCAACCTCGGACACCCTCTGAGGCCCTTGTGTGCTCCTTGTGCATATCCGAAGCCCAAAACATTGTCAGGGACGAAGAAAGAGATCGCCGGCCATAGCCAGTTGGAGGTCTACGATTGTTTGATACCCAAACAGTTTCATTTATACATTGCATGTGTTTGTATTCAATCTAATTTGGCAAATTACGTATAGTACTTGGTTTGTGGAAATGCATTTGTGCAATTTTTTTAATTGGGAATATACGTTCATGGTGAAATTTTAATTGACTTCAATTGAAATTTTAATTGGCTTTAATGATTTGCCTATGTGGCTATGTGTCTTATCCTATGCTCTCCACCGATTAATCTGATAGCATGATATGCACTCGTGTTGATCATCTTGTATCTAACACAGTTTAATGCATTTATAAATTTGTTCAATGCATTTATCATTGCATCCTCACTGTATCATTTATCATTTATATTTGCATTTATCACTTTGAAGTGTAGGTGTAATTTTATCATTAATTCTCACTGTTTGATTTTTTCTCATGCGTTATATTTGTATGCGTTAACATTTCATTGCAGTGTATACTTTCATCTTCACCTAACTCACAATGATAATGTATATCAGCGTGTTTTTGTCGTCTTTGATTTATATCAGTGGTGCATATATAGTCATCCTTATTCATATATAGTTATTATATTGATATGTTACACAATTATACTCCTGATTTTTCATCTAGAAATTTATTAATTTTGAGACAATTGGGATATGTAAACAAGAATTTTACCCATATATAGTTTTATACTTTTATCATAAAAAAATAGTATGTTCGGTTAAAAAATTCTCGGAATTTTGCCATGAAACGATTGTATGAATAAACTTGCAACCTGAAGTCTGTCTCGGAATTTATGTCTTGGGATTTTATCAACTTGCAACCTGAAGTTTGTGACACTATCACGAAAATAAAGGAAAAGACATACTATCGTGAAAAGTTATACTCATGTGTTAATATATGTGTTTGATATCACTTATGTGATGAGAGAATTTATATTTCCTTGGGGAGGAAAAATATTGTCCTGAAGGCATTATATCGTGAAAAGATTTGTGAGAAATATTCTGAATATATTTTCTGTTCATTCACTTGAGTAGAACAAAATAAAGTAATTTTGTTGAAAGACGACATATGACATTCGATAAAGACTCTGCCAGAAGCAGAAGTCGGGTAATGATATACGAGTAATATTGCAAATAAAATTTAATTATTAAAAGAATAATAGTCTTATTGAAGAGTCTTGCCTATTTATATGTGACACATGTTGTGTCATGTCACATCTATCATTTTTGTTTTGGCCATATGATAAAATACAATTATTGTGCACATACTATATATATAGCTAACCAGAAGTTTAGCATGATGAGATTCAGTTAACTGAAAATATGGCGTACGATTAGTGGATTTATCGAGATATAGCCAAATGCATAAGAAAAATTGTAATGAATTAAAGCCAAAATCGACAAGAAAATGTTAAAGATGTGACAAATTGAGGCCATTCGGGTTCTTGTGACACCCGTTTTGATAAACCTGTAGTTTATCTTGAAAGAAATGTAATAAAGTGCTGAACATCTCTCGTGTATCAATGAAATATTATTTAAGGCAAGACAATACACTGAGATGGAAAATTATGTTGGAGATTTGAATACTACTCGTAATTGGATGATGAAAATGAACTCTTCAATGATGAAAATGAACGTTTATGTATGGTTTAATTATGTGACCTATAGTCACATAGAATTTTACGAGTAGTTCGTTAATCAAAGTTCACAATTATTTGAGTATTATGTGAACAATGTAATCTCCTAAATGGGCAATTTTAAGTCAGCACGTGGAAAACCAACTGCGTTATATCTAGCTCCTCATTCCTCAATATATTATTCAATTGGAAATATGATGTTAGTGCATTAGTGCATAACTTTACATCTTCCCGTCATTGGTATGACTTATTAGGTTCATCGAATCTTGTTGTAAGGTTTCGGTATTTATACCGAGTTTTGTAGTTGGAATAAGATGAGCACTCTACAATTCTTACATGGTATCACTAACATATGAAATAATTTCTAGCTAAGGGCGGATATTATTGCCCTTTAAATCTATCAGGTAATGATAGTTTTTTACCACTTTAGGGGGAGGTTGATAAGGATAAGCTGGTAAAAAGAACAAAAAAGTAATAATTGATCCCCAACTGAATTCGAAGTTCAATGACTTGTTAAAATATGAATATATCAATCCGAGAGTCAAGAAATACTCCGTATGAATGATGATTTACATCACTTGGATATGATGACGATGATATATCAGCACCTTATCATGCAAAGATATAAATTGAGAAGCTAGCCAAAATCATAAATTAATCACACTTGATCGATGTGTAGTACTCGTATGAAGATAATATTCGGTTCATATATTATAAGTAAGAAAATGGCAAGCATGTGCAGTTGGTACTAAAGTTTGAAAAAAAAATGTCCCAGAAGTGACGTAGATATCTGAAAGAAAATAGATGGCTTATACGAAATATGTGAATTCAGATATCAAGTAGTAATATAAGAAATTATATCGATATATTTACTTTTTGGAACCAAATACAATTTGCGCGCGATATAAAATGGACACTAGTGGGGATCTTATATAAAAGTCCATCTAGATTGTCGACATATAATTTATGGATAAATTGAGCTCATGGACACGAAGTCCATGTATTGACCCGAAGCCGATCGAATTATGTGATTTGCATTTGGCCTCATGTACAAGTATATAGAATTACATCTTTTTCATATCTGTATCTTTTATCATTATTATTAGCTTAGGACATGTATCATAAAATATTGTTTATATTATATTATATGCATGCCTCGTAAATGTTGCCATGATCTATGACTCCCTGAAGGAGCTTGTGTGTTGAATGATCATGAAAACTTGAGCTGAAAGAGAAATTTTAGAGCTCTTGAAGAGAGCTTTTGTGGTTCAGAAGTACCGTAATGATTGAAAATCATGTTATAATATGGATGTCATTATCACCAAATGACGCATCCGTTCACGAAGCAATGCTAATGGGGATTCGAACCTAGGAATTCTTGATCAAACCCCAGCGCCTTCCCACTACGCCACTCCCTATTTGTGAAATAACAGTGCGCAAAAAACAAATATGTACTGAATTTTCAGTTCATTAAAAACTGGAATTGGAAGCCCAAGGGTGCGCAATTGGGGTGCTGTGCGAACCCTTGGATAACAATATCTTTTTCTATTGATTGGCATGTAAATAGATAGTTGTGATACATGATAAGAAAAAAAAATTAACATTTGTTTCCATATTTAGATTGAACATTTTAGAGAAAAAATAATTAAGGGGGGTTAATCTCTTACTCTCCTGATCATAAATTATTGCCCAATTTCATGATTATATGTAAGATGTATTTTAATGAAACTAGTGTACTAATCCGTGAAAATTCACGGGGTTGAAACGTTTTCATTGTCATTAAAAAATATCGAAGATAATTAATAAGCAGTATAACATAAACACTTTATTGCATGGTATATTTGTGAAATTATTGAATTTAGAGGAATAGTGTATAACCCGTAAAAATTCACGAGGTTGAAACGTCTTTTTTGCATCAAGAAGGCAAATCACAATCCATATGAGAATAAATGGAAAGACGATATTGGTTGAAAATAACATAAAAGAAATGAATATTATTGACGCAGACTGATAAAATATAAACCTTTATATTTTATCACAGACGATTATTACAGTGTGTTTAATATCTAAGTCAAATAACCCACGTGAGTAGGTATATTTCGCCGAATTTCGAAGAGTGTATGATAAATGCAAAAGATATCGCAAGTATAATGACATATGACGTCGAAATAAGTACTTGTAAAATTTGCGTTTCACATAATTCATACAAAAAAGGGAAAATGAAACACGTTATACTCTAGAAATAAGGAAATTTAAATTCATAGTTACTCATATACTGTATGTCATTAACAATTGAGTTTTGTCATTTATTCATTCAACTTCAGTAAAATCCCCATAGCTCACTAATTATTTTTATTAAATAATTTTGTCAAATCCAAACTCCCTAAGAAGAAAATTTTAATATTTAAATTACGAAAATAATAAAAAAATTATTTTTTTATATTCTTTTGTAAGTACTAATATATTTTAGAAAATGAATACACGTAATATTTATACATTATTGGGATAAGAATTAATTAAAAAAAGAATAATAATTTCCCTATGATAAAAATTAATGTTTTATATGTTTTAGAAAATGAATACTCCGTAATATTTATTTATTAGGAAACTAATTAAAAACACGAATGAATCAAGTAAGTGAAGACCCTCAATATGTATTATATTTATACAATTTTGATAACAAAAATTGGAGTGATGTAGTGTTAAAGAAGTTGGGTTTTAATGTGAAGGTTATGAGTTCTAGCCTTCATGTTGGCTGATCATGGTCATGATGTCTTCTTTAATGTATAAAAAAAATCTAATAAGATTGTGATTATTATTGTGCCACGTCATTGATCATAGTCATGATGTCTTCTTTAATGTATAAGGAAGTCTAATAAGATTGTATTAATATGTGTATTAGTGTAAAATATATTGTTGTCGAAATTAATTGAATTGCTATTTGCTAATTATGTGCAGAATTGTGCATGGATTGATTGAGACCCAGATTTGTGAAAGCCCGTTTTTTATTCAAATGAATAAGTTGCCAAAATGAGCTTGAACTCACCACAGGTGAGTATTTCGGAATGGTGAATTGTTAGCTGTGCCACGTCATTGGCAGCGGTGTCCGTTTTAATATATAAAAAAGATGAGACAATAAATTGTAACAAGAGGGAGTAATATATAGAGGATAATATATACAGGATTATGCCTTTTCATCTAAGTTTTATTGTAGACGACTTGACGGTTTCGAAAAATAATTCGTATTAACCAACCTCGAATCATTCTAGGACTAAGACGGAAAATAGGATTATACACCTGGTTGTACAATAGCATTGTACAACCATGACAAAGTTGTTGAGATGTGTATATTTATTGAGCTTATAAAAGTTTCTGAACTAAGTTGTAAGTTTTTAAGCTTAAACATTTCTGTGAGTTAACTTGACAACTTTACATTAAAGGTCAGAAAATTTAAAGCACAACTCGAAATCTTTGCGATAAAGTTCAAAATCTTAAAATCTTAAAATCAGTTGTACATATAGCTATGTACAACGGTGATATAATTCTCTAATTGGACTAAGACTCTAATATTTTTTGTATCTAATATACGAAGCATATACTCAGTTATCCAAAATTTATGGGCTTTCACATTTTCCCCTCAGTTACGTGTTGAATTGCTGATACTTAAATATATGCTCGTCTCAGACACACAAGAACCTAACCTTTAAAGAAAAAGTACGCATAAGTCGTAACAAAGCAACTTAAAACAAACTTTATTCGTAATTCACCATAAAGTATAAAATCCTCTTCAAAAGGTTCAAGTAGCAAAATGACACTCTTATAGAAAAAAATTAACAAAAATAAAATTAATGAGGAATATAAATGTTTAAACGCCAATTTTTTTTGTTGGAATGTGCACTATCATCAACCTACAGCCAATTTAAATTTGAGCCTCAACATCTTTTGGACATCCAAGCTGAAAATGCTTGCATATATTCTCTAATATCAGTTCAAAATTCCTCAAGGATTTTATCATAGTACAGAAACGAAAGACTTGTAACTTCGTAAGCATACAAATGTTTGAAAGAGATGAATAACGGGAGGGGGAATTTAACTTAAATCCATGGTCATCTTAGATAGCAGCAAAGTACTCCTTGCTAAGCTTAGGGTCGGGTTTCATCGACTTCTCCCCAGGCTTCCACCCGGCTGGACACACCTCATCTGGGTTCTCCTGCACATATTGCAAGGCCTGCAAAAGACCGGGAAAAAACAAACAACTTATTTTTGTTTTATTGTTTTAAGAGGTCTTTGTATTTGTCGGTCAAACTGCACCATTGGTGTTTTCCAGTTGCAGCTTTTTTTTAGTATGTCCTGGCTAATTACCTAAGCAAATCTACTAATTAGGGGGGGAAAGTACTGTAAAGGCGAGATTATACCTGAAGTGTTCTTAAAGTCTCGTCAACGCTACGACCAATACCAAGGTTGTTAATGGTTGAATGTTGGATGACCCCTTCCTTGTCAATGATGAACAATCCCCTTAATGCAATTCCCTGTTACACCCTCATTTTGATTGATGTTAATAACAAAGTAATACGAGTAGAGTTCTACAGATTGCGCAGCTTGATTTTAGTCACATATCCTACTATTTCAGTAGCTTTTGCAAATGAATCTGATTACTGTAACTACAAGTCTGCAAGTGCATCAAACCATAAGTAAAAAATAAGACATCAGCATACCTGATCCGGGATCAGAACATTGTAGGCCTTTGAGATAGATTTAGTCACATCAGATACCAAAGGATAGCTCAGATCACCCAAGCCACCGGACTTCCTTTCTGTTTGGACCCATGCAAGGTGAGAGAACTGAACCACACACGCCATTTTATCAAAACTTAAATCAATAATCAGTAAAAGAATTGAAAATCTGCCAAAACACAGATGACAGATCAGATGAGCATAAAGTTGCTTAAGGAACAATGCAGTTAATCATCGAAGAATTGAAATTTGGAGTCTATGCAATCATCCTATTCCTTTGTTCTAAGCTCAAAAAGTCAAAAACATCATCAAACATATGTTTCTTGACAAGATATACACCTTTCACAAATAGATAGCAAGGGGCAACAAGCTTACAAAAAGATATCACGAGGAAAAGAGCACAGATACAACAACAACAACAACAACAACAACAACAACAATAACAAAAACAGAAAAATATATTGATCAATGGATAGGCTACAAAAATGAGAACAGAAAAATGTTAAGAGGAGAACTGGAAGTTCATTAAGGATAACATTATTGGTAGTCTTGAGAGAGTCTTGTCTCAAGACTCATGTGAGTCTTACAAATAATGTTACAAAGTCTTGAAAAAAATCTTAAGATTGTTGGTAGTCTTGAAAAAGTCTTAAAATTATTAGTAGATGAGTCTTACAAATAATGTTGCAAAGTCTTGAGGAAAATCTTAAGATTGTTGATAGTCTTGAGAAAGCCTTAAAATTATTAGTAGTCTTTAAAATTCAAGACTCAACTTAAGACTTTTGTGGGGTTATGACTCATGTTACATATTTCTCGACATATTATCCGAAAAATGACTCGTATTTATAGAATTTTTTTATTTTCAATTGTTTTTAAAGTCTCATTTCTTTGTTTAATTGTCCATCTATTCCTAACTATTTTTTCCGTCTCAGTCATTTTTTACCTATATTATTTGTGATAAATTTTTTAATCAAAGGTAAATAAATGAACAAGACAGAGGGAGTATAAAATCAATTAATCCCCTTTTTGTTATTCGACCCCTACTAAACTTATTAAATACGAAGTACAAATTTAACTAATAAAACAAATAATTACCCAATTTAACGTACGAAGTAATAAAAATGAAATTTCACTTAATTAACTAATTAACTGAGTTAACGTAATTAAACACTTCTTATATAACAAATAAAAATGCAATTAACTAATTGTACGTAATTAGCTAATTAAACACGAAATTAAATATTTTAATGTAATCGTTATTTTGAAAAGGGGAAAAACGGATGACCGTCCGGCCACCGATTTTTTTTTTTTTGCAAAATATAACAATTACGAGTACATTTTGGTTCTACGGGAATCGTAAGTCAATAACCTAAATCGATATACCCAAGACCATGTACGAAAAAATAATTATTAAAATATCGTAAATTAGTAGTATAAGGCATAATTAAACTATCGTAAATTATCCGGACATATAATATGAACGAAGTCAAAAAGATCATCTACCCATGTTTTTGTATATCGCACAAAAACCAATAACACCAAAATAAAACAAGTTAAATTTTTTAATTAAACTAAATAGTAAAGCCTTACAATGATGAGACACAGAATTAATGAATTACGGAGTATATACCAAACTTATCTTCACATTTATAAGTAAATTGTCATGTCCAGTACCAATATGCTTTTCCATATTATGGCCAAACTAAGGAGCCAGTAAACTCGCCAACCAAAACAAGGTTAGATGTCCACCAGCAGCCAACTTCTACTTTAGAACACTCGACACTAGATGTGAATTGATGAACAGATGTACAAAACAACACATCATCACATGTAAAATTACTGCGGCCAGAAATACCGGAGATATAATAAAACTACTTACAACACTATCAACGGAAACACCCAACACTTCTGTGTTCAATTTCTCAAACTCAGCATAGCGGTCACTGAAAGCAGTGATCTCTGCAAAGATTTTGAGAAGTGGATATAAGAAAACAATTACATTGAGTATGAATCACTACATTCCAATACTACATTGAACACAAGACTAACCAGTAGGGCAAACAAATGTGAAGTCCAGAGGATAAAAGAACAAAATGACATATTTCTTCCCCTTGTAATCAGAAAGCTTAACCTGCAGGAAAGTAGGTTAATCAACAAGCTGCAATATTCTTAACTTACACAAAACAGCAAGGATGAAGCCAAGAAATTAGCAGTTATGCTGAGGCAGTTACATCAATATCTGTAATCTCATTTTCTGTTTCAGTAACAGAAAAAGTTGACTGACTTCTAAGAAATATGTTTACAGCAATGTATCCATCTCAACTAAGACTCATCTAAAGTATTTACCGCCAAATGAATTCATGTTTTTGATCAAAAATGAAATATGCAGACTGTTTGTGTCCATGCCCGAGTGTCCAGACTCGGGAGTGTGACACCAGTGCTCCAGGAAAAAATTAAGAGTCTGAACAATGCAGGTGGAGACTTCAACATGATGTGATAGCGCCTAAAAACTAAATATTACAAAGAACTTATAAGGAGGAAGAAAAGGAAATGTACGTTTATAAACTCCTGGTCAAAAACAGCCTCAGCAGCAAAGTCTGGAGCAACATTTCCAACTAAGGGGAGTTCGAGTTCACCCTGCAAAATAAGACCAAGGCAACAGGCTTTGATGACTAATTATTAATAAGTAGGTGAATCGGAATAAAAAGCAAATAATCTGACAAATAATTACAAGCTATGTACGAATGTATGCCATCAGATCAGTTTATAAAAGTGTCTTATTGTTGCTTAATCTAAAACAGATAGCAAGAAAGTTATTGGCATTGGCTGAATACATGGCCAAACAAACTACAACAATATAACCCAGGTAAGGGTTAGGCAGAAATTAGACACTTTTAGAAAGACCCAAGATGAAATTAGGCAGAAAATGCATAGAATGACGTCTGTTTCACAATATAAAGAAGTGCATCGGGTTCAGTGAGTCGCTTCTCTTTACTCCATCGAAATCCAAAACCAAATAATAATGAGTTTAGCAACCAAGGAGGTCTATGTTTCCAACTAAGTTAATAGCATACGTGAAATCCAGAGAAAAAGGTGAAAGTACTTTACAAACCAAAAACAGATTAACAGCACAAAAGATGGTCAATTCAAAAAGGGTTGAAGAGAAGATATGAACAGAAGCCAATGTACATGTATTTTGTCTGTGTATTTCAAATAAAATCATGCAACACAGACTCTCACAATCTTTACTACAAGGACAACATTTCAGTCCACGAAATTAGGAGATAAAACCACGGGAATGATATGAAATCAGAAATCGACAACAGCGGCCACAATCTGCTACAAAATGGTGTTTATTAGGCGAATTGCATCTCTAACAGTAACTCTACCACAGAATCAAAATATCCTCTCAAGAAGGTAAAAATCAATCACAGAAAACCACCCGCATTTTAACAAAAACAGCAAATTCACCAAGAATAATAAAGGAGGGACATACAGCGCGAACAAGGAAGGAGCGGCGGGAGGAAGGAGAGGGGAGAGAAGAGGAGGAGGAGGAGCGGGGAGAGAAGCAAGGGAGGAAGGAAGTACGGAGGTTAGGAAATAGGGTTTTAGAAAGAGGAGCAGCAGAAGAAGAAGAGGATGAGAGAATGCGGTGAGAGGAAGATGCTTTGGGGATGATTGGGGAGACGATGGCGGAGGAGGTAGCAGCACAGCACGCCGACGCCATGACTGAGATTGTTTGTTGCAGAATTCTATCCGGTAGGTGTGCGACCAGATTGTGTGTGAGAGACTCAGAATCACTCCACTCACTCACTCACTCACTGGATGAGGATGATGTGTTTTTAAATGAGGGTTTGTGGACTTAGGCCTCGGTCTGCTCTACGTTACTCCGTACATTTTAGGATAACTCAATTGGGCTTTTTTTTTTGATGAATTATAATAGTTTATGTCGTCCGGTTATATCCGGGCTTCATCGTATCCTCATATTAATGCATGAGTTGTATCTTAAATTCTTTGTTGGACAATTATGATCAACATTTAACCAATTTACCAAGCACGTCAAATTCTTTACATTTATTACGACCAAGATATGAAATCTTGCGTTTTATGTTTACTTGAATTCAGACAATGTACTTGCTTTGTAGTTTAACGACTCGGTCCTGCTTGACTTCTAATTGAAACGACTCTCACCTAACGAATACACGTACCGACGTTCTTTCTCACATAAGTAATGTATGACCATGACCATTTATCTAATAACAACATGTCTAATTCATCATACGACCTATTATGACCAGAATTTACCTCCAATTCAACATGACCATATAAGCATGACTCCATTGCATCATACAATAAGGTAGGCATCAACACGTTAGGACTTTCACTTGAACAAGGCAAGAGATCATTTTAGTGACTTTAAACACGTTTTCAAAACATTGTTGTCATGGTGGAAAAATCATAATTAAATCATAATTCGAACAATGTAAAATCATTGGTATTAGATTCGCAAGACAGTCCACTACAACTTTCCAGTTAAAACCATCTTCAAATTCCAAACGTAACAGTAATTTGCAGAATCATTTTCTTAAGCTAGTAGATTTTGGGGGTGTTTGGTTATCGGCGGATCCGCCAAAAAAGAGCATATTTGGATAAATTAGCATGTTTGACCACAAAATCCGCTAAAATAGGTGTTTGGTAAACGATAGTTTGAAATGACATATTCGAATACAATCCGCCAATTTGCAATATGCTGCTAGTAGCAGCATATTCACTTAGCAGATTGTAATTTCCTTTTTTTTTACCTTCTTAGCCCCTTTACAAATCAAATTCTATCAATCAATTAATCAAACTATGTCCTTTTTTGTCATTTTACAAATCAATTAATCAATCCGCTAATCTATAACAGCTAATTACCAAACACTATTGAAACAATTCTGCTAATTAAATCTGCTGGTCAAAACTGTCAATTGATTCTGCTAGTCAGATCTGCTTTTTAAATCTGCTTATGCCAATATCAATCTGCTGTTTACCAAACAGGACCTTTGACCATGAAAACATTTCGATTGATAAAACGTTTCAAAACACCTTTTTGTGCAAAATCAAGTTCCAACATTATACACACACTCTTCAAAGTGACATCAGTATAAGTTCCAACACAATCTATAAGTAATGTTTATAATGAAAAACCGGACTACGATCAAATTTACAGACGGGTATGACACCTGGTTCACAATTAATTTATTATGGTTGAAGTACTTAGACTTAGATCAAAGTGAAAAACTAGGCTTAAAATAAAGGGTTATTTAACAAGAATAATACCAACTATAAGGCGTCTTCTCAAAATAATACCAAAATTCCAGTCCCTTGGACCTGTTAGACAACTTTTTTTATCAATAAATATAATTACGATCTTTCTGATCAAACCAGTTCGAACCGGTCCAAATCGGAAAAAACGGTTTAGGACTGGGCCGAAAACAAGAATCGCCTAAATTGATGGACCGCAGACCGAATCGGGATTTTTTTATTTCGGTTCCGATCCGGTAGATTCCAAACCGGACCGTATTATGCACATCCCTACATATAACAAACTTCATGTAAACATTACGACCCATTACACTTCTAACTATCAATTCTCATTATTTAACGCGAAGGCAGCTAGTACAATATAAACAAGGAAGCGCATAATACTTGAAACAAAACACGAGAATCCAGGATGTTTTTGAATAACATTCACATTACGACACACTTAAACCACGTAATTTATCGACCCTCCTGACATATTACGATACCAATACCATCACCATATATCAAGTATCAACCCCCGTTTAAGTAATGTGAGGCAACTCCCGTATATTATTTCTATGAGATAGACACAGATTACCACTAAAGAGACAAATCGAAATCCATTTATCATACCCGATAGTATCACATTCAAACATCTCGGCGGCATATCTAACGTTACTAGTAGCTCTAGTACTTATGACTCTTTCTTCATTCACGGACCATCGACTCCAATCTTAATCTTTCGTGACTTAACTCCGAGTACACCGTGACATTATACTAATTGCTATACCAAGTTATCATCGTAACTACATATCAACTACACACCGCCTAATAATACAGTTCACTACATTACAATATCACGTGTGTCAACAACGCAACCAGTTAACTTATCACAAGCAATCATCACAACATCCATAACATTATTACAGAAACGTATCCCTCATTTATCAACATTACATAGCATTACAACATCCATACTATCTATTACTCCCGATGAAATTATCAACATTTAAAATTGTTCCTCCAGACATATTCTCTCCAAAAATTCAACAAACCCAAATAACGCCTAACTCAGAAGCGGAAACAGAACCTGCTGATACCAGATTGTTATAACGGAGGCGTCCCGTTATCAACGGTTTATTGATTATGTGAGAAGAACAAAACAAATAGCAAATAATAATAATAAAAGTGACACATGGATAATTTACGTGTTTCACCAGCAAAATCACCGGCTACGTCCACACCGACAAGGAGACAAAATTCACTATTGTTTAATTTCTCCGACTATTTTGTTTAATTTCCGATGTGGGTACAATGATTAGAGAGGGTCGCAATACAATTAAAGACTTAGTCGAAATTTAGGTCCTTTCCATTTTATTTTCTTCTTTCTTGTTGATAAAATATAAAAGGATTTGTATTATTGTAACTTCTTAACTTACTTTCTTAATTATGAATACAAACATGACCCATATTTATAGTATCATAAAGACACCGTATCTAACTCAAATTAGAAAACTAAATCATATCTTATACTAAATTATATCTTAATGATTTTATTGTATTTCCTAATTTGTCACACAATATTGTGCGTTTCCCTAATCTTTCACGCAATATTGTCCTATTGCGTGTTTCCTAAACATACTCGGATACCGTACTACGGTATCCTTCATTACCTATACTCTATTACTTGTTCATTTCCCCTACTGATACGGATAAGTCGCGTCACCGATATCAAAATAATCGTAGATTACTACTAACAGGTAGCTAGTGTTAAAAAGGGATGATTCCATAGGGAGGCAGCTAGGGTGAAAATTATAAGTTAGTAAATTAATCTATCAGGTCATAATTATAATTGGTTTTGTGATGAATGACAATCTAATTAAAACTGTAACTCCCCGGATTTAAACAAAAAAAATAAGATAGATAATTATAACGTCTTATTTTAATAATGTGCCATGGTGGCGGAAACACCATGGTTACCTGAATCCGAGTGTTACCAACCTAGATAATTAATATGTCTTAACGCATACAACTACTCTCGGAAATTGAAACCCGATCAAAATAAAACTACAAGGTTCTATTATTAAACATATTATTCAATATTTATTACTCCCTCTCATTCACTGGAAAAGCACACCTTTTTATTCAAATGGGTGGTATATTTTATTCAAAGTGTGCTTTTCCAAAGAATGAGAGGGAGTATCTCTCAACCCCATTCACGACTAAGTAGCACATCAACCTGGAAAAAAAAATCCACCGTCAGTGGGGAGTAACTAGGGGTCCTCCCTGTCGTGACTGATGAAAATCTAATCATAATTACGAGAATATAATAAGAGATAACATATACTCCATTTAAAACATGATAACATATAAAGTTCATCATAAAAAGTGATAAAAAGATATATATTAGTAGCAAGGAATATATGACAACGTCAAATAATACTCACTCATAAATAAATAGATAGATAGATAAATATATAAATATAATGCAAAGCTGATACACCCTTCCAGAACTCAAACCAAAAATATATAGAATAACACGAGATAAGAACGAGCACCGTCCAGGGCCAATAACCTGAAACCCTGAACTTCGATGCCAATAACCTGACACCAAAATAACGCTATGGTGGGACACATAACCGTGAACCCATGTCTAAGTCTAGCCAGACTTTCGAGGGACAAAATGTCTAGTTAAGGAGTAAAAGTACGGACCCTTAACCAGTCAAGTTGTAAAAGTGCCAGTCAAGGCGTAAAAGTGCGGACCCTTGACCCCCAAACGACATATCCATAGACTCATAAGAGTATTTCATAAGGAACGGTCAACCCTTAGCAGGCCAATAACCTGAAACCGTGCCAGGGTACTAGGTAGGCCAATAATCTGAAACCTACCCTGTTTGGTATTGTTCTTCTCGAGTAGACCAATAACCTGAAATCTACTCAATATCTTATACTCTAGCCATACCATATATAAAATGGAACAAGGTACAAAAGATAATATATGGGCACCATGGATAACCCCATGTTAACATGCTAAACGCTATAACCGAGCAATCAATTTTAATAGCATCAATATAAATAAAGTATAATAAAATTGCTAGAGTATAAGATAAATTTTCACCATAAAATTCAATATCGCTTAAAACAACCATTTATCGAAGTTGTATTATTCGAACATGAGGATTAAATAAATTTTATGTTAACCATATGATTAAGTAAATAGTATTAGATCATATGACATGCACAACAATTAATTACAACCTTGGCCATCAGGTAAATGGACATTGTGTCCAACCACTACAACACAACTATTATTCTATTCTCTTCTAGAATTAAAATTTTACTTAATTGAAACTCGCAGTGTTATTTGGAGTGACGAAAACTTATCTTTTTAATTATTATACAATCATGGATATGTTTAACTACACATTATAAATGATTAAATTAAAATTACATACTATCCATGAAAATTTATTTAATGTAAAATTAAGTTTTAAGTTCAAGTAAAATAATGTCATATTAATTATTTAACAAGTTTTTATACTTACAATTTATAATAACATTTTTAATAGGAAATTTCATGAATAATTAATCAAATAAATAAATAAAAATATTTTATGACACTTATAAATTAATTTTAACAAAAAAATATTAGAATATATTTATATAAAATACCATATGAATTTATCTCATATTTATTATAACTTGAGGGCTTTATTGCCTAATTATCCATTTAAATCCAAAAAAATAATTATATAAATTATAAAATCACCATGCAAAATTTTATTACATACTAAAAAGTCATATTATAACAAAAAAAATACTTTTTTTCATAATTATTTACATATTGTGGATATTTATGCATGCATGCATGAGTATTCATAAAAAAATGTGATAACATGGAAAAATAAAATAATGATCCGAAAATCAAATCTAAAAAATTAAAAATCTACATGCAACGTCATCAACATAAAAAAGAGAGAATATAATTAAGAACATAATTATTTTAATAATTCATATAATTTATATATTTATTGCATGATAAATAAATTAGAAGCATGATTAAATAATGAGCAACAAAACCAATCATATATTCATCACAAAAATATATACATAATTTATACCATGAAGTTCATATATTATCATAATTTTTAAACTTCATATATATCCTCAATCTTATTATAAATTCATAAAAATATTAGAATTTCATAAATCAAGAAAAAGAGTAAACCTAGTTACCTTGAGAAAAACTAGTATTACTAATAAGTAGGATATGAATGATATTAACCCAAGTGGTTTCCTTCCACCAAGGTCTCTTGCCCACTAGTAATTAGGAATGATGTGAGAAGAGGATATGGAAAAGAAAATTGTGAGAAATGAGGATGATGTGAGTTGAAAAGGTGAAGAGGAAAGTTGTGAGAAATTGAGATGATGTTTACGACAACATGGAGGAAGAATGGAGAGTAAAGAGTGAAGCACATGAATTTATGGACAAGTGTTGGTGAAATGATTAAGGCTAAGTGTAGGTTTAGGCAGGGCCGTTCATTGGGCTAAGCAGGGTAGGCAAAGGAACAGGGCCTCATATTTTTGGGGCCCAAAGTTAAACAATGAACTTGGATATATACAAAAAAAAAATAAAAAAAATATTCAAAAGTGACGTTACATTGGGGAATGAATGAATCAATGAATGATTCTTATTCTCTCTCTTCCAAATTTTCATCTCCTTCTTTATTTACTACCCTTTCCAAAACAAAAAAACTCCATAATTTCTGAAATTTTCTTTAATTAATTTGATATTTTCCATATGTAATTACCAATTGATTATTATAAAACTTGGAAAAAAAATACTACAGTATGTCTCTAATTTTCAATTATTCCATATTCCTTTTACTCCCACAAAAGCAACCATCAAGAATCATCATTTTTGCAAATTTGGGAGTACTTGAACAAATCAGATTCAAAAACAAAGTAAGTTCTCATGTTTATAGGCTAATAGTGAAATTGCTTATGACTTGTTTAATTTGTAAATTGTGACCCGTATAGTTTTATGCTTCTGAAATCTGAATATGTATTTTCCAATTTTGTTTCCATATACTTCGTTTTTTATTTGTATTTTAATTTCAAATTCTAATTTTTTGTTGTTGAACTGTGTTTTAAATTTTGTTGCAGGTGAGTGTGATTTGTGAATTTCCGAGTTCCGACAGTTCGTGTTTCATACTTTCATTTTTCGTTTTCCGACATTATTTCGGCCTGTTCAGTCATTTTCTATACGGTTGTTTCTTCCTCAAATTTATTTTCTTTATTATGTTTCGAAAGTTTGATTCCGGGGCTGAAAAGCGTAAGAAAAAAAAACGAACTGAAGAATTAATTCGATCTCAAACTGGAGCTCTTGATAAATTTTTGACAAGAAATTCTAATACTACCACTGAAAATACTACTCTGAATGATAATGTAATTGTTGAGGATGAAAATGTGATGAATTCGGATGGTATTAATCAGAATAATAATGATATTGGTGTTGGTGATTTTAATTGTGATAATGCTAATGATTATACCGTCGAAAATAACTGTGATAGTTCAGACGATAATATTGATCAAGATGAAAACGAAAATGAGAATAATATGGAGAGCAAGTTAGATATATTTGATCCGAGAAATTGGGAAGGACTTAATTCTAAAATGATCACTATTTTAGCTCGGAAAGGTCCTAAGAGAGATTTATCTATTGAAAAAGGTCCTAAAGGTAAACTGTCTAGAAGATTTAGTTCAACACTTTACACTAAAGTTTTACCAAATGGAGAGAAGTGTGATAGGGATTGGCTAGTGTATTCAAAAGAGCTTGATAAAATATTTTGTTTCTGCTGTAAAGTTTTTAGAAAAGGGGTGGCCATAGGTCGATTAGCTAATGAGGGTTTCGAAGATTGGGCTCATGTCAGTGCTAGACTTAAGGAGCATGAAATGGGTGTCGAGCATATCACAAATATGACTACTTGGTATGATTTACGTGAACGACTAGAAAAGAACCAAACAATTGATAAAAATGTACAACAAGCACAAAAACGAGAGAGAGAGATCATTGGATAAAAGTATTACAACGAATCATAAGTGCGGTAAAGTTTCTAGCGAAGCACAACTTGGCATTTCGTGGTGACAATGCAAGATTGTATCAGGATAACAATGGTAATTTTTTGGGATTAATTGAAATGTTAGCGGAGTTTGACCCTATTATTCAAGAGCATGTACGTCGTATCACTAATGATGATATTCATGTTCATTATCTTGGTCCCACCATTCAAAATGAATTAATTCTTCTCATTGCTTCCGCAATTAAATCTGAAATAATAAAAAATGTGAAAAAAGCTAAATATTTCTCTGTGATACTTGATTGTACTCCTGATTCAAGTCACCAAGAACAAATGTCGTTGATTTTGAGATATGTTGATGTGTCTACAAATTTTATTTGTGTTGAAGAGTCATTTTTAGGATTTATCCATGTAAAAGACACAACCGGTCAAGGACTTTTTGATGTTTTACTAAATGAGTTAAAGTCCCTTGAACTTGATGTTGATGATGTAAGGGGTCAAAGTTATGATAATGGGTCTAACATGAAGGGTAAACATCAAGGAGTTCAAAAAAGATTGTTAGACATAAATCCTAGAGCATTTTTTACTGCTTGTGCTTCTCATAGTCTTAATTTGACATTATGTGATATGGCCAACTCGTGCGGTAAAGCTAAAGATTTTTTTGGAGTCATACAAAGAATATATACTATTTTTGCCAACTCTTCAAAGAGATGGGACATACTGAAAGATAATGTAAAAGGACTTACACCAAAACCTTTATCTCCTACGCGTTGGGAGAGTCGTGTTGATAGTGTTAAAGCTATTCGATTTCAAATTGCGGAAGTACGTGAAGCTTTACTTCAAGTAGGAGAAGTTGATAATGACTCTAAAATAAGAAGTGAAGCCAAATCTTTGGCTACAAATGAGCTTGGTGATTTTGAGTTTTTGGTAGCACTGGTCATTTGGTATGATGTATTGTATAGAATAAATTTCATTAGTAAACAATTGCAATCAAAAACTATGGTTATTGATTTAGCAATTGAAGATATTGAAAAATTGATTTTATTTTTTGAAGGCTATAGAGACACTGGGTTTTCTAATGCCATAAATTTAGCAAAAGAAATTGCTTGTGAATTAGATGTTGATCCAGTGTTTCCCAAGAGGCGTGAAATTCGAAGAAAGAGACATTTTGATGAGAATCAAAATACATCTGAGGTAGTTTCACAAACTAGTGAGGAATCTTTTAGAGTGAATTATTTTTTATTTATAGTTGATCAAGCTATTGGTTCACTTAAGAGGAGATTTGAACAATATCAAGATTTTCAAAATGTATTTGGCTTTTTGTTCACCTCTAATAATTTGCACTTATTAGATAATGCTAGTTTAAAATCTTCTTGTATTAAACTTCAAATGTCACTAACAAATGGTGAACGATGCGATATTGATGGAAATGACTTGTATATGGAGTTAATGTTGTTAAAAGACATATTGCCTAATGAACAAATGAATGCCATGGATATATTGAGGTTTTTGAAACACAAAAGTTATTTTCCTAATGCATTTGTTGTGTATAGAATTTTGTTGACTATTCCTGTCACAGTTGCTTCGGCGGAGAGAAGTTTTTCTAAGCTTAAGTTGTTGAAATCTTACTTGCGTTCTACGATGTTACAAGAGCGACTTAATGGGTTAGCATTGATAGCCATCGAAGCTGATTTGTTGGAGAAGGTAGACTTTGAAAATCTGATTGACGAGTTTGCTTCGGCAAAAGTTAGCAGAAAGAAGTGCTTCAAGAAACTTCAGCGTCATGGTTAAGGAAATCGTTGGACTTTGTAATATTTTTATGCTCCCTACTTTTTTTAATAAAAATTTGTAATATTATGAAATATTGCATTAATTTTATGAAATAAGAGGCCTCAATTTTTTTTTTGCACCGGACCTCCATTCATTTTGAGACGGCCCTGAGTTTAGGTTGTAGGATGTTTAGAGCATGCATGCCTATACTAGTAGGTCTTGGCCTCCAAGGAAGTGCAAGTTGCACCACTTGCATGTGACAATAAGTAAGGGAAGTATGAGTGAAGAAGATAAGGACGACGGAATTGCGGTTCACGGGTTACGGTGACAGCCTGTCGTATTTCGAGCATTACTTTCTCTACAGAACTCCGATTAAGACGATTAAGGTGGAATTGGAAAGCTAAGAGAAAGATCTAAAACTTTTAGGTTTTGATCAAGAGCCAAATACGTCTTTAACCTGACGTAAAATGAGCAAATATATCGCCTCAGTTTATTAGTCCATCCGAACGTAAAGGTTTAAGAGTATAAATAAAAGTGTGAAGGGTGAGAACCTGGAATATTAATTCCAAGCATACAAGTGATGGATGAATTAACGGATAATGGGGATGGAGTTAAAAGAGTTTATATATGTTTATAAAATTAGGAAAACATGGGGTGTTACAAAAACTATAGAAATTAATTAAGAAAATAAAAACGTGAAATTAATCAAATAAGAGAAAAGCACCAGAGTCGTCGGATCATTACGAATCAGAACAAGCATACATACGATTTCCAAATAATCAGTTAAGACGAGTTAAAGAATAACGACACGGTCCTCTTGGATCACTAGTCATTCTAGAAGTCACCTAACGGGCTCTCGCTATGTATTAGAGATTTCTATCGATTACAACAAGTTTATTCCCACTACAAAAATCCAACCCAATTTACGGCGAACAAATCCGACGCAAAATCGGCATTGCATCGGACTAGCCAACGCAAAATTCCGCCGCGTTTTTTTACGGAAAGCGGGTTTTTTGCGTCGGATAATCCAACGCAACGTGATTTGCGTCGCCACTGCGTCGGATGTTTCGACGCAGGCTTCGTGGGTCAAACGTATAAGTTAAACCCCACTGCGATAGATTAGCCGGCGTAAAGGCAACACTATTTGTTGTTTGCGTTGAATAATCCGACGCAAAGTTCACATATTGGATACGTTTTCGTCGAATTATCCGACGCAAAAGCGACGCTGACATCTGATTTGCGTCGGAATATCCGACGCAAACTTCGACAAGTGGAGCGCATTTGCGTTGGTTAATCCAACGCTGACATCTGATTTGCGTCGGGTAAGCCGACGCAAATTTCGTGTATGTTGATGCGTGCAATTTATATATGATTATTCCATCTTTTACGCACGCATTTCCATGCATATCGAGTAGCATTGTCTACTATTTCCCCCCGAATTCGATACTTTGTGGTCATGTTGCATCTTATGCAGGTTTGAACCCGTGGACGCATAAACAAGTCAAAAATCGTGCTTAAAGATGAAATGTTATGCGAATTAAGAAAAGAGAATGATCGTTTCCAAACGGGTCTACTTAAAACGTGAATATCTTGAGTTTTACAACTTCAATTGAGATGATTCTAGTTGCGTTGGAAAAATATTTCTCTTAGATTTCCAACGGTATATTATACGCCTGATTTGAAGAAGTAACGAAGAAATGGAAAGCGTTTGAAGTTGAGCGCGCAATGCTGAAAACGGAAACAGGTCACAGATAGTTGAACGACTATCCATAATAGTCGACCGACTATTCTCGAGACTGGACGAAGACCGAGACTTTCCTAATTTGATGTTTAGGGTTAATAAGACTTTTGGACTTTTGTTTTAGCTTAGTATTTAAGAAACTATTTGACTAGAATTCTACAACCTCTTCTTTTATGCTTCTAATCCTCTTTAAACTTTTCTTTAAACTACTCTCTTTAGATTTCTCTCTACCCTAGACTTTTAGATCTAGATTTATGGATTCTTTTTCTACTCTTCCTTTAAACTCGGTAATCTAATTCTTTCTTTGTTCTTCCTTTATTCCTTTATTCTTAATTATTTCTTTCTTAATCGTATTAATTCGTTTATAATTCTCTCTAGATTGATTAGTTATGCTTAATCTAATTATATCTTTATTATTGTTGTCGTAAATTCTTCCATAAGTAGCTAATTTCCCTTGCTAGGATTTAGGGAATCTGCGAATTGAATGTGGTCGCTAAATAATTTATAGATCTGTCAATGATATTGTGTCTGAGTTGTCAATTGTAGCATTTAATTGAGATTAATTGATTAAGTCAACGTAATTGATTAATTAATTCGGTAAACTCGAACCTAAGATCAGAAGCCTGGTAAAAGTTAGACCTGCTACAACACATTAGTTTGCTCTAATAAGATCGGAAGCCGTTAGAAGCATTCTAGGGTGAACAGCGGACCAGAAGGACCTTTTAACTACCCCTTAGACCAATATCTGCGACAGACCTGTGACTTAGACGGTGACCATAAGAAATTCGTAGTGAACCGACAATCCTAGTTTTCCCTCTATATTTATTCATCCTTATTGATCTTGTTTATTTTTGTTATTCATCTTTTTACTTCTCTTTCTTCACTACTTTTAGATTAGTTAAAAAAACTCATAAAAACCCCCGATTTGGTTACTTAGATAAACTTTAATTACGAGTAGAATTTATTTGTCTCCTTGTGGATACGATCCTGACTTCCCTAGCTATATTTTTAGTTAGACCTAAGTTGGTTATCTTTGATAGGTATACGACTAGCTTATCAAATTTTGGCGCCGTTGTCGGGGAGACGGTTAATTTTACTTGTCGTTTTAGTTTATCTTTTGTCTCAGGGAACTTTCAGTTTCTTGGGACGATTATTATTATTATTATTATTATTATTATTATTATTATTATTATTATTATTATTATTATTATTATTATTATTATTATTATTATTATTATTATTATTATTATTATTATTATTATTATTATTATTATTATTTATTTATTTATTTATTTATTTATTTATTTATTATTATTATTATTATTATTATTATCATTATTAATTTTTTTCTTTCTCTTAGTTTTCTTTTTCTTAGTATTTTTTTAATCATTTTAATTAATTAATTTATTTTAATTTTTTTTCATCATTATGACTATTTTCTACTTCCCTCAATTTGAACATGAACCACTGCATATTTATTTTGATAGGCTTGACTCTTTTATTACTCAAAATGGTTATCATGTGAGTCTGTGGTAGGTGAGTCATATGATTTATGATGGTGTCGATGACGCGACACGGGCTTATATTGAGGTAAACTGTGAAGGCATGTTTAAATACATGTCTTATGTGAAACGATGGGCGCTACTCCAATATTTAATCTGAAACAGTTTGGAGTCTGAGATAAAGTGGAAGGACCTTTTCATTACCCTTAGACCAATATCTGCGATATACCTGTGACCCAGACTGTGACCGTAGAAAATTCATGGTGAACCGACGATTCTAGTTTTCCCTTTATATATTTATTCATCCTTATTCATCTTGTTTATTTTAGTTATCCGTCTTTTTTACTTTTCTTCCTTCACTACTTTTAGATTAGTTAAACACAAAAACAATACCCCCCGATTTGGTTACTTAGATAAACTTTAATTGCGAGTAGAATTTATTTGTCTCCTTGTGGATACGATCCCGACTTCCCTAGCTATATTTTTAGTTGGACCTAAGTTGATTATCTTTGATAGATACACGACTAGCTTATCATATGTGTTCCCTATTTACATCGGATATTCTGATGCAATACTCATTTAAAAAAATGTTTCGTTTGTTTTCAACTCCCCAATTGCCCAACAAACAAACAAGCTGCAACATACATATCTCCTATAAACAACCACAATAGCAACACCTCCGCCACAAAACTCACCTATCAAACCTCACATACACATATCTCAGCCACAAAACTCCACAAATCGCAACCACAATACTGATATAGAAACTTAAAATATATTACAAAGAACAAGTACTGGGTTCACAATTCCTTCTAAGAGTTAGTGACTTAGGAATATACATAACTATACTATAACAAAAAGTACCAAAGAGATGACGGACTACCTAAGCAATGGGTTGAAGCTGCGAAGACCCAAAAGGATGACCATCGTCGTTGTTGTCATCGCGCCTGCTACTACATGGTCCACTACAGCAGCTTTCATTCTCCATGACCCACATTTCCCTCATCATCTCTATGAACTTGTCCTGGTCCTCCAACCTCTTCTATTGTGATCCTATTCTCTCTTCTAACGTGTGTTGGCGCTCTTATAGTTTCTTCAGGTTTTCCTCAATGCGCTCGTTAGCTGTACACTCTTGAGAGGCGGCGGTGGGGAAGTAAGTGTCGGCGGTTGGGCCTCTACCACGACTCAAGTGGGGGCGAAAGAGCTCTTTCGCTACGCTGCCTATCCCCCAGAATCCTCGCTTCTGGTTGTAGCCGCCCACGATATCTTGGAAGATATTTAAGGTGTTCGGTGTTTGATCAGACGCTCGTGCCTCCTTCACAGCTTTGTCAAAGTTATCTTGAAATAGAAATAGGAAACATGATTGTTACCACATAAAACATCATATACTTTCACATGATAAATTTTCAAAAAGTATAGTAAAAGTACTCACAATCAGCTCCGGCGCTCGGGGGTCTATCCACTTCTCGTCCTTCCTCTTCTTTGTCATCTCGAGAATCTGGACCGGGGTTGCGATTGGACCCTTAAAAATAGTGTTAGAACTTTAAGCAATTATTTAGTTAAAATATATTGAACTATAATTAAATTGATTACTTATCTTCTAAACACTTCTCATTTGCTTAAAAATAGTGATTGCACTCCTACTACCGAGGCAGCTGGTGGTTTGGCCACTCCGTCCTGTTGGCCACATCGGCGGTTCGCCTTCTTCACTTTCACCTTCTTCTTGAATTCAGGGTCATCGGCCTTCCGTTTCAACTCTATCCACTTCTCTGCCGAAATCCATTCCGACCTCTGAGCCCTAGGCACCGCTCTTTGGAATATATCGGTGATTTGCTTCTTTATCCGACTCTTGTAGTCAAATCTCAGGCCGTACCTCAAGTCTATACGTACTCTCCTCTGTTCGTCCAAAATACAATTTGTTATTGATGGGGGTCGGCATCTCCACCAGTTGGCATAGCCGGCAGCCGACAGTCCTATCTCCAAGAGCGTCCTCCCTTACCCATAGGGGGAGGGTGCCGGCCTACCAAGAGGTAGCCAGTAACTGCCCAGCTGAACGAAGGAGGAGAGCCCGTACAAGTGCTTCGTCTATAAATAAAGGAACGACTTCCACAGGCAAGGGGTTCAGAAAAATAAAACAACTCATCTCTCTAAAAAGTTAAGTAAATCCTTTGCTTAGTCGATCACCACCTTCTTAGTCCCATTGATTGATTTAAGCGTCGAAGAGGCAACCTCGGACACCCTACGAGACCCTTGTGTGTTCTTTGTGCAACTACAAGACGAGGCTGACCTCAGTCGGGACAAGGAAGAAGTAGGCCGGCCGCTACGGGTCGAAGAACATTGATTGTTTGTACCCCAAACAATTTTGTGCCGTCTATGGGGAGTTTGAACAAGAAGTCCCTACCAAGAAACCAACAGAAAGAAAAATAGCTTGCCAAGATACGCCCGACGTTCCTCAGGGTACCTCTAACATGGTACGCTTTGAGGAGGCGACGTTGGCCCCCTGGCGAGCTAACCCAAAACCGGACCACGGCAAGGCTTCGGTAGGGGGAACCCTTGCCCAGAGTGGAGATGCTTTGACCCAACCATTAACGGGGGTGCTCACCCTAGAACAACTAACAGCCGCTCAACAATTTTTCGTGACCCTGTTGGGGGCTTCGACCCTCACCAAGGCCGTTGTCGCGCCAGATGTGACAACAGCCTCTAGAGGCTACAATTTTGCCAAGGCGGCTTTTCCCCGAGCCGACGACCTTCGAGGAGCGTGCCCGCCTGCTGAAAGAGAAAGGCGAAAAGCTGGCCAGGGAACGCATAGAGCTTGAACGACAGTGAAAGGGGTACCCATCGGGGAGCGTCTCCCGCCACAAACATGCGTCGAAACACAGAGGAACTGACGTCGTCATTCCCATCGCGAGCGACGGCCAGACAGATGATGTGTTCTAAATTTAGATCATTTTTCCTCCCATTTAGACTCGTTTTTCATCCGTTTTGCGAGATTAGAGTGCGATTATTGCCCTATTTTTAGTCTTTCTCGCATTAGCGTCTCTCTTGTGCATTTCATGTGTTTTTGGTAGTTTTTCTATCTATTTTGAAAGGATTCGTCGCCAAGAGCATGTCTGAACTTCCATGAGCACAAGAGAGTGGAATACCATCCAAAAGCAACTTACGAAACCAAAAGTCCAAGCAATCAAACGACAAAGAGCGAGATCAGAAAAGAGGTAAAGTTTCTCCCGATGAGATACCACCGAGCGAAGTTTCGCCCGATGACATTTCGACCTCTCCAAAGATCTTCAGGAAACTTTCACCACCGGGCAAAATGACCGGACGAAACTTTCGCCCATCGGGCGAAGTTTTGCCCGACGTAAAGAGGCCCCAAATGCAAAATCTGGAAGCAAGTTCACCGGGTGAAACCACCAGGTGAACTTTCACCCGGGGGTATTGGCTCATGATTAGGAGATGTTTGCAGGGTGAAGTTTCACCATATGAGGATTCATTGGGCAAAAGTCTCACTAATGGAGCAAAAGTTGGATTTAGGCTTTGTTTAGTGATCCATTAAGCTACTACTATATATAGTTAACCTGATTAGATACACATCATCTTACAATACATTTTCATTAGGAAGCAATACACTACTTAGCTTAGATAGAAAGCCATTAGATATTCATAGAAGTTACATAGTTTTTATTAATCTTCATCTTCTTTAGATTCACTAGTTGAAGACCGCGCGCGATGCGCGCTTATGGTTAGGTACGATCTGTTTATGCGATTTAACGGTGGTTGTTGTTTGTTTTGGGTATGCAGAATTGTTTGGCTAACTTGTGGTCGGTGCCTGAGATTCTGTGGGAGCAGTCAGATGCACAATTTTATATATGTATTGCTTGTGATTAGCAATACATTTTGGAAGTTAGATATGGTTCACGGATTTTAAAACCGTTGTATGACCGCTTTGTGAAAGGCCGTCTTCAGTCGCAAGGTGTGGACAAGTGACCGTAATTAGCAAACTACAGTAGTGCTATAGTTGACAATATAGTTGAAGATCGCGCGCGATGCGCGCGTTTGGTTAGTCACAGACCGTAAAGGCGATGTGCTGGCCCTTTTTTTTTTTTTTGTGTTTTGCCTTTTTTCAAAACTTCATCGTGGCCGTTGCCTAAGTTTGTGTTTGAGCAGTCGGCTGCACAAGTTTATAGCTTTGTTGGTTTATGGTTGTCAATATATCTTGGAATTTAGATTTGGATTAAGGATTAATATCGCTGTATGATTGCTCCGCGAACTACCTTATTACTTCATACTATGAATAAAAATCACCCAAATGAGTAAACAACATGAAAAATCTCAAAAGGGTAACAAAAGATCAAATCATGCAAATTCAGAAAACAGCAAAAAGCTCTTCCTCTCTCTCCATCTCCATCTCCCTCCCCCCTCCCCCCTGTCTCCCTTTCTCTCTTTCCCCTCTCTCCTTCTCTTTCCCCCTCTCTATCCCCTTTCTATCCCCCTCTCTCCCTCCCCCTTTCTCTTTCTCTCCTTCCCCCTCTCTCTTTTCCTCTCTCTCTCCCCCTTTCTCTCCCTCTCTTTTCCTCTCCCTCTCTTTCCCTCTATATCCCTCTCTCCCTCCCCCTCTCTCTTTCCCCCTTTCTCCCTCTCCCTTTCTCTCCCTCTCTCCTTCTCCTTCTCCTTCTCTCTCTCTCTTTCTCTCCCCTTCCCCCTCTCTCCCTCTCCCTCTCCTTCTCTGTCTCCCTCCACCTCTCTCTTTCCCCATCCCCCTATCTCCCTCTCCGTCTCTCTCTCACTCTCCCTTTCTCCTTCTCTCCCCCTTTCTCCCCTTTTCTCCTTATCTCTTTCTCTCTCCCCTTCTCTCCCCTCTCTCCCTCTCTTCCTCTCTTCCCCTCTCTCCCTCCCCCTCTCTCCTAAAAGGTCAACAAAAGATCAAATCTTGCAAAGTCAGAAAACAGCAGAAAGCTCCCTATCTCCCCTTTCTCACCTCCTCTACCTCTCATCCCCCTCCGTCTCTCTCTCTCTCTCCCTCTTCCTCTCTGTCGTCTCTCTCCCTCTTCCTCTCCGTCTCTCTCTCTCTCTCCCTCTCTCTCTCTCTCTCTCTTCCCCTCCCTCTCCCTCTTTCCCTCTCCCTCTCCTCCCTTCCCTCCCCCTTTCTCTCCCTCTATCCCTATCTCCCCATTTCTCTCATCCTCTCCCCCCCTCTCTCTTTCCCCCTTTCTCTCTCTCCCTTTCTCTCCCCCTCCCCCATCCATCTCCTTCTCTCTCTCTCTCTCTCTCCCTCCCTCTGTCTCCCTCTCTCTCCCCCTCCTTCCCCCCTCTCTCTCTCCCTCTCCCTCTCCCTCCCCTTCTCTGTCTCCCTCCACCTCTCTCTCTCTCTCTCCCTTTCTCCCCCCCTCCCCTATCTCCGTCTCCGTCTCTCTCTCTCTCTCCCTCTCTCCCCCCTTTCTCCCCTTCTCTCTTTATCTCTTTCTCTCTCCCCTTCTCTCCCTTCTCTCTCTCTCTCTTCCCCTCTCTCCCAAAAGATCAACAAAAGATCAAATTTTCAAAGTCAGAAAACAGCAGAAAGCTCTCCCTTTCTCCCTATCTCCCCCCTTTCTCTCCTCCTATCCCTCTTCTCCCTCTCCGCCTCGCTCTCTCTCTCTCTCTCCCTCCCCCTATCCCTCTCTCTCCCTCTCTCCCTCTTCCTCTCCGTCTCTCTCTCTCTCTCTCTCCCCCCCTCTCCATCTCCCACTCTCTCGCTCTCCCCCTCCCTCCCTTCCTCCCCTTTCTCTCCCTCTCTCCCCATCTCCCCGTTTCTCACTTCCTCTTCCTCTCCCTCTCTCTTTCCCCCTTTCTTCCTCTCCCTTTCTCTCCCCCTCCCCCCTCCTTCTCTTTCTCTTTCTATCTCTCATCTCTCTCTCTCTCTCTCTCTCTCTCTCTCTCTCTCTCTCTCCCCCCATCCCCCCCTCTCTCCCTCATCCTCCCCTTCTCTGTCTCCCTCCACCTCTCTCTCTCTCTCTCTCCCTTTCTCTCCCCCTCCCATATCCCCGTCTCCGTCTCCGTCTCTCTCTCTCCCCCCTTTCTCCCCTTCTCTCCTTATCTCTTTCTCTCTCCCCTTCTCTCTCTTCTCTCTCTCTTCCCCTCTCCCCCAAAAGGTCAACAAAAGATCACATTTTCAAAGTCAGAAAACAGCAGAAAGCTCCCCCTTTCTCCCTATCTCCCCCTTTCTCTCCTCCTATCCCTCTCCTCCCTCTCCGCCTCTCTCTCTCTCTCTCCCTCCCCCTATCCCTCTCTCTCCCTCTCTCCCTCTTCCTCTCCGTCTCTCTCTCTCTCTCTCTTCCCCCCTCTTCCCCTCCCTCTCTCCCTCTCCCTCTTTCTCGCTCTCCCTCTCCCACCCTCCCTCCCCCTTTCTCTCCCTCCCTCCCTCCCCCTTTCTCTCCCCATCTCCCCGTATCTCTCCTCCTCTTCCTCCCCCTCTCTCTTTCCCCCTTTCTCTCTCTCCCTTTCTCTTCCCCTCCCCCCTCCTTCTCTTTCTCTCTCTCTCTCTCTCTCTCTCTCTCTCTCTATCTCTCTCTCTCTCTCTCTCTCTCCCTCCCCCTCCCCCCCTCTCTCTCTCCCCCTCCCTCCCCCACCCCCCCTTTCTCTCCCCCTCCCCTCCTCCTTCTCCTTATCTCTCTCTCTCTCCCCCCCCTCCTTCTATCTCTCTCTCTCCTCCCCTCCCTCTCTCTTTCTCTCCCCCTCTCCCCCTCTCTCTCCCTCTCCCTCTCCCTCCCTTTCTCTGTCTCTCTCCACCTCTCTCTCTCTCTCCCTTTCTCTCCCCCTCCCCTATCCCCGTCTCCGTCTCTCCCTCTCCTCCCCCTCTCCCTCTCCCCCCTCCCTCCCTCCCCCTTTCTCTCCCTCTCCCTCCCCCTTTCTCTCCCTTTCTCCCCATCTCCCCGTATCTCTCCTCCTCTCTCTCCCCCTCTCTCTTTTCCCCTTTCTCCCTCTCCCTTTTCTCTCCCCCTCCATCCTCCTTCTTCTTCTTCTCTCTCTCTCTCCCCCCCTCTCTCTCTTTCTCTCCCTATCCCCCCTCTCTCTCTCCCTCTCCCTCTCCCTCCCCTTCTCTGTCTCCCTCCACCTCTCTCTTTCTCTCCCCCCTCCCCTATCTCCGTCTCCGTCTCTCTCTCTCTCTCCCCTTTCTCTCCTTCTCTCCTTATCTCTTTCTCTCTCCTCTTCTCTCCCTTCTCTCTCTCCTCCCCTCTATCCCAAAAGGTCAACAAAAGATCACATTTTCAAAGTCAGAAAACAGCAGAAAGCTCTCCCTTTCTACCTATCTCCCCCTTTCTCTCCTCTTATCCCTCTCCTCCCTCTCCGCCTCTCTCTCTCCCTCCCCCTATCCCTCTCTCTCCCTCTCTCCCTCTTCCTCTCCGTCTCTCTCTCTCTCTCTCTCTCTCTCTCTCCCCCCCTCTTCCCCTCCCTCTCCCTCTTTCTCGCTCTCCCTCTCCCTTCCTCCCTCCCCATTTCTCTCCCTCTCTCCCCATCTCCCCGTATCTCTCCTCCTCTTCCTCCCCCTCTCTCTTTCCCCCTTTCTCCCTCTCCCTTTCTCTCCCCCTCCCCCCTCCTTCTCTCCCCCTCCCCCCTCCTTCTCTCTCTCTCTCTCTCTCTCTCTCTCTCTCTCCTCTCTCTCTCTCTCTCTCTCTCTCCCCTTCCCTCCTCCTTCTCCTTCTCTCTCTCCCTCCCATCTCTCTTTCTCTCCCCCTCCCCCCCTCTCTCTCTACCTCCCCTTCTCTGTCTCTCTCCACCTCTCTCTCTCCCCCCCCTTTCTCTCCCCCTCCCCTATCCCCGTCTCCGTCTCTCTCTCTCCCCCCCCTCTCTCCCCTCTTTCTCCCCTTCTCTCCTTATCTCTTTCTCTCTCCCCTCTCCCTCTCCCTCCCTCCCTCCCCCTTTCTCTCCCTCTCTCCTCATCTCCCCGTATCTCTCCTCCTCTCCCTCCCCCTCTCTCTTTCCCCTTTCTCTCCCCCCTCCCCCCTCCTCGTTCTTCTTCTTCTCTCTCTCTCTCTCCCCCTCTCTCTCTTTCTCTCCCTCTCCCCTCCCCTCTCTCTCTCTCCCTCTCCCTCTCCCTCTCCCTCCCCTTCTCTGTCTCCCTCCACCTCTCTCTCTCTCTCTCTCTCCCTTTCTCTCCCCCTCCCCTATCTCCGTCTCCGTCTCTCTCTCTCTCTCTCCCTCTTTCCCCGATTTCTCCCCTTCTCTCCTTATCTCTTTCTCTCTCCCCTTCTCTCCCTTCTCTCTCTCTTCCCCTCTCCCAAAAGGTCAACAAAAGATCAAATTTTCAAAGTCAGAAAACAGCAGAAAGCTCTCCCTTTCTCCCTATCTCCCCCTTTCTCTCCCTCTCCCTCCCTCCCTCCCCCTTTATCTCCCTCTCTCCCCATCTCCCCGTATCTCTCCTTCTCTCCCCCCCCTCTCTCTTTCCCCCTTTCTCCCCCTCCCTTTCTCTTCCCCTCCTTCTCCTTCTCTCTCTCTCTCTCTCTTTCTCTTCCCCTCCCTCCCCCCTCTCTCTCTCTCTCCCTCTCCCTCCCCTTCTCTGTCTCCCTCCACCTCTCTCCCTTTCTCTCTCCCTCCCCTATCTCCGTCTCTCTCTCTCTCTCCCTCCTTTCTCCCCTTCTCTCCTTATCTCTTTCTCTCTCCCCTTCTCTCTCTCTTCCCCTCTCTCCCAAAAGGTCAACAAAAGATCACATTTTCAAAGTCAGAAAACAGCATAAAGCTCTCCCTTTCTCCCTATCTCCCCCTTTCTCTCCTCCTCTCCCTCTCCTCCCCCTCCGCCTTTCTCTCTCTCTCTCTCTCTCTCTCTCTCTCTCTCTCTCTCTCTCTCTCTCTCTCTCTCTCTCTCTCTCTCTCTCTCTCTCTCTCTCTCTCCCTCCCCTTATCCCTCTCTCTCCTTTTCCTCCACCTCTCTCTCTCTCTTCCTCCCTCTCTCTCTCTCCCTCTTCCCCTCCGTCTCTCTCTCTCTCCCTTCCCCCCTCTTCCCCTCCCTCTCTCTCCCTCTCCCCTTCTTTCCTCTCCGTATCTCTCTCTCTTCCCCCCTCTTCCCCTCTCTCTCCTCCCCCTCTCCCCCTCTCTCCTCTCCCTCTCCCTCTCCTTCCCTCCCTCCCTCTTCCCTCCTTCCTTCCCCCTCTCTCCCTTTTTCTCTCCTCTCCCTCTCTCCCCTCCCTCTCTCCATCTCCCTCTCCCTCTCCCTTCTCTCTCCCCTCTCTCTCTCCTTCCCCCTCTCCCCTATCTCTCTCCCCTTCTCTCCCTCTCCCTCTCCTTCCCCCCCTCCCTCCCCTCTCTCCCTCCCTTTCTCTCCCTCTCTCCCTCTTTCTCTCCTCTCCCTCTCTTCCTCTCCCTCTCTTTTTCTCCCCCTCTCTCTCTTCCCCTCTTTCCTCCTCCTTTCTCCCTCCCCCTCCCCCTCTCCCTCTCCCTCCCTCCCTCCCCCTCTTCCTCCCTCTCCCTCCCTCTCTCCCTCTTCCTCTCCATCTCTCTCTCTTCCTCCCTCTTTCTCTCCCATTCTCTCTCTTCCTCTCCTTCCCCCTCTTTCCCCTCCCTCTCCTTTTCTCTCTTCCCCCTCCCTCTCTCCCTCTCTCCCTCTTCCTCTCCGTCTCTCTCTCTCTCTTCCTCTCCGTCTCTCCCTCCCTCCCTCTCCCTCCCTCCCTCCCCTCTCTCCCTTCTCTCTATCTCCCCTTCTCTCCCTCTCTCCCCCCTCTCTCTCTCCCTCTCTCCCCTCCCTTCCCCTCTTTGTTATCACATTTTGTAATATTCTTTGTAAAGCGGTTTTATTGCGTAAAATGAGCTTATAATATGGGGCCTATCGGCCCAATATTCGCATTTCACCCATAATGAAATTACAGTCAGATATTATATTTAGTAATCTACTCCGTATATCGCAAGTAAGGGTGGTCACCGGTCCAAACCCAGACTGGACCGGACCGGATTGACCCGCGGACCAGACCGGTTATCAAAAATTTGGACCGGACCAGGCCGTAAAAATACACCAAATTTGATTTTTTTTAAAGTGTGGATAGGACCGCGGACCGGTCACCAAGTTTTTGGCGACCCGCAAACTGGACCGGTATATGCCCCGGTCCGGTCCGGTTTGCCAGTCCAGACCACGTTTTGAACAGTCCTGATATTCACAAGAGGATTCTTCTCCAACCGGAAGAGGAGTTTATAACCGATTGTAGTTTTGAGTAGGTATTACACCCGTCAAATAATAAGTTAGACCAAAAATACGACACAAACACGACAAAAAAGTAATGGATTCATTTTTTTGGTTGAAATTTTGTGACTTGTATGTATAAGTGGGTCAACAATGCATGATTGAATTTAATTGGGTTTTTAATGCTCTGTCACATAAGTACATGTCCGCCTTCGAAACATTGACAATGCACGAAAACACGGCACCTACACGACACAAATTAACGGGTTTGGTCTCATGCTTAGGAATCCATTCATGTAAGTGAGTCAATACGAACACGATATAAACTTTAATTGGGTCGGGTATGGCTTGAAAGGTGGAAAGGTTCGTGACCTGTTTATGTGCTGCATGAATGTGAATCCGATCTATTTGGCATGTATTTTCCTGTACTTCGATGGAGAAGAACGAAATCAATGTTAACCAATAAACTGCAGAAATGTGCATATACTTACTTAAGGTTATATTCTTAATTGTTATGGAGAAGATTTCCTGAACGACATTTTATGATTTTTTCATGACTTGTATCTTTTTTTTCATCTTCAAAGTATAAATTCATCCGAAAGACGAAAATAACAATCACCTGCACTTGTTGTGTCTGCAGTTCTTAGAGGCTATCGACTTATTCTACCAACAAACCATGGACCGTCAATGTAACTGGTAAGTGAATTCATTATCTATTCGCAATACAGTATTTCCCGATTACTTACCGTTTATCAGCATATAACAAAGAAACCGTAAAAACAAACAAAATAACTTAAACTTTCATTCCTGAACGAAACTGGTTACATCAAACAAACTTTAGGCACACAAACTGATTAGTACATTACTGACTGTGGCACATTTTTATTTCAATCTCGACACATACAGTGAATATAACACTGAGTATAACACATCTTAAGCAGCATTGATGTCAATAGTCTTGACCTCAGGTTTCTTCTGCTCAACCTTAGGAACAGTCACAGTTAACACCCATTCTCCATACCAGCCTTAACCTCCTCCATTTTCGTATTCTCCGGGAGCCTAAATCGACGTAAGAACTTTCCACTGCTCCTCTCAACACGATGCCATTTATCGTTCTTCTCCTCTTGTTCCTTGTTCCTTTCACCACTAATCTGTAAAATCCTTCCCTCTTCAACCTCGACCTTAACTTCTTCCTTCTTCAACCCTGGAAGATTCACTCTGAAAACGTGGGCTTCCGGGGTTTCCTTCCAGTCCACCCTGGTGCTCGCGAACTGTGATGTTTCGCGAGCAGAATTGGGCACATTGGCTAGGGTCGAGTTTATGAACCCGTCAAATGGGTCAAATAAGTCGAGTGAGAATGGGGCGAAGACGTTGGTCCTTCGGCCACCGAAAAAGCTTGGGATGATCGACATTTCTGAGTTAGGAATGCGAGTGTTGTGTTTTGAGATTTCTGTGTGATGTTGGTAGGAGTGTGTGTGCATGTTTATATAGGAGTTTAGGGAGAGCTCTGGGATGTTCTGGTTAAAAAAGCAAGTAAAAAGAAGTAATCTTTTAATTAGTTACTTTTCAAAGATTGCTCCTCCGGGATAAATAAACCCAAGAACCGATCTTCCTGCAAAATCAATATGAAAAATAAGAAACACAAGAGTAATTTTTTTTGAGTAAGCTCGATAAATATAACAGATGCCCCTGAATTTACCTCAATGCATCCGATTATAGCACTACACGTAGAACTCATTAGCGTGCATTTACAAGAAACAAAAAAAATCATATTGCAGTTGATCAAGGATGAATCATCAAACACACTCAAACACTGCCTTTTATATACAAAGTAGCTTTCGGTACAAACTACTTATAAATTTTCATGAACTGTTGTAACATTTAGTAACTTGGCTCTTTATATTATTGCTTCTAAAGAACATTTTCTAAGAGCTACTCCTTTTCAGCACATAATCAGGAATCGTATGATGAGAAACTAAGAAAGTCATCAAGACTCTTTCAGCTACGAGTACAGTACAGGAAATGAGCCTGATAAAGAAATAAGTTCAAATCGTCCCTGAAACACATGACACAAACTGTACTGATGAGAAATGCAGGTGAAAATTCATAACCATCAATTTCCTACCACATGAAACAAACAAGTAAACACGTACAAATACATGATGAGCAAGGATGTAACGGATCAACTGTAGCGAGGGCGTCTCTAAATAAAAGAACACAGAAATCGTGAAGGAGAATAGAGATTCTAAGATTTTCAAATGTCTAAGGTCCTGACTCCTGACGACTTGGCTTGCGTCTAGTACGCTAAACCCTAAACCCTAAACCCTAAACCCTAAGAACGCCCAACGCCTCGACAAACCTGTTCTCCGTCTTACCATGTGAATCACAAACTGATGCAACAAACATCTTGTGATTTTGTTTACAGTCACAGGAATCACAGGTACTGTTATAAGTAAAAATTGAAATCCTACTGTAATGTGTGTGTTCGTCGGCTTGTATTTGTTAAATGGAAAGCGATTATTTTGTTTTCTGCCAATCTAGACTATCTTTCCCAACTAACAGGAAGTTTCGGGCAGCTAACCTAACAAACGTAAAATGATAAGGAAGTTCCGAGAGTTAAACGTGTAAATCTGTTATAAATTCATGCATGGTATTCACAGTTGCGCCAAGATTCTATAAATGTTGGAACTTAGAGATTTTAAGCATAAATAAAAAACGAGTTCTGACTTGGAAAGAGTTGAAGAAAGATGAGAAGTACAATAAAAAGCCGGCTAATGACTAAAATGCGTCCGAGGAAAAGCTAGGCATTGAGGTATCAAGGTTCTACCTTGGCCGCTGCTGAAGCGTAGCTTACACTGCTATCTCTCATGCTTTTGCATGGGCTCGATTGTTCATATCGAAGGAAACGAATCTTCATCTTCGTCGAGCTATTCTTCAACATCTGAAAAACAATCAGAATCAGAATGCAATCATTAACAGGCCGAGGGAACCGTTTTTCCTTACAACAGCATTAGAGTCGTAGTCCCAAAAAAATTATGGGTCGGTTAACATGAATCAGAAGGCGTCATCCAAAAAAAAAGCGTGAATGAAATCCTTACATGAAGGAAAACACTGATGGGATGACGACCACAGATAGTGTTGTCGAACTCCAATAAATACTGCTTGAACGCATCAGGATCTCCTGTTTCGATGATATCCATGCCCATACGGTCCAATGCTTCAATCGACTTGTGGATGGCTCCATGTTTCTTGTCATAGTACGTGTAGTTGAAACTAAATAATAACAAAAATAGACGCGTTTAGTATTATTTATAATAAAATGGAATATTTTTTTTGAAGTAATCAAGACTAAGAAAGGCGAGTGGATGACAAACCGGGCGCCCCAGTGACAAAAATCGGATGATACAGAAAAGAAATTGCTCTCGCCGTCTATATATTTTGCCAGTAATTCCCCGTACATAGCCTCGTTTTCAGCACTTGTTGCACCAACTAATATCGGAACAACCTTCACGGGATGTCTGCAGTGTTTTTTAGATGTATAAGTCACTACAACAGACATTGTAATCCACAAAAACGAGAATAGCAAAATAAATTAACGTTACCCTTCAAATACTTTCGCAAGATAAGGCAAGTGCATTTCCATGCTATGTTCGTAAATCCGCTAACTTTAGCTAATATAACACAATAAACTCGTGAATTCGCGAACTTTAGATAATCTAACACAATTAAACACATAAATTTGCGAACTTTAGCTAATAAATTACAATTCAAACTCTGCAATCACAAAGATCCAAACATTTCCGACTTTAATCTTGATTTAAACTATATCAGTTTTAGCTAAAGATCTGAACACATTACCTCAATCATCCATGCTCGAAAATCAAACATCCCCAAACAAAAATCTAATCAAACAAACCAATCACTCGAATCAAATTAAAAACCCAGCCCAAAAAAAGCCGACAAACCAGTATTCACAAACCTAATGCGTCCAAAACTCGAAGAACTCGAGGTTTTTGATTAATATTGAAGAACCCAAGAAATTAAAAAACACTCATTGTAACCATGACTCGTCACAGCCTTTGATTAAAGGCCTCACATACACACTGTCAAAACATCAGACACGGGAACAACCCATCAACCTAAGCAACTCAAACCAAGATCTAAAAAACATAGGATACGCAGCTCCATCCTACAACAAAAACCAAACCATAAAACTCTATACACACATTAATACCCTTACCTAGTGATGGAATCATCGCCGCTGCTGTTGCAGAGTAAAAAGCTCGGTAATTCCAGATCCAATACCTGAAAGAGAAACGGAAAGATCCACACAAATCTCAGGCAAATGAATCAGGGTCGACGAAAAAAAAAAATGAGCGACGAACCCACCCCTCAGACACTGATAGCGTCATCATCGCCGCTGCTGTTGCAGAGTTCCTTGGCCGCCAACGTCGAGGACCTGGGGCAACTGGATAACCACCAAGGAGAAAGCGGAAACAGCCACAACCTGCAGAGACAACAAAATCAGAGAAGCGTGAGGAAAAAAATGAGGAAAGGGAAAGTAGAGAGAAGCAGGAAAGCGTGAAGAAGTAGTGGAAGGACGGATGGGAAATGATGGAGAGAAGGAAGGAAGAAAGGAAAGAAGGAAAGATGGAGAAAAGGACGGGAAGGAAGGAAGGAAAGATGGAGAAAAGGACGGGCAGCACTGTTCCTAAGAAATGATACTATTCCTAAGAGGTATTTTACCAAGTTTGTTCTTTTTAATATGTAAGGAAGTTTTTGTAAGGAATTCTAGTTTTATTCAAGAAGTTCTTTGGAGCTCATCAAGGGATTAGTGACAAAACCATTGTCTTCTTCATCAAGGCTTTTCTTTATTTTTATGCAATCTTCATCTTCCTTATTGTTATCTTTCTCTATTGTTGGTATATTTCTCTTCCTCTCCCTTTTCTCTAGATTAGATTTTACTATTGCTCTTTCGTTATTGCATCGTTTTTATAGATCGCTTTGTAGTTTCTTTTGTTGATTGTAATTTCCTTTGTTGTTTTAGTTTTATTTCCTTTAGTTTTTGTCTTTATGCATGTTTTTATTATTATGTCCATTATTATTGCTTTTGTAGTTTTCTTCATGGATCGTGAGTAGTTTTCTTGTAAGGGTGTTAAGGGAGGAAGATCTTGGGAAATACTACCTCCGATTCATTGGAATCGCAACATTTACTGTTCACACAAAAAATAAGAAAAGTGAATTAGTGGACCACAATAGTGATGTCATGTAAGATTAAGTAATATAATAATATTAGATTGAATATTTTGGAATATAGTAATGCAAAGTGAAGGGTAGGTTAGTCATTTCATAAGAAAAATATGGCCCAAAATAGAAATGTTGCAAAGCTGATGAATTTGCCAAAAACGGAATATGTTACGAATCCAATGAATCGGAGGGAGTATGAATTAAGGAATTGTGGTTTGGTTTCATGCTTATTGATTTATCATGTTTGAGGTTATTGTGTCTTTGTTGACTTAGTCTGGCCAACTAGATCGACCTTGACTCACTCTTATCAATATGAGAAAACTCGGGGTAGGAGTTATCTTGACTTGAGACTTACCCTTTTTTGCCGCGAAAGCAGGATCTAGATAAGTTGGGTGAAGAAATCGAAAGGTGGCACTCTTCCTCTATTGACTTTGTGACCAACCCATAATTCCGAGACTCATAGAACCCGATTTCCGATTCCCAACTCCCCCTAATACCTTTTTCTTATTGATTATTCTTCATCATTTATCGCATTATTAGTATAGACTCGACTCAAAAACCCCCATTAAGACCCCAAACGCATAGCTCTTACTCGATTTTCTCACCGCCATCCCTGTGGACCGACCTCGACTTACCACGACTACATTTATTGTTTCTGTGTTATTTGCGAGTCATATAAATATTGTTTGATCCCCTAACTATCGTTAACGACCGATCCAATATTTGGGCGAGATCAAAATTGCACCGTTGCCGGGGACGACAACTAGTTAATTGAGTTTTAGTTTATTTGTGTTTGGTTAATCACTTTCATTTTACTTTTCCCCTTTTCCCTAGTACTAATAGGTGCTAGGAGAGTTATCGTTTGTTGAGTTTTATGCCCAGGAATACGTCATCACCCTTGTGGTTAGATCCGGAGCCGGAAAAGACATATAGAGCCTTGAGATTTCGGGGAAACAATTCAACAATTGTCATCCCACATCCTTCATTATCACCAGGCAATCAAAATCCCATCCTACCACATACACCTCTTACACCAAATAACCCTTCCACATCCTCTACTTCACAAAATTCAGCACCAACTCCATCATCACCAAAAACTCCACAACAACCACAACAAAATCAAAGCCCTCCAAATCTACCACCACCACCACCACCTCAACCAATGGCGACCTTAGGATCCCATTCCCAACTTAAATATGAAGAGACCCCATCGTCGGTTGATTTCGGGGTCATTCCCGAAGATTATGAACTTAAAGCTTCTCTAACCAATGCGGTCCAACAAGATACCTTTCATGGTTTTTCTCAAGAAAATGCCCAAGAACATATTGCATCATTTAAGGGGAAACTAGTCGGGGAACGACTAAATAGGTTAACATCATGTTAACTTCACCGACTATTATTCCCTAAGACCTTGCGAGACGGAGCTCGAAGATGGCTTCATGGCCATCCGGATAACACTTTTACATCATAGTCTCAATTATCCAATGCTTTCTTGGAGAAATATTATCCACCGTCAAAGATTAACCAATACCGCATGGAGATACAAACTTTTAAGCAAGATGAATTTGAAAGCCTAAGCGAGGCTTGGGAGCGATTTAGAGATCTACTTCGCAAATGCCCTCACCATCGAATACCCGATTGGCTAACAACCCAAAATTTTTACAACACCCTTTCATCGAGAACCAAGGAAAACCTCAACTCGGCCGCAGGAGGAGATTTCTCTTCCCTTACCGATGAGGCATCTAAGAGCCTTATTGAAAAGATGGCAAGGAGTGATGCTAGAGTGGGTCAATCGAGGGATTCTAGGAAGAAGGTTGAAGTGAACTCTTCTAAGAGTTCCAATGAATTGAAACTTGAAGCTAGAATTGAAGAATTGACAAAAAGAATGGATGCAATGAACTCTAAACCAACTCCTGGAGGCATGTACCAAATTCAAGGAAGTGTTCCAACAAGGCAACCATCTTCATCTAAACAAGAACCAACATGGAAAATTCAATGTGAGCATTGTGGCAACTATGGCCATGACTCTAGTTCTTGTATTCCAAATGAAGAAAGTTATTTTGAAGAGCAAAATGAAGTGCAAGCTATTCAAGTATATGGGCAAAGACCTCAATTTGATCCCTATTCTAATACTTACAATGCCGACACGAGGTTCCATCCCAACTTTTCTTATAGGAATCAAAATGTTCAAAAACCCGATGCCGCGTATCCAAGGGAATCAACCGAGGTCTTTCAATCAAAGCCAACAAAGGCCCTTTAATCAAGGTCCTTCAAATATGCCCCCATATTTACCACCTCATCAAAGGAGTAACTTCAATCGACAAGAAGGAAACTTTCATGTTCCTAACAAATATCAAAATCAACAAGGGAACAATTTCAATCAAGGATACAATCATGGTTTCCAAGGTAATTTCCAAGGTAACCAAGGCTACAACCAACAATCTTTCAATCAACCCTCTCAACTTATGGCCAATCAATCAATTTCCAATATGGTCAAGGGGGAGGTCCATGGGACAACACCAATGAATTACAAAGAGCCATTGGGCACCTATGGAGTGAGAACTTAGACACAAAGGCAAGGCTAAAGGTTTGGGAATCCCAAAAAGCATCGAAAGTTTTAGCCGCTCAGTTCATTCACCCCATGGTTTGCCTGGGCAACCCCAAAACCTGAGAGACCCTCTACACCAAGCAAATGCCATCATATTGAGAGGTGACAAAGAACTCGAGGACCCATACAAGAACTTGAACAACAAAGTCACCACAACTAAATTCAATCAACAAAGTTCACCGCAAGTCGCAAACCCCGCTTCCCCCAAACAAAACCGGGGAATACAAGCGAAATTTGATATTCTTGAAAACGCGGAGGTAGAAGAAAGAGAATTAAGAGAACTTAGAAGAAAGAAAAAGGAGCAAATGGAAGCGGAAGAAGCTAAAAGAAAAGAGGCGGAGCGTTTAGTCGAAGAAGAAGAAGAATCTAATGTTCCTCCGCCTCCCGCTTTTGTGCCGTCCTTGCCTTTTCCCGAACGAGCTAAGCCACGCAAAGAAAATGCTCAATTTAGCCGTTTCGTGGATATGCTAAAGAAAGTGGAGGTCGCATTACCCTTCACCGAGGTAATTTCTCAAATGCCCCTTTATTCTAAATTTTTGTAAAAAGTTTTGACCAAACAGAAAACCATAGAAGACAAAGAATGTGTCCCTCTTACGGCACAATGTAATGCCATTCTTATGAACCATATGCCAAAGAAACTAGATGACCCCAGTAGTTTCTCCATCCCTTGTTGGGTTGGAAATGTTGTTGTTAACCGAGCTTTATGTGACCTAGGGGCTAGTGTTAGCTTGTTACCCTATTCAATTGCCAAAAGACTTAGTGTGGGGGAGATGAGACCCACAAGCATGTCAATTCAACTTGCGAATAGATTCGTCAAGTACCCACTTGGGATACTTGAGGATGTACCCGTACAAGTTGGTAAGTTTTCATTCCCTCCGACTTCGTCGTTATGGACATGCCCGAGGACACCACTACCCCCATTATCTTAGGTCGATCATTCATGGCTACCGGTGGCACCATAGTTGATGTTAAGAATGGAAAGCTATCATTTAATGAACGAATCGTTAGAGTTTTCCCTTTCTCAAGCCCTTAAACAACCAATGATTGAACAAATGTATTCCATTGAAATTATTGATAGTTTGGTTTGTATAGCTTGATAGATGATGATAAGAAAGAAGAGGAATCACTTGATTCCCCACCTTTTGAAGAAGAAATCATGCATGAAGAAGAGGTAGAACCACTACCGGTGGGTGAAAGTACGGTACCCTCTACTCTTAATCTTGAACTTAAGTCACTCCCTTCTTCCCTCAAATATATCTTCCTTAAAGGAACTAGTTATCCCGTTATCGTCAATGCCACACTTGATGGTCTTCAATTGGAAAAAAATTTAGTTGTTTTAAGGAAACACAAAAAGGCCATCGGGTATAGCATTGACGACCTCCAGGGCATTAGTCCAAACGTCTGCATGCATAGGATCATCCTTGATGATGACCACCGTCCTTTGGTTGAGGGTCAACGTCGTTTGAACCCTATCATGAAAGAGGTTGTGATGAAAGAAGTCCTCAAATTGTATGAGGCTAACATTATATACCCTATAACCGGAAGTAAATGGGTTAGCCTCGTACAAGTTGTGCCGAAAAAAGGAGGAATGACGGTTGTGAAAGGAGAAAAGGGTGAGTTAATTTCTACTGGACTATCACCGGTTGGCACATGTGTATAGACTTTTGAAAGTTGAACACGACCACCATAAAAGACCATTTCCCCCTTCCTTTTATTGATCAAATGCTTGAATGACTAGCGCATCATTCTTATTTTTGTTTCCTCGATGGTCATTCAGGATTTCTTCAAATTCTTATTCACCCCAATGACCAAGAGAAAACTACTTTCACATGTCCCTACGACACCTATGCTTACCGTAGGATGCCATTCAGATTGTGTAATACGCTGAGAATGTTTCAAAGATGTATGATGACAATTATCTTCGATTTTATTGAAAAGTCCATGGAAGTTTTTATGGATGATTTAAGTGTCCATGGTACATCTTTTGATTCTTGCCTTAATCATCTTGATCAAGTGTTAGCTTGTTGTGAGGAGTATAGACTTGTTTAAAATTGGGAGAAATGTCACTTTATGGGCGAACAAGGTGTAGTCCTCGGTCATATTGTTTCTAACAAAGGTGTCGAAGTGGATAAGGCGAAAGTCTTCGTGATAGAGAACTTGTCACCTCCAATAAATGTCAAAGAGGTGAGGATTTTTCTTGGTCATGCCGGCTTTTATAGGCGTTTCATTAACGATTTTTCTAAAATTGTCATGCCTTTGACTTCTCTTCTTATGAAAGATGCACCTTTTGTATTTGATGACTTGTGTCTTGAGGCCATTTGCAGGATAAAGATCGCTCTCACTACCGCCCCGATTATCAAAGCACCCGATTGGAATCTTCCATTTGAGATCATGTATGATGCTTCCGATTTCGCCGTTGGTGTCGTTCTAGGTCAACGCGTTGACAAGAAGTTATATGTGATATATTATGCAAGTAAAACCCTTGATGAAGCCCAATCGAGATATACCACAACCGAAAAAAGAAATGCTCGCCATTGTCTACGCTATGGAAAAATTCCGAACATATGTTACCGGTTCCAAAGTTATAATTCATACTGACCATGCGGCAATTCGTTATATCATGTCCATAAAGGAGACGAAATCCCGACTCTTTCGGTGGGTTCTTGATGCGCGGGCATCGCGACCCGCACGATCAAACAATATTTATAAACACCGACCTAACTAATGTAGAAGGTCGGGATCGATCCAAGAGACGGTCTAGGTAAAATCGGTCAAGTCTAAGTCTATAAGTATTTGGGATCTAAGAGGGGTTTGAATAGGATTAGAACTAGACTAAGATGGTCGATAACTAAAACGGAATTCAATAAATGGAAAGGCGTTAGGAGGAGTCGGGGAATCGGAAATGAGATACATAAAACAAAGAATCAAGCGAACGACACACGATCGATAAGGGATGGGTCACCTTTCGGTCTCCACCCCCGACCTCACTAAGACTCGCTTTCGCGACGAAGAAGCTAATTCACTAAGTCGGAATTACCCAAGCCCTGAGTTTCCCCATATTGACAAGGGTGAATACGAGTCAACTAAATTGATCAAGTAAAGTCGACAAGCATACAACGATTCCGAAATAAACAAATCAACCCAAGTGCATTAAATCACAAGAATTCTTAATCCATGTTACCCAAATACATTCTCCCCTAACCCCATAACAAAGGTCTGCTCACTAATCATGATAAAACTAACAAGAACAATTAACAAAGAAATTAGGCAAAAACAATTCATACTAACACAAAGAGGGGAAATTAATCTAACACAAGGGAGAGAAAAATAAAACCAAGAACAAACTCTACCAGGAAAAACAATAATAAAAGCAAGAAAAACCAAGAAACAATAAGCTAGAGGAGAAATTAAAGAAGAGACTAATTAGAGGAGGGAGAAAGAGGAGAAAGTACCAACAATGGTGAAATTGTCAAGGAAGAAGATGAAGATTAACCTAAATATGAATTTTGAAGAAGAATAGAAGAACCTTGTCACCCAATTCTTGCAAACCCTTCAATCTTCAATAAAATCTAAGACTAGACTAATGTTGTTACTAGATTAGAATGATATAAATTAGTCTAAACTAATAGAGTTTTTCTAGATCTAATGAAGCAGAGTAATGGAGTGTGGTGGTAGAAATCTAGGGTTAACTATATATACAAAGTCTTAATAGATCATTAAAACAAAGCCCAATTCTAATATTTGCCCTTGAAATGAAACTTTGCCCTTTGGATCTTCATAGGGTGAAGTTTTGCCATGCGGATTCCCTCCAATCTCGCTGAAATATCATCAGACGAAGTTTCACCCGGTCAAATCTCATCGGGTGAAAATTCGCCCGGTCAAATCTCATCGGTTGAAACTTCGCCATGTGACTTCAGAGGGCCATAACTCTCTCGTTTGATCTCCGATTGGGACGTGTCATATGTTGTTGGAAAGTTAAGAAGATAATATTTCACCTCAAACTTAAATCGCTTCGATCCAAGCTCTAGAACTTGAGATATATGCATTTGAAGTTTGACCTTGCCATGTGAAGTTACCCAATGGACTATAATTTTGTCCTTTTGCTCAAGGTTTCATCGTTTGATGTTTGGACTTTTACTTTATGGCATGCTTTGGACGATATCCCGCTCCGTTGTGCCCATGTAAGCTCGAATATGCTCTCGAGAAATGGATTCCTATCAAAATAGTAGGAAAAGTAGCCAAAACACGTAAAATGCACACTACAAGAAAAAACGTTCATTCCTACGGACCCAATTCGTAGGAAACATGCCCATTTATGTCGGAATAAGAACGTTCCTACGGAAAATTTGTAGGAACCATTCCATCGGTATACTTTGTCGGAAATAAAAAACTTCCTATGACATTTTTCGTAGGAAATAAAATTCCCACAGAATGTTCCGTCGGATGGCTGGTGACGAGTATTTGTTGACAAAAAAATCGTTCCTATGGAACATCGTCGGAAGGGTTCGAATTTTCTACGAAAATCGTCGGAATTCCGTAGGAAAATATCTTTCCGTAGGAGGCATTGATTGAGAAAAAATATATTATTAAATATTTCGAGCTACAGATTTCCGTAAGAAACTTTAGAACTTCCGTAGAATCAATATATATATATATATATATATATATATATATATATAGGTAGGTTCAAATAAGGTCCACAATTTTTTTAAGTCTATATTGAAGTTACAGATGACATACGCTAAAGTTGCATTTGTATATATATCAATTTTGAACAAATGCAACTTTAGCGTATGTCATATGTAACTTCAATATAGACTTAAAAAAATTGTGGACCTTATTTCAACCTACCTCTCTCTCTCTCTCTCTCTCTATATATATATATATATATATTAGGCTTTTTTCGAGCGATCTCATTGGTCCGCTTCATCAAACCTCAAATTAGGAAAGTATCATAAATTAAAAAAATATATAATTAGAGAATCTTTTAATTACTATAATATATATTTAATTTATTATATTAATATGATGTTTTACAATTCTGAGGTAAAAATCTTTAGAGTTCAATGTTTAAAATAAATTATAAAAATGAAATAATTAGATTCGTGATAAAAAATGCTTTCATTAGAGTATAAATTTCATATTATTTGTTTCACATTATGTGATGAATTTATTACATATAACAGTTGTAAAATTATCCCACATCGACAAATTTTAATATGATGATGAAATTCTATATTATAAATAAGAGTAATCATTCCTTATTCGATATCTATCAAAAGTATTTTGAATCTAAAAAAGAGTTCTTAAGACTATAAACCTCAATTAATTATCCTATATTAAAAATTATGATGGGTGATGAAATTTTAGATTATAAATAAGAGTAATCATTCGGTTATAAATATCGATCAAGAAAAACTTTTAAATTATCCCACATCGAAAAATTATGATGGGGTGATGGAATTCTATATTATAAATATTAGTAATCCTTCGGTTTTAAATATTGACAAAAAAACTTTTGAGTCTTAAAAAAAAATTTAATGTATAAGACTACAGATTTAATTTAATGCATAAGACTACAAATTTAATTTTGATCCCACATTGGTGAGGTGATGAAATTCTATAGTATAAACAAGAGTAATGATGTATTTTTTTAGTCTTAAAAAGAGCTGGTTGAAAACTATAAACTTAAATAAATTATCCCACATCGAAAAATTATGATAAGTTGTTAATTCTATATTATAAATAAGACTAATCTTTCGTTCTTAATATCAATAAAAAAAACTTTTAAATCTTAAAAAGTCTTTTAATAAGACTACAAATTTAAGTAAAAATAATCTCACATCAAAAATTTATAATAAGGTGATAGAAACTTTATACTCCCTCCGTATCTATATGTTCGTCCACTTTCAATATAATACTTCACCCATATATTAAACAAAGTGGACGAATATATAGATACGGATCGGAGGGAGTATTATAAATAATACTTCATAGTAATCATGTGCTCTTAGATATTAATCAAAAATCTTTTAAGTCTTAAAATATACTTCGTATTAAGACTATAAACTTAAGTAAAATTATCCCACATTCCAAAAATTATAAAGTTTCATCAAATATAAATCTTTTGAGTCTTAAAAAAGTTGTTAAGACTATACACTTAAATAAAAAATTGTAACACTTAAATAAAAAATTATAATAAGGTGATGGAATTTTATATAATAAACAAAACTAATAAAAGAATTCTTAGACATGAACCAACCTAAGTGACTACAAACTTAAAATTATCCCACATCGAAATAATTAAAATAAGTTAAGGTGATGATTCTATATTATAAATAAGACTATTAAATTATCTCACATCGACATATTATAATAAGGTGATTGATTTCTATTTATAAATAAGACTAATTATTTGTTCTTAGATATCAATCAAAATCTTTCGAGTCTTAAAAAACTCTTAAGACTATAAATTTAAGTAAATTATCCCACATTGAAAAATTATACCCTCTCTTTTGAATGTTAATAAAAACACTGTTAAAGCTATAAATTTAAGTAAATTATCCCACATCAAAAAAATTATATTCCATTCAATCACTATTTTTTGCCTCATTTCATTAAAATATCCCTCACAAATATTAAGGTAATGGATATCAATCTTTTAAGACCTTATAAGTCTTAAAAAGTCTCTTAATAAAACTACAAACTTAAGTAAAAATAATCTCACATCGAAAAATTATAATAAGGTGATGAAACTTTATATTATAAATAAGATAATCATGTGCTCTTAGATATTAACCAAAAATCCCATGAGTCTTAGAAATATATTAAGACTATAAATTTAAGTAAAACTATCCCACATTCAAAAAATTATAAAGTTTCGTCAAACAAAAATCTTTTGAGTCCTAAAAAAGTTCTTAAGACTATATACTTAAGTAAAAAATTATAACAAGGTGATGAAATTTTATATTGTAAATAAGACTAATAATAATTCTTCCTTAGACATCAACCAACTTAAGTAATTCTCGCACATCGAAAAATTATGATGATGTTATGAATTTCTACTAAATAAGAGTAATCATTGTTTTTAAATATCAACCAACAATACTTTGAGTTTAAAAAAGGTCTTAATAAGACTATATATTTAAAATTATCCCACATCGGAACAATTAAAATAAGGTACGATGATGATTCTATATTATAAATAAGACTACAAATTTTAGTTAAATTATCCTACATTGACAAATTATAATAAAGTGATGGATTTCTATATTATAAATAAAACTAATTATTTGTTCTTAGATATGATATCAATCAAAATCCTTTGAATCTTAAAAAACTCTTAAGACTATATACTTAAGAAAATTATCGCACATCAAAAAATTATACTCCCTCTCTTTTGAGTCTTAAAAACCTCTTAAGACCATAATAAGACAATGGAATTCTATTATAAATAAAAGTAACCATTTCTCCAAATTATGATGAGGTGATGAAATTCTATATTATAAATAAGAATAATCGTTCACCCTTAGATGTCAACAAAAAACTTTTAGTCTTAAAAAAAGTTCTTAATAAGACTACAAATAAAGTTAAATTAAAGTTATCACATATCGAGAAATTATAATGAGGTGATAGACTTCTACGTAATCTTTCGTTCTTAGATATTAACCAACAATCTTTTGAGACTTAAAAAAAATTGCTAAGACTAAAACTATATAGTTAAAGTATAATTATTGCGCATCGAAAAATTAAGATGAGGTGATGAAATTCTATATATTATAAAGAAGAGTAATCATTTGCCTATAAATAAAAGTTCTAATTAGACTGTATATAAACTTAAATAAACTTAAATAAAATTATCCACATCGAAAAATTATAATGAAAGTGAATTTTTTTTATCATATAAATAAGAGTAATCAAGATGATCAAATTCGATTATATAAATAAAGAGTAATTGTCTATCCTTTAACTTAGATATAAAAACAAATTCTTTTAATCTTAAAAATAACTCTTAAAACTACAAACTTAATTAAGTAAATTACCACATCAAAAAATTATGACGAGGTGATGGGATTTTATATCATAAATGATTAATCTTTTGGTTTTAAATATCAATCAACAATATTTTGAGACTTAAAAAGACTACAAACCTAAAATTATCCCATATCAAAAAAAAATTAAAATAAGGTGATGATTCTATATTATAAATAAGAGTAATCATATGTTTTTCTGGGTCTTAAAAGCAAATCTTAAAACTATAAACCTTGAGCAAATTCCTATATCAAAAAATTAAGATGAGTCAATAGAATCTTATATTATAAATAAGATTAATCTTCCGTTCTTAGATATCAATAAAAAAAATCATTCGTTATTAGATACGGAGTATCAAGAAAACTTTTGAGCCTTAAAAAGTCTCTTAATAAGACTACAAACTTAATAGGTGATGAAACTTTATATTATAAATAAGAGCAATAATGTATTCTTTTAAGTTCTAAAATGAGATCTTAAGACTATAAACTCAGCTGAAATTAAGTTTGATTACTAATACCATGTGATCATTTTATTTATTGTAATGACATAGTTTTATTAAGTTTCTTATTTAACGAATGTACATCATCAATGTAATTAAGCCAACTAACCCGTGCATCGCACAAGCTTTAATCTAGTAAACCTTATTTTAGACATAATTTCACTGCTTCATGTCGTCCCTAGTATACGAAAACTCTATAAACATCACCGTCATAAGTTAACACTCCACCGCAAAGCGGGAGACAATAATTCCACACAAAAAATGTGTGATACGAAAACGCAATTCAAATTTGTCATAAAAGAAATAATCTCAGATATCACATTACAATAAAACAATATCTTAGGTTGTATCAATGTTATTCTTGTGATCAGGTACATGCTGAGATGAGCAAACTCCAGTCTCCAGTGTACGCACCCTGAAAAATGAACATAAATGTTATATAATGATATAACCGTCACTAATATGAGCAAACTCCAAGCCAAATATAAGATCAACAATTGAAAATGTAATCGCGAACTGCTATAAACTGAGATTATCTACTGGAGCTTATCTAAAGCCAAATCAGTCAATCTACACAATGCTGATTGCAAAAAAGATAAATCTAAAAAAATCACCATACTAGTTGCACCCCTTCAAATATTGACGAGTAAACCATGAATCTTCTTGTAGGCCTAAATACATCATGTTTTCATTTTCATTTTATACGACTTCCTGACTTTGGGTAGTTAAGATTAATTCAAGAATTTGTTGTTGTTCCTGAAAATTTCTGAATCACAGAGTAATGGACAAGCTAAAGAGAACATGCTATAAAGATGGTGCATTAGAAGTATAATGAAGCTAATTTGTTATAAGATATGCCATCATTCACTGACATATGACTAGTTTATATCTCGTTTATGTACCTAGTTACAAGAAAGATTATACCAGTTTATCCATATCAAGAAAGTTGATAAACACTCTAAAGCTTTACCTACAAAAGTTCAATGTTCATAGGGTTAATTTCAGCTACAGTCTAACGCGCGAATTTACTATCCAGCAACCATGAGAATCTATCCTCTGAAAACATAGATTTTTTCCTATAATCAGTGTTGTACTGTAATTGTCAGAAAATATATAGAGGATGAAGAAAGAGTGCATCAGAACACATACTTCTGATACCAGTAGGAATATCAAACTTGAGAGCATCTTGGATGCTAAGAACTTGCTTTGTAATGTCGTCCTTTGCAGCGAAATCATCGATATATCGGTTGTCGATTTCTGAAAAGTTTCAAAAAATAATATCTAAATTTAACAAAGAAGTAGCAACTAGAGGAACCAAATTGTGCAGAATTGTCTTCTGTTTACTTGCAGACAACTTCTCAGGTTATTGTTGTAGGCTACAAGACACATACCTATTTCTATCTTCTCAGCTACCAGTTGCTGGCTTCATGTGTTAGTTGACATTTCTTTTAAAATTTCAGATTCTGTTCAATAATCTGTACATCCAAGTTTCTCTTTATTGTATTTGTTTTGGACAATGAGCTTAACAAGGCCCTATACTCAAATTTGATTTCGTCAAAAAATGATGGAAAATTTATACTTCAGTGAAAGCGATTTGTAGAAGAAATAAGGAGGTGTCTTTATCTCTATTATACCACCGGCATGGCCAGCTTCTTGCTAGTAAGAGGAAACAAACGAGTTCGAGCTTCTTGGCTTTATAACACACCTAAACTGTCTTCAGCTCCATGAAACCAAAACAGCAGCTTGCATTCGGTCGTTGAAAATGTAACACATTCTGCAATTCACATAACCTTAATGCAACAGATTTGCATCAGGTATTACATTGAAAACGAATTATTGAACCATGAATTATGATACAACAGGTATTACAAAGCAGACAATTTAATGAACCATTTCAGCTATTAGGAAGTGAGTTGTCAATCGTGCTTAAAACCTACAACTGGATCGCAATTCATTAAAATGCACAGAAATTACACACCATGACAGCATTCCCAATCAGAAAACAATTATGAACAAAGCAATTCAGATACGAAATACGAGAGATAATCCAAAAAAGAAGAACGTAAAATATCATCTGGAACAAAAAGAAGATCATTTAACAAAATCGAAAAAAAACCCTAAATCGATTACCTGGAAACCCTAAGTTGTAGTCATCCACGAGAAAAGAGTCTAATTGACGTCTAACGTTTGACGAGTCTTCCACAGGAAAGATTTGGTGGCCGAGTCCTCCTCCGGTGGCAAGATTTGCTGAGGCGAAGAAGATGAGTGAAGGGCAGATCTGTATTCTCCAAAAAAAAAAAAAGGTGAGGCGCGTCTAGTAGATAGGTAATACAGATTATTTATGGTTCCGTCTTTTGTGCCGAGTGTACAATAAAGAGAATTAACCTTCTAAAATGTACAATAGAGAGTACAACTTCATTCTCTTATTTTTTTCTCTTTCATTCTATTTTTTTGATCCATCATCATCTCTTTCATCCACCTCATTTTCCACTATCTTCATCATCTTCATTTTCACTTCTCTAATTTCATTCCACAATAGAGAGTATCCTCTTATACTACTTTTTTTAATTATTTACTTTAATTATTTTATGGTTAATATTATTTTTATTTAAATTGTTTATTTAGATGACCAATGAAATATGTTTGTATGCACAAGGACCTAGGCTCAAAATCCTCCAAATTAGAGGAAGTAATCAACTTCTTCTTAACAAGAGGATCTTCTATGTCCATTCCACAATGGAGAGAACCTCCTCTTAGAGAAGAGAGAGTCCTAAGAAGAGGGTAAATCCTCTCTATTGTACATCTCTTAATCCTCTGATCCCTCCCCTCTAAGAAGATCTCCTCTCTTGTACATCCTTCTTCCTTCATCCTCTTACTCTAATTTTAGAGTAAAAATGATTTTGGTCCTTGTGCAATGTTCTTATTCCATTGGCCAAAAGTATTTACTATTCTTGGTGCATATCATATTCTTAGAGCATCCCCATCCATCCTCCATTCTCCATTCTTGGAGGAGAATGGAGAAAAATGCTTCCTTTATTCATGGAGAAATCATTCTTCACGGAGAATAGAAGATATTCATTCTTTCAAACGAATGGAGTGGAGAATGAAAATCGTGGGTCCCCATGATAAAAATATTAATATTAAAATAAATTAAAGTGATGCGTAAATGAATGAATGGAGTAATGAAATGTATTGGGACTAGGGGTGTTCAAAAATTGACCCAGACCGGCAAACCGGACCGGACCAAGGTCCGGGTCGGTCCAGACCGGGGCACGTACCGGTCCGGTCTCCGGGTCCCAAAAAAGTTGGTAACCGGTCCCCGGTCCGGTCCGGTCCGATCCACACTTTAAAAAAATATTAAATTTAGTGTATTTTTACGGTCCGGTCCGGTCCGGTCCGGGTTTCTTTGTAACCGGTCCGGTCCACGGGTTTGGGTTTTTTGGGTTTCCGGTCCGCGGGTCAAACCGGTCCGGTCCGGTCCGGTCCGGGTTTGGACCGATGAACCCCCCTAATTGGGACACACATGAGAATAAAAACTTCATTCTTGGATGGAACAATTCTTTTATGTTGGAAAAAGTAGGAGAAAAGTAATGATGTGGATGAGGTGGGTCCCATCCAAGAATGAAAAAATCATTCTTGGATGGGGATGCTCTAAGAGAATCTCTTCTCTTGTACAATCTTCTTCCTTCATCCTCTTACTAAGAGGATTGTCTCTTCTTCCTCTAATTTTAGAGGAAAAATGATTTTGGTCCTTGTGCAATGTTCTTATTCTATTGGCCAAAAGTATTGACTATTCTTGGTGCATATCATATTCTTAGTAAGAGGATATCATTTTTATTTTTTATCTTTTATAAAAGTTGAAAATGATTTTATTTGTTTCTATTTTGTATGTTTTCATTTTTATTTTTTTATCTTTGGCTCCCTCCGATTTTTATTTATTGCCCCATTTCATATATATATACATATATATAAGGTATATTTATTAAACTTGGAGTATAAATAAAAATCGGATAAATTTGATATTGCATGCGTTGTACTTTTTCTTGCTAGCATTGTACATAAGTGAGTGTGGGTGAGATTTGTAGCATTGCACTTCTAATAAATTCTATGGGTAATTTTAATATACCTGATGTTTTTTCCACACAATTGTAGGGAACAATTACCCTGTACCAATATAAATTGGTTAAATTGTACTCGTATATGATCATGATTACCAATGGATACAATTTCTCTCTATAGAGGACCTCATTTCTTCCACCTCACTTATTCTACCTCATTTTCTCTCTCTTATAAAATACTCTTTTACCCATGGATTCAATTTTTTATCCTTAGAGGGTCTCACTCATTCAATCTTATTTATGATACCATATCCATTAATTTTCATTAAATTTCATTAAATTTCATTTCATTTTATAAATTACCATAGTAATATATTTCATAAAGTTTTAACATATTTTTTTAATAGAAGCGACCAATTACAAATCAATTTTTGACTTGAAATTTTTTTATATAATTTTTTTTTGTATTGTGTATGTTTAATTATTTTGGAGAAATCGAAGAATTTGTGATATCTCGAATCGTTATAATTGATACTATAAAAAGTAATTATTATTATCCTTTTTTTTCTCGAAAAATATTTAGAATATGTTAAGATTGATATGAATAAGTAATCGAATATTAATTTAGATTGAAATTAACTAGTGGCTAATAGAATTAGAAAATGCTAGTAATACATATCTATAAAATAAATAGTTTTAATACAAAAATAAAAATAAAGAACAATTTCTCATAAATGCATCCACACTTCTCTCCTTTTTTTTTTTTTCAATCCTTCACCAAGGATTCATTTGGTGAATCCTCCATGGAGGATGGGTAATCCATGGATGTGAAACAATTTTCACTCCATCCTTCTTATGGATTCAATATCATGAATGAGTTATGTCCACTGTACTACGGATTAACCCGCTTAAGTCTATGTATCCGATATGCCTTGCTAGAGGTCGATGCCGGATTGACATGTAAATAGGTTACGTGTCTGGTAGTCTTAAGTGGGCCCATTGGGTCACACACAATATGTACGGGATATTATTAATATATATCGATATATTAAATATACATCGGGTCAGTAGTAATATTGACCCAACTGCGTTGTCAGGTTATGGTAATTAGAGTTATACTAATAATCTAATTATGGTAATTAGGGTTATAGTAATAACCTAATTCTAGTTTCTCATCTCCTATATAATTAGGAGGTTCATATGATGAACCAAGATATGGAATTAAGAGTATTGACTCATAATATATATATATACGGAGTATTCTTCTTATAAATAGTTATAAGAGAGATATAGAGAGAAGTTGTGAGACGGTCTCACATACCTTTATACTAGCATATACGTCGCAGTTCTGTAGCCGTGTGGATACCAAAGGAGGCATCACGTTTGGGGTGCTTTATTCTGTCCGTGGGGATTATTTATTCTGTCCGTGGAGATTATTTATTCTTGTCCGTGAAGATTATTTATTCTGTCCGTGGAGATTATATATATTTCTGGGTTTATTATACTTCTTATTAATACGCTGTTCCGCTGCAAATAAGGTATAATTGTTATCCCTCTTCTTTTGTCTTTTTGGTTAATACTCGTAACAGGTCCTTGGGTTTAAGGGTTGTAACCCTACAGTGGTATCAGAGCCTCTGTTACGTAGTATTAATCTAATAGACGTGAATCTATGTTTCATAATTGGTTATGAGGGATTCACCCACGTATTAATTTGATTATATGATCCACCTGTGAGAATTGTTCTCGTTGTTTATTTGTTAGTGAATTGATAATTGTATGCCGTTTAGTCCTCGTTTGACTTACCAAATTTTTGTAGCTTGTTGTTGCATGAGCAAAAGGATGGAGGTTAATATGTTTATTGGCTTACTCATTATTTGATTTGCACGTGTTAAGCTTTAGTAGTTTGAAGCATTGTTCATATGCCCCATATTTGAAGTGAATACGTGATTCACTTGGATTGTTTGGATCATTCTATCTTTAGCAAGGACACGTATATATTGATCATGTCAAATTACTGATTATGTTTAGGGTATCTTAATTTGTGAATTTAAATTGTTAAATTATGAAATTAATCCTTAATTTTAAGATATAATAGAGATTATGTTTTAATTTATTGACCCATCATAATCTTCGATTTCCTTGTTGACGATGAGGCTGATAAGATTGGTCAAGATTCGATTGAAATTGAGAAATTAAAATTACTAGAATTTTATTAACGATGAGTCCTAATATGATTAGGACAAGACTCGATTTTTGTAAGTCGGAACGAGTGTGACTCGGGTGACACGAATATGACTCGGTCAGCACGGGTATGTCCCGGTTGGAACGGGATGACCCGAGCGGCAAAGGTTTGACCAAGACGACACAATATTTACTCGGACGACATGGTGTCGGGTCGAGCGACGCTTTTAAGAAAAGTCGTTTTCTTGCGTTTGTGTGTTGATTATGAATCAAAAATGGATTATACTTTTATTTTTCCGAATCTATGTAAAATTAGTTTTCTAAATCGGTTAAATAATATTATGCATTTTAATTATCATATTATCATAAATAGATCGGAAAAGAGTTTCTCGAGTCTTATTTGATTTTGATGTATTGTTCATATTTATATGACAATTATAAGATGCAGATCGATTGTGAATCGAGTTTTGTATATCCGTTCAAATTTTCCGAGTGGGAAATTGTTCCTCGTAGTTGGAAAAATGAAAGATATTGGTAAAATTGTTCAAACCAAATAGCAATTATGAATTGTAATATGATTATGAATCAAAATATGGGATCTTTTAACTTGTTTTGTTTTATGCACAAATCACTAGTAACAATTGAAATATTATGTCATACGATGCATGAATTTTATTGTTTGAGACTTGTGTCTTGTGTGCTTAGAACTAATAGGTCACCTTGTAAGTTGACCTAGTGGCATAGTTAGGACCCATATGCATTTAATCCCTCGCACAAATATTAAGTATTGCTTTTCCAGAATTGACCACTACAACAATTTCATATCATTGGTTGAAGTGACTGCCTAAGCGGTGCTTTGCCGGTGTGTGTGGACTGAGTAGGTGGGTAACGGTTACCCACGGGTTCAGTCTGGTTTGCTTAACATTGCTATCAAGTCGGACTTGGGATTTGAGGCAAATAGTTGGTGTCATATGATGACTAATTCTAACGAACCAAGAATTACATATTGATGTAATTGACAATGTTGTTGTCTACCTTTACTTTTGGAGCTTGAGCAGTGAGCCCAAGTTCACTTGAGCGACAAAAGGTTTAGGATCTTGGAATATTATGTGAACTTGAGGGTAGTTTTCATGATTTTATTTTAAAATTGTTTAAGATTATGAATATTAATTATCGTTTTACCTAGCATATAATTGTAGTTGTAATTTAGTCCCTTTATCACATTTATTAAAGATGGGTTTGAATTGTTCAACCTTGTCGATTGGTATCTTGAGAATTGTTTTCAAAATTAGAGATATGGATTTTGTCCTTGTGAAGGATAATTTCGACAAATTATAACCAGTGCTAATGTACAGTATGGACTGTATAATTAGAGTCATGGAGATGACTACTATAAGTACCAAAATCAATTGTTTCAATAAAGGGAACCGTTCCCATTGAGTGAGAAAATGTTAAAGATGATCCAATTAATCCATGTCATATGATGAATGATTATCTTGATAATCAGGAGAATTTTGGATGTTTCTTTCTAAAGAATTAGGAATTGAAATCGTTTCAATTAGTACTAAGTTTAGGTCACTTTATTATGAATAAACATGTGACTTAATAAAGTTTCTCACCTTTTAGCATGAGATGTTAAAAGACGATTGAACATTGTATCAAGAAGGCAAATAATACAAATGTTCTATGAGTTCATTAAGAAAATTGCTTGAGATAATGATTAATAAATCTAAGATGTTGGTTAAAGTAAGGGAAGGATAATTGTTATCATATCCAAACTTGTTGCCAAATTTAGATTAGGTACGATTTTATTAGTCATTAATGTAATGACAAATATATGACATTGGTCGATAGCTTTCTAGAAGTGTCTAGAAATTCTGCAAATCAATTGAAGTATGACTTCAGGTGTGTATGTTACTGAAGTAATAGTTACTTTCATTCTACTGTTTTGGTATAAGATACTAAATGCAACTATTACATTGTGGATGTGATGGCTCAAAGAGGGTGGAATAATGGTATATAAGTGAAGTGTTTTATGATGAAATAGACAAACGTTGTTGTTTCATATATAAAAGGAAAATCACTTAATTTTACCATAAAGCTGAATACTAGAATTGAATAATTGTTATTCTTGTACTAGTCATAAGCAAGGACATTGATTCTGTTTCATGTATGGGCATGAAAAGTTTTGATAAAAGTAGAACAATTGTTGCTCTATATCTTGCAAGAATATGAGGTACAATAAGGCTAAATATGATTGTTGAGCTCTACATTCCTAGTAGTGAATGCTTTTATTTGTAACATAATGACCAAAAGGTTCAACTCCCTCGACCTGAATTTTACCCATCACGGCATTGTCTTTAATCCATGAGACAAGAAACATAAGAATAAGTTTCATAATGATGATATTATTAACCTTATTGATAAAGATCAACTGAGGTGAATGGATCTTGTTAAGATGGATAAATGACATTAGAAGCGACTCCTATTATTTGTAATGGGAGGGTACTTAGACTTGTTGGATCACACATATAAAGATACGTGTGAGTTTAACTAGTAGTGTTGCAAAAATGGGTAACATGTATGGTTTTGTTCATTTGATGAATTTTGAAACTGAATGCTTTGAATTGTTCAAGGAAATTCAGATAAAAGCACAAGATCAACTTGATAAGTTGATACGAGTCGTTCGATATGATTGAAACAGGGAGGAATTGAACTAAAAGATTGTGATCATCTTAGAAGTAGTGAAAAGTGTTTCAAACTACATCGAACCTTATTTGATATGATTTGGTCTATGATGAGTTATGCAGATTTTATTGACTGTTTAGAAAGTTATGCACTATAAAAGTCTTTGTACGAATGTTGATGAGATTGTCCATGTAAGTCGGAGAATAGACACCATATGAGATATGGATTGAAAATGTTCTAAAAAGTCTTTTCTTAATTATCAAGTCTTGAAGTTTAAAGAAAATTGTTTTGTAGAACTTAGACTCGATTATGACGTGTGTTTTATTAGGGTATTATGTTAATTCTACAAACCATCCAAAGAACAAAACTGTTTTGTTGCATGGAGTGATATGTTTCTTTTAAAAATATGTGATTTCTAATAGAAACAGTGGGAGTAGATGCGACACTTGAATTGTTCAAGATTAACAGGAATTCTCTACAATTGTTGAAGAGGACATTGATGAATCCATGAAAAGTCATGATCATCTTACCTGCGAAATATTACCCTACACAGGTTTGACCTATGATGAAACAATAATGGGCAACGACTCCAAAATTCACATAAAATCTAATAGATTCTATATACCATAACTACCAAGTATAGACTTTGGTTAAATGGGTCTTATAGTGAAGAACAATCTTCAATATAAAGACGATATAGGTTGATATAAGAGTATCTATGAAGCATAGTTGGTAGTTAAGGAATGATCTCATAGTAGTGACTATGGAAAAATTCTTTTTACAACATTATGCTTAAGTCTATTAGGATTGATTTAGCATTTTGAATGTCATCACTCATATGATGAGTTTTGGACATATATATGTGAAATACATTTCTTGAAAGAGATGCAATATAATGTGTGTGCGACTCATCGTATGAAGTTCATATATTATCAAAATTGCTAGACAAATTTGAATGATCCAATTTGATTGGAGCAAGTATTATGGAGTAGTATCTTCGTTCTCAATGTGGTAATTCAAAGATGTTTGTTTTCCTTTGAGACGAAGAAAGACAGTGTGTACAAGAGGCTAGTGGGAGTGCATTTATCATTATGATTTGGTATGTATGTGACATACTTCTCTAACTAAACGACATTTGATTGCTTTGCAAGAAATGTGTTTATTATGTGCTCGTGTGACGAGTAGATACTAATCTAGTGAGTGTCACTAGAATGCTATCTAAGAATTGTTCCTTTGCGCTTAAGAAGCAAAAAGGGAAATTATTTAAGAGATGCGCATGATGTGATAAGCGAATTATTGTAAACAAGTTACAACGATTCATATTTCCAAATAGACAAAGATGACATGAGATTGTAATCTCAGTCAATTTTGTTTTGGATGAGAAGTTGTGCATTGGAACGGTTCCAAATGACAACTTGGTGACTAGTATTATAACTAAAGTTGGTGTTCTATTGCTTTTGAAGCAAATAGACGTTTGGTTACGAATCAAACACGCACTCAACTTTAAAGTTTATGAAGCAATTTGTTGCTTATGAAACTAACAGTTTACCTCAATTGAGAGAAGGTAGATTGGTCATATGCTTGTAAATAACCGATACAAATGTTGTATGTCCCGAAACCTCCTCTATATAAAGATCATATTGTTATGATTGGTTTAAGACGCATGGGCGAGTGGTCTTAGTACTTTTAGAGGTGTTTGGTTTAGTGGGAGTTATTTTGATAATTGATATATGTATGACATATTGTCATTTGGTTAATGTAACCGAGTTTTGTCCCTAAATAACTTACATTGATGAAATAGATCACTAAGTACGTGACTTAGTCTTGGAACTCTATTTGGATGATGTAATTATTTTGTCTCTAGTCAAGGTATTGTGTTGGGACATTTGAATACCTTTAAATGACTAGTGTGTGAGTTGGTTGATGACTAAGTTCCTTGAGTCATAAGTATTGAGATACTAAACCAGGCACACGGGTGTATGTTAAGAACATGCATTAGACAGACCCGCCGAAAAGGATTTTACTAAGATTTCGCTTAGTGTCAGTAAAGTTCTTTGCAAGTTATGAACTTGTACGGTCTTTAGACCTGAGTCTTTGACTATTCTGTACATGTGATGTGCATGCTTTGATACTATTCCTCGTCAGCTGTGAAAGGGGGCTATGGATGGTTATTGGCCATGCATGGATCATGTGATAGGATGTGGTTAGACAAGAGGGGATTTGCTCTTCCTTTATTGAAGGGAATTTATTGTTTCTTGGCCACTCGAAGAGTGTGACTTGTGCAAATGCGTGGCCGCGCTCAGATAGGATGATTGTTATCTATCTGCTCTTTTAACAAGTCAACTCAAAGATTCGAGTAAAAGATTGAGATATGTGAGGATGACACTTTTTCTTACCTCATTCTCAATTGGAGACAATAGTAGCAAAGAGACTTAACGCCGTTTTTGAGAGGACATGTACAAGTGGGAGACTGAAGGAGTTATGTCCACTGTCCTACGGATTAACCCGCTTAAGTCTATGTATCCGATATGCCTTGCTAGAGGTCGATGCCGGATTGACATGTAAATAGGTTACGTGTCTGGTAGTCTTAAGTGGGCCCATTGGGTCACACACAATATGTACGGGATATTATTAATATATATCGATATATTAAATATACATCGGGTCAGTAGTAATATTGACCCAACTGCGTTGCCAGGTTATGGTAATTAGAGTTATACTAATAATCTAATTATGGTAATTAGGGTTATAGTAATAACCTAATTCTAGTTTCTCATCTCCTATATAAGGAGGTTCATATGATGAACCAAGATATGGAATTAAGAGTATTGACTCATAATATATATATATATACGGAGTATTCTTCTTAAAAATAGTTATAAGAGAGATATAGAGAGAAGTTGTAAGACGGTCTCACATACCTTTATACTAGCATATACGTCGCAGTTCTGTACCCGTGTGGATACCAAAGGAGGCATCACGTTTGGGGTGCTTTATTCTGTCCGTGGGGATTATTTATTCTGTCCGTGGAGATTATTTATTCTTGTCCGTGAAGATTATTTATTCTGTCCGTGGAGATTATATATATTTCTGGGTTTATTATACTTCTTATTAATACGCTGTTCCGCTGCAAATAAGGTATAATTGTTATCCCTCTTCTTTTGTCTTTTTGGTTAATACTCGTAACAGGTCCTTGGGTTTAAGGGTTGTAACCCTACATATCAATCCATGGGTAACAATGCTCTAAGTTTACTTAACTAACATTAAATTACATAGAGAATTTATTAACACTAACCAACATCTATACATTCTTGTTCCATAAAATGAAGCTTAATTCTACCACTTCAATTAATTATACCTGAGGTTTTATTATTATCTAAATTATGACATGTATTAGTATGATGGCACGTATTATTATCCACAACATGATCGTGGAAGATGAATGAGATGAATATCAAAATTATACTGACCCACAAGAATCTTCTCAAGAACTACTTGAAAATGACGTTGACTCATCTACCTCTTTTTCGGAGTCATTTGTTGTTACCCCTGGAATGTACGCGGAGAAAAACTTACACAACTTTATGGCTAGGAGGGAAGAATTACATGGCAAACAAACACACATTTAGTCGAGCATATATGGACTATGTTCCAAGGCTCGAAAATAAATTAATAAATATGTACTTTTAATGTTATGTTTCAAGTATTTTTCATTTAATGTATTTTCTTATGATTTTATGTTACTATATTTAATTTAATTTACACATTTTTTTAAAATTAGCTTTAATAATTTATGAAAACAATATAAGTAAAGCAATATTATTTTTTACACATTTTCTTATTCTTCCTCTTCTTTATGTCCTCCCAAAGGTCTTGGATCCTAGGATTAGATGCCCTATATCTTGCTAACAATCTCGATTGGAGATTATTTTCTCCACGGAAAACAATGCTATTCCTAAATAACCAGATACTGTATAACACATTTATGAAGTGGATCAGGATCTCCCAGAGATCTTCTTTTTCAAACAGGTATTTGGTGTTTTTCAAGAGCCATGAGTGGAAGTCCAAGTCGCTATCTTCATTAACTCTGTCAGCAAATCTGGTATTCTGCCACAAGTATTTGCTTGTCCTGCACTCTCTGAAAATGTGTTGTAAGGATTCCATATAACTATTAGGATCATCCTTATTACCCAATCCTCTCTCAGATGCACACATGACACAGTGATAGGATCCCATCAGTTTCCTTTTTTCCCTTTCCATCCCGATCGGTAACGAATTGGTTAACATCTTCCAATAGAAGATTCTCCATCCTGCAGGACCCGGGAGCCTCCAAAGAACTTTCTTGAAAAATGAGGGGGAGTAGCTGATAGTCTTGTTGATCTTCATACTACATCTGTTCGCCTCAGGATCACGACTAAGGAGTTCATAATAACCACTTTTGACCGTGTAGTTACCTGAACTCGTTTTAGTCCAGTAACAGCTACTCTCATACCTATTAACCCCTATGGGAATAGCCTGAATTCTAGTGCACCATTCATCATTAAAAATGGCAGCTATTTTTTATGCATCCCATCTTTTCTCATTTGTAAGCAGCTCCTTAATTCTCCACCTGTCCTCGTTCTGGATTATGTCGTCCATGTTCACTCCCATTTTAACCACCGGTATGCATCCGTCGACCCATCGATCTTGCAGAATGTTTATGAGGCAACTTTCATTTGGTCCTCCTGTACCTACCTTCCACCCTAATCCATAAGTCAGAGTTTCCCTACCTATACTTATTCCTTTCCATGCCCTTGACTTAGGACCCTTCAGTTTACTTTTCAGAAACTCCTCATGTGATCTAAAACGACCATACTTCCCATTAAAAACCTTACTAACCAGAAGCTCCTCATTTTTGATGATTCTCCAGGCATTTTTTGCTAGCAACGCTTTGTTTGTCAAGGCCGTGTCCCTGATCCCTAACCCTCCCAAATGTTTCGGCATGCTCAAATGTTTTAAAGATCTCCAATGAACCGTTTTCCTAGAATTCTTTCTCGCCCACCAGAAATGAGCTAATAAAGCATTAACCTTATTAGCTACACTTATCGGAATTATGAAAGCCGATAGAAAGAAACTTGAAAGGTTGGCAAGGACTGATTGAATTAAAGTAATTCGTCCAGCTGGAGATAAATTAGAACCATTCCCAGAACCAATTCTCTTAGTAACCTGCTCAATGACTTTATTCTCCAAACTACCTGACCTTGTGTCACTAATATCAGGAATTCCAAGATACTTTCCCAGTGATGAACAAGGTTTGATTTGGAACAACCTTAAGCATGCACTAATAGTCCTTAAATTACAGTTAGGACTAAAAACCATGGCCGATTTATCTCTGTTGATCTTTTGTCCCGATAGTTCACAGTATTTTCCTAACACTTTCTTAAAATTCTTTATATTTTCTGTCTCACCTTTCAGGAAAAATAAAGAATCATCCGCAAAAAATAAGTGAGAAATGGCCGGAGCTTTCTTTGCCACTTTAATGCCTTGGATCTTCTTCGAGATTCCATTGCAATTCAGATTCCTAGACAGCACTTCCGAGCGTAGAACGAACAAGTAAGGCGATAATGGATCCCCTTGTCTTAGACCACAGGTGGGTTTAAAGAATTGTAATGGCGCCCCATTAATAAGAATAGCATATGAAACTGTGGTGACACACCCCATAATAAGCTCGATAAACTGTTTCGGAAACCCAAACCCAATAAGGGTGCTCTTCAGAAAATTCCAATCAATTCTATCGTAACTTGGAAATGGGATTTTCAACAAAATGTGCGGCATCTTATTTGAAGAAAATATCTCATATGAGTAATGCTATTATAAAAAAATTAAGAAAAGAATTAAAAAAAACAAATTAATTTGATGTCATTTGACTTAAACGCAACAAATAAAGAGTCACAATTTATTTATTTTTCTTCTAGTGTCAGGTCAGGTTCTAAACGGGTCTGGTTCGAGTAACTGATTATAGAGTTCTATCAGGTCACAATTGGGCGGATCAGATCTGGTTACTATTGTGGACATGACATAGGTCCACCCCGACGCGGCCACGCGCAGGTTTGGGGAGGCGAATGAATCTCCATATGAGATGGTCAAATTGAAATTTAAATCGAAGTTGGAGTTGCCACCGAATTTTATGGTTATTCGGAACCGTTCGAGCCCACTCTATGTCGTAGTGGGCCGTATACAAAATACGGCCCATTTTCGATGTCAGAGTTTATTGGGCTCGTCCCTTTGCAGTTCGATACCGATGCCGACTTGATCGGTTAATCGTATATTGAATGACTCTCGTTGCCAATGGATTCGGACATCCGGAAACCACGGTTCTGAGTAAGGGGTGAGGGTACGTGTTGGGAAGTTCACTAAGAACACCCAACCCCGCCCGCACATTAGCGGCCTCTACTAGGATATCGAATGATTTTTTAATACGCGCGTTAGTAATACGATGAATGATATGCAAACATTGTTTTCCTAAACATGCGAGGAATTGAACGGGTTGCTAAGTCGATTTAATGTATGAAAAATTTAACGTCAAAGTTGAATTTAGCATGTGAGATTCGTTTTAGTATAATAAAACAAACGATAAAGAAGAATGAATTTGCTACAAAAGATGAACAAACGAGTTAGTATCGGTTTGTGAAAAATAATATAGCAAATATAATAAATATACGAGATCGAGAAAATATTAGCTGAAATCTGAGAAATATTATTAAAAGACGCGGTTTTGTATAAAAAACGAAGTTCGAAAAATAATAAAAAAGCGAGAAACGAGCCGCGTTTCTCAGCCGGCCGCGCGGCTTGCCTGGGATGCCGGCGGGTCGCGTGACGGGCCTGATTTCAGAATCGGTTTTAGAAAACTCGATGCTTTTATTAAACCGCGTACGAATATTGCATAATTCGTACTCGACTTAATATTTTCGATATTCGTTATATTCGATAATTGACTACGAAATCAATATCAAATACTTCGAATAGTTTTAGAAAAGATGTAAATTTTAGAAATCGTTTCGTAGAGTAAATAATAAAAAACGAACGAGAAAAGCTAAAAAAAGGGACTCGGGTTTCAGGCCCGTGCGCGAGTCGCCTAGGTGGGGCGCGACTCGCGTGCGGGTCTGTCCCGGTTTTGCTCGTTGTTCGAAAATTGTTAATTTTGATAAATCGCGTACAAATATGAATTAATTTATACTCGATTTATGTTTTCGATATTCGTCGTACCCGATATTCGATTATGAAATCGATATCGAGTATTCGGAATGATTTTTAGAAAAGGGTTTTGTAAAAAAGAATTTGAACGAAAAAGATGTTAATTCTCTCCGCGTTTGAAATTGTTGTATTTTGTATAAAAAAGATGTAACGATTTTCTTAGCTTCGACGAGATTTAATATAATTCTTTTTGATACGATATTCAACTATAGAGTTGATATTATATTTTTAAGAATGTTCGAAGTATGAAAATAATTTTTATTAATATCGATATTAAAAATAAAAAAGAGCGACGAAGGACCCGTAAAAAAAAAGACGGACGAGAAGGAGAAGAGAAGAAGGAAGAGAAATCGAGTTTGATGCACCCTCAACCTACATGTTTTAGTTTACTCGGATTAGAGCTCGTCGGGACGTGGCTTGGGCACAGGAGCGTCGAGTGGATGTCGGTGAGTTGTGGTGGCTCGATTAGGTGGGACGTGTGAAGGGTGTCGGGTATCGGGCCGGTTTCCTTCGGGTTTGTAATATCGGTTTCTCGATGCTAAGTGTAGGGATGTATGTAATTGATGTATGTGTATATGAATATTTCTGAATGATAATTGATGTTTGATAATTTTTTGTGTAAAAGTGTTTGAATGTATGGGAAAAATTGATGTCTCATTGTTGTGTGTGCAAGGGGCTATTTATAGGGAGTTCCCGACCTTGGCTAGGAGAAACGCTTCGAGTTTGAACTACCGCTTAGGATAGGAAATACAGGAAGTCGAAAGGCATGAGGATTCCGCTTGCTTGTCGAAGAAGCAAGGGAACACGGCTAGAAGAGGGCTGCTCGGCCGAGTGTTTTCACTCGGTCGGGTGTTTGATACGGTTTTCGGATAGAATTCCTACTTGAGATCGAATTCTATCCTTAAACGGATTTGTTTAATATTTTGTGAAGCTGATTTTTCGTAGGATTGGAGTATGAATCAGCCGTGTGAGGTGTCACGGCTGACTCACGTGTCTCGGAAAAATCTTTGACCGGGTTTTGACTCGGTCGCTAAAAGACGGTTTTACCCCTGGTGTCGGAATCGACCCAAATTAGTCTTATTTAACTCGAAACGACCCACTGAGCCTGATTTTGAGGTTGGTTTTGTGAGATATGTACTCCATAATGAGCCCAAGCCAAATGCCAATGATTTTGAGCCCGTTTCCGAATATATTAAAGCACGTTTGCGTCCGATCATCATCGGGTGTTTGTCGGAAACTGCTATAGACACCTGGCGGTCAAAATGTGGGTGTCTACAGAGCCCCCACTCTGACTGAGGCTTGGACAAGGCGAAAGTCAGAGTAGCTACCAGGCCAATCAAAGATTAAGACCTGGCAGACTTCCGGTCGGGTCGTTTAAGGTCCATTAGACTTGCGTAAAGAGCCCGCCGGCCGGAGACTAGAAATGTACCTGAGTTGATGATGATAACTCCATGGGGAATCGGACTTGTCGTATAAGTCTATGCCGCTGGGGAGTTATGTGAATTGCGCGGTCTTGAATTGAACCTGTATAAGTTACATAAAATTTTGCATGCAACATGTAGGTGAAACAAATATGACTCGCGCTGGGGAATAAAAAATGATTTTTGCTTAGTTTTGTAATCGAAGTCCTGAAAGCAGCTCACGTGCTAGGAAATAGGTTTTCAAAACTGAAATGGGTAGAAAAGAAATTTGCAATTTAAATAGACCGAAATTTGACCTTGTCGAAAAGGGTTTTCTCAAATGGCTAAGTTTTGCAGATTTTAAAAAATGAGAATTTGAAGAGAGAGACCTATCGACAGACTCGACGCTGGGCGTGACCGGACGAGTTGACAGACACGACTGGACTCTCGAGGGGTTGGACCGTGACTCGGTAGGGGGGTGGGCCACCTAACAAGACTCTTAAGTTGCGCTATTCCGTAGCCTAGACGAGTGGCAACATGGTCGAACATCGAAGTGGGATAGATATGCTATACGGGGTTGCAGTAGTCTGTAATGAGACTGTTGTAGTCTAGTGCTCTCCTGAATTTTTGATTTTAGGGTACATTTCCAAAGTGGGTATTGCCTCGAGTCCTGACAGATTCTTGTGTTCGGCTGAGCCGAGTACTAGGACACACTATAGAAAGGAGGCTAGATTTTTTGAATTTTATCTGGATTTTGTGAGTGGATGGAGGCTTTCTGCCTAAGAGAAGCCCCCAGGACGACAAAGCTAGCTATTAAGAACATGACGGTGTCGTGACCGGAATGATGGTGCTTTTTTGAATTCGTGTCAATGTGGGTGGTTGTGCCTCTGTTGAAAGGCTGCCTACGAATTCACGTGTAGTGAAATCAAACCAAGCCGTAGTTCAGTGTTGAAAGATATATTATGGTGCCTAGTCTAATAGGACTTTGTGTGTAACCAGCCATAGCAATGGTGTAGGCTAGGTGCATTCCCAATGATGTCTTGATCAAAGGGCTAGAATGGTTAGGATATTGATCCTGTGACTGTGAGCATTCTCCGGGATAGCCCCCAGAGGTGGTGTGAACTATTTGGGCATGTTCTATGTCAACTGCAGGTTGAATTTCCGTGCTTGGGGTTGGTAACTGGTTTGAATGATCGAGAAGAATTGGGATGGGATTTGACGAGTTCTGCTCTCGGGGATTTTAACGAGTTTTGCTCTTGGGGATTTTAACGAGTTTTGCTCTCGGGGATTTGATGAGTTTTGCTCTCGGGGATTTGACGAGTTTTGCTCTTGGGATTGTGTATGATTAAGTAAGGGATTTGACGAGTTTTGCTCTCGGATCTTTGACGAGTTTTGATCTCGGGTTTGCATATGGTGATTGTGAATTTTGTTATGTAAAGGGGAAGCCGAGTAAAATGGCTCGAACTTTGATCGGGATATGTTTGATGATGCGGGATCTGGTTTCCACGTCTGCCCTAATGGTTAGGGGTATCCTATGGAGCTTGAATCCTCCAAATTCCGGGCTGTCTTTAGCCTGAGCCTCGGAAAGGTCTTGAGGGTTGTAATGTGGGAAGGCTAAATGTGGTGTTAGTTAACCAGCTTGATTGTTTCTCCCTTATTGGATGGTATGAGTATTGATCTTGAGTGGACCGTTGACCACGGTCATGGGTATTTGAATATTTTTTGGTTGGTTGACCTCTTAGCCCCGGTCATAGGATCTTCATTTGTGTTGACCGTTCTGGTCGTGGATGCTCTTTTTTTTATGATGGCTTGCTTTTTTATTTTGGCCTTTTGCTTTTTTTCCTTTTTCATGGACTTTCGATTTCTTTTTTTTTTTTTGTCCAGTTTTTTGTCTTTTTTCTGTTGGTCAGACTAACACCGTGGGTAGGTATGGTTGATCTTGTCGGAGGGGTGTTTATTGTGGGAAATGGGCTTGCCTCCCGTCTTGAACCCAAACTAGGAGACTACCTAGATTCGTCATTGGATTCGATACCGCTCCTGCTAAGTGTAGTTTTGTGGCTTCCTATGTCAGACATGGAACAGGTAAAGGAAAACACGGGTCTCGATTTCCTGCAGTCATTATAGATGTCCCTATAGTCACGTGCATGTGCTCACAGTGTATGACGGTGTTCATCATGTTCTCGGAAATACATAAGGAAAGTATATATAAGCAATAGAAAAGCTGATTTTATTGAATTTTGAAAAAGAGGACAGAATGCAAAAGACTCTGACTCTGACTTTGACTTTGACTTTGGAAGAAATAGCACATCCTAGACTCGGACTCAGACTCGGACTTAAATCAAATCCGGACTCTCGGATGATGTTGTCAATTCAGCTTCTAAGGACTCAAGCTGATGCCTAGTATAGCCTTCAGTAGAAGCTTCACCCAGATCTTCATTATGTCGAAGATCGTCTTCAATCCTAATGCCCATTTCGGTAAGCACTGCAAAGTTGGAAATGCCGGCATACCTAAGATGGACGCGGTAAGAAGGTAGGAGGTTGTTGATGAATGCCTCCACTAGTGTCTTCTCGTTGGGCTTGTCTACCAACTTTACACTTTCGGCCCTCCACCTTTGAAGGTACTTGGTGAAACCTTCCTTAGGCTCTTGGGCCATGATTTCTAAAATACGCATCGTGGTCTGGATCTCGGTATTATCGGCATAATTCCGAGCGAATTCTGTCGCCACGTCATCCCAAGTCTTGTACTTCTTGGGGTCAAGCCTGTAGTACCAGGCTTTCGGGTGCTTCTCGAGCGAGGAAGCAAACAGGTGCTTGAACATGGTTGACTTCTCTCCTTTGATGGCCATGAATTCTTTGAAAGCCCGGATATGTAATATCGGGTCTTCAGTCCCGTCGAACATTGGTAGGCCCGTCAGGTTGAGGTTAGCGGGCAGCTCGTCGGTCAAAGGTGAATAGGAACGAGCATTTTTCGTATGGATTGAATTGTTGGTCGACAGGTGGACCTGTTCCTCCAGCTTGCGGACTGCGTTGGCCAGTTCAGCTACGGGCCCAGTGGTTTCATTAGGAGTCCTTTGTTCCAAGGCACTCAAACGGGTGGCAATGGCGGTTTGGTCTCCCCTTATCTGGTTCAGTTGGTCTTGGATCTTGGCTAACGAGGCGATCAGTTGATCAATAGAGTCCCTAGTCATGGTTCAGGTGAAGGGCGGCCTGTCTGTAAGAATACCGCGTAATCAGGAAAGTTGCTTCGGAACTCAAATTCACCAAGGCATAGGAAATAGCGCGGGGGGAGAGACGACTCCAGTTTGGCTCGGGTTAGACTCTCCTAAGACAAATGTGTAGGATATGATCCTCGGAGGGACCGTGATTAATCGCTCCGTCGGAGAATAGCCCCCAGGTGAGGCTAAGGACTCAGATGGTGTGACATCTAAGTGGCTCGAAAGTGGGGTATGTGAGACACGTGTAAGACATGACCCTTAGAGCAACCGTGATGACCGCTCTGATGAAGGGTAGTCCCCAAGTGGGATCGAATATTTGGTTAAGACTCGAGTGTCGGACGAGTGACCCTTAGACGTAAGGGTCACAAACCTTTTGTTATAGGGCTATGCCTTGTAAAAGGTCGACTCGGAAAAGACTCCTAGACGGGTGACTTGTGAAAGGTGGGCCTCCTTTAGGATCCAGCTGTGTGGGCTGGGCCCTGTTTGAAAGGAGGTTTACGTGAGATGTTCCCTAGACTTCCAGACTCGATTGTGTAGACGGGCCAACCTTTGTAGGAGTATGTCCTACGTAGGTGGGCCTTGCCTTAGTATAATAAGGCGGACTGGGATAGGGACGAAATCCGTGATATAAGATCGACGGAGTTTCGACGCTAGCGACCTCGACGACTTACGACACGACCCGACACTGCTAAATACGGGAAGTCCTAAGAAGAGGAAGGTTTTGAAAAATTGAATTTTTGAAAGGCCCGAAAGAATCGGGGAGAACCGACCCTTTTTTCGAAAAAGAAAACGGAAAGGCGGACCGGGGAGGGTTTTGAAAGTTCGAAAATATTTTCGAGTTTTGAAATGGGCGTAATACCGGCTAAAAATAGGCTATTTTGAGTAAAATCGTGGATCCTAAATTCGGTATATGTCCCGGGTTTTGAAATTGGATATTTTGAAAAGGATGCAATTTTGAAAATGACGGTTTTTAAAAAAAAAGACTTGTAAATCAGGTAGCACGTAGTCATGGAAACAGTATAACGACGCCATGTATGCTCTAATTCTAAGTCTCGGTCAGTCTGAAAGGGTCTATACCAGTGTACACAGCCTATCGAGAATCGGGGCGGACTTCCTAAGTCGAGTTGAGCTTAGAACATGCCGTAAAATCCATACGGATCGGCTTATGGACACCTTCGACATATCCAATTTGGACTACATCGATAGTATAGTGGGACGTCGGTCACCAGTACCGGCCCGGGAAAATATGGGGTTATGCATGAACCGTAAAACTAAAACGCGTATTGTAGTAGTCAAACGATTTCTATTCGAGTCTCACCCTGAGGATGCCGAAGGTCAGTAACGTATCAGCTATTCCCCAGCGGAGTCGCCAAATTGTGGACATGACATAGGTCCACCCCGACGCGGCCACACGCGGGTTTGGGGAGGCGAATGAATCTCCATATGAGATGGTCAAATTGAAATTTAAATCGAAGTTGGAGTTGCCACCGAATTTTATGGTTATTCGGAACCGTTCGAGCCCACTCTATGTCGTAGTGGGCCGTATACAAAATACGGCCCATTTCCGATGTCAGAGTTTATTGGGCTCGTCCCTTTGCAGTTCGATACCGATGCCGACTTGATCGGTTAATCGTATATTGAATGACTCTCGTTGCCAATGGATTCGGACATCCGGAAACCACGGTTCTGAGTAAGGGGTGAGGGTACGTGTTGGGAAGTTCACTAAGAACACCCAACCCCGCCCGCACATTAGCGGCCTCTACTAGGATATCGAATGATTTTTTAATACGCGTGTTAGTAATACGATGAATGATATGCAAACATTGTTTTCCTAAACATGCGAGGAATTGAACGGGTTGCTAAGTCGATTTAATGTATGAAAAATTTAACGTCAAAGTTGAATTTAGCATGTGAGATTCGTTTTAGTATAATAAAACAAACGATAAAGAAGAATGAATTTGCTACAAAAGATGAACAAACGAGTTAGTATCGGTTTGTGAAAAATAATATAGCAAATATAATAAATATACGAGATCGAGAAAATATTAGCCGAAATCTGAGAAATATTATTAAAAGACGCGGTTTTGTATAAAAAACAAAGTTCGAAAAATAATAAAAAAGCGAGAAACGAGCCGCGTTTCTCAGCCGGCCGCGCGGCTTGCCCGGGATGCCGGCGGGTCGCGTGACGGGTCTGATTTCAGAATCAGTTTTTGAAAACTCGATGCTTTTATTAAACCGCGTACGAATATTGCATAATTCGTACTCAACTTAATATTTTCGATATTCGTTATATTCGATAATTGACTACGAAATCAATATCAAATACTTCGAATAGTTTTAGAAAAGATGTAAATTTTAGAAATCGTTTCGTAGAGTAAATAATAAAAAACGAACGAGAAAAGCTAAAAAAAGGGACTCGGGTTTCAGGCCCGTGCGCGAGTCGCCTAGGTGGGGCGCGACTCGCGTGCGGGTCTGTCCCGGTTTTGCTCGTTGTTCGAAAATTGTTAATTTTGATAAATCGCGTACAAATATGAATTAATTTATACTCGATTTATGTTTTCGATATTCGTCGTACCCGATATTCGATTATGAAATCGATATCGAGTATTCGGAATGATTTTTAGAAAAGGGTTTTGTAAAAAAGAATTTGAACGAAAAAAATGTTAATTCTCTCCGCGTTTGAAATTGTTGTATTTTGTATAAAAAAGATGTAACGATTTTCTTAGCTTCGACGAGATTTAATATAATTCTTTTTGATACGATATTCAACTATAGAGTTGATATTATATTTTTAAGAATGTTCGAAGTATGAAAATAATTTTTAGTAATATCGATATTAAAAATAAAAAAGAGCGACGAAGGACCCGTAAAAAAAAGACGGACGAGAAGGAGAAGAGAAGAAGGAAGAGAAATCGAGTTTGATGCACCCTCAACCTACATGTTTTAGTTTACTCGGATTAGAGCTCGTCGGGACGTGGCTTGGGCACAGGAGCGTCGAGTGGATGTCGGTGAGTTGTGGTGGCTCGGTTAGGTGGGACGTGTGAAGGGTGTCGGGTATCGGGCCGGTTTCCTTCGGGTTTGTAATATCGGTTTCTCGATGCTAAGTGTAGGGATGTATGTAATTGATGTATGTGTATATGAATATTTCTGAATGATAATTGATGTTTGATAATTTTTTGTGTAAAAGTGTTTGAATGTATGGGAAAAATTGATGTCTCATTGTTGTGTGTGCAAGGGGCTATTTATAGGGAGTTCCCGACCTTGGCTATGAGAAACGCTTCGAGTTTGAACTACCGCTTAGGATAGAAAATACAGGAAGTCGAAAGGCGTGAGGATTCCGCTTGCTTGTCGAAGAAGCAAGGGAACACGGCTAGAAGAGGGCTGCTCGGCCGAGTGTTTGCACTCGGTCGGGTGTTTGATACGGTTTTCGGATAGAATTTCTACTTGAGATCGAATTCTATCCTTAAACGGATTTGTTTAATATTTTGTGAAGCTGATTTTTCGTAGGATTGGAGTATGAATCAGCCGTGTGAGGTGTCACGGCTGACTCACGTGTCTCGGGAAAATCTTTGACCGGGTTTTGACTCGGTCGCTAAAAGACGGTTTTACCCCTGGTGTCGGAATCGACCCAAATTAGTCTTATTTAACTCGAAACGACCCACTGGGCCTGATTTTGAGGTTGGTTTTGTGAGATATGTACTCTATAATGAGCCCAAGCCAAATGCCAATGATTTTGAGCCCGTTTCCGAATATATTAAAGCACGTTTGCGTCCGATCATCATCGGGTGTTTGTCGGAAACTGCTATAGACACCTGGCGGTCAAAATGTGGGTGTCTACAACTATATTTTCAGGTACTATCGTGTCGAGTTACAGACAGGTCAGATCGGGTCAACTTTTGCGAGCTTTAGTTTGCAACACTTCTAAAGTGTAACAAATAGTGTTGCAATTGTTTTAGTCTAATGCAACACTTCACAAATATTGTTGCATTACTCTTCTTTATATGCAACACTTCTATAAATACGTTGCCTTAGGTTAGTATAAGCAACATTTTTACCCAAAGTGTTGCAAATAAATTACTTTAACTTCATATTGCAACACAAAGCAAAATGTTGCAATAGGCCACTTATATAGTAGTGGAGCTATCGCCAGTGAATTTAAGAGCGATTTGCTGCTTTGTACAAGTCGGTTCTCATGCCTTCAAGTTACTTAATTAGTTATGAAATTAATCCAAAATTTCTTGAATATGCAAAAAAATCGATCAACCAATTGAATTCTAAACTTCAAATTTATAAATTAAAAGGAAACTGAAAGAAATTAGGGTTTGGAGAGAATTCACCTGCAACTGCTATTGTGAATTTAGAGGGAAGAGTGCGCGCGCGGGTCTGAGTGTGGTTTGCTTCAGCGGGTTAAATTAAGGTGAAATTCAAAGAGATCGATTATGTTTTGAAACAATTTCTTATAGTATTAATCTAAGAAATCGGTTTTGTTTTGAACCGGTTTCATCTATTAATATAAGAAACCTGTTTTTCTTTATAACCAGTTTTTTAACTCAGAGAAATCAGTTGAGAAATCCAACTGATCTCTTATTAGTGGTTTCTTTTCCATCTTTCGTAGTAGTACGTGGATGAATTAAAATTGTATACAACTCATTGTATTGCAGAAAGTATAGAGCATTTCTCATGATTGACTGTACCTTACTTGAATAATCGCTAGACGTAAGCGGTTGGAGATGGACAAGAAAGAAAAACAATGAAAAAAATACATATAGCTATAACAAACATTAATAATAAAACTATGAACGCTATAATGACGTGAATAACAAGGGGAAAAAATAAATAGATATAACTAATAAAATTAAAATTTACATAAATTATAGAGAAATAAATAACGTTAATAAAACTATAAAAGTTATAATCACGTGAATACAATACTTGGTAATTAAGAACATCGTATGGCCGGGGTTATATGGAATAACAAAGTTAAAATGTAGGGAGTTAAACATACCGTGTATTACGTAGAAGAAGTAAATAAAGTTCAAAAGTACGGAGTAAATCATACGGAGTACCACGTCGTCGAAGTAAAAGAAAAATACGGAGTAAGCGACTCCATATTATCATGTAATAAGAGGCAATATAACATGGCATATTGGGAAAATTCTACTCGGTGGTATACTCCGAATCGGTCCCGAAAAACGCAAAGTCAAACCCAAGTCAGCGCGTCAGGCCGAGTCGAGCCTCGCCCGAGGCCCAACGGCGCACATGCTAGGGTAAAGAACGAAACCTTAGCAACCAAGCAAGAGCAAAGATTACGTATAATCCCCGCTTTCGAAAGTTTTCAAATTGGATCTTCAAAATCCTAATCGCCTCTCCTTTGGTGCCTCAAACCTGCATCGCCTGGTGTCAGGCGCCCCAACAATGGGTCACATGATGTCTGGCGTATGAAATCTCGATTGGAACTATGAAAAAAACTATAAATACCCCTCTCTCTGCTCATAATCGACACAATTCAGAATTTTGATTCTCCCTCTCCTATCTATGGGCTCCACACAACTTGCAGCTCTTCTTTAACGTCGCACTCCGACATTAGGCACGATCCACTCGATCGTTTTTTCTTCGATTCACATTACACGAATCATCACCACTCTCCATAGTGTGTGGACCCATCGAATCACCGTAGCGAAACTCTGTCGGAATCACCCCAGGAAGCTAGGAGGATCCGCCTGTAGAAGTCGTATCGTCACTAGGTTGTCATCTAAACACAATTTTACATATCGTACTTTTTATTATGCATTTCGATAACGTCGAGTCCGACCCTTGTGGATATAAAATCCACGACGCATAAACAAACGTAACGTCCACAATTTCAACCCCCAACACTAAAACATCTATACTAAATCCGAGTAGTCATGAGATCCGTCCTCGATCGTCTACGCATCGTATCTCATTTAGTGTACACTCTGAGGGTGAAATTCTTCACATAATGTGATTTACTTACATTTCGCATTTACAGCTGTCGTATGATTTACCGCTTTTATGACCATAATCGCATGTTAAATCTCCTAACATGAAATTCAAAACGTAACAAACTAAAACTGAACAAGCGGTGGTCGGATTCTGTAACACCCCTGATTTTATAAATTAAATTAAGTTAAACTTTTGTTCGTATTTTTATATTTACGATTTAACTCGTAATTCTTAAAATTATTATAAAATGAATTTATCGTTCAATCGTTTCAAACTCCTAAAATTCTATTTGACTCGGAAACTCTTATATTTAAAACGTATTTTATTTCTGTTTCGACTCATTTTATACATTTAATCTAATTCTTATCGAAAGTCTATTTCGACGATTTAAATTCTAAATTCTTTTTATTTATTTATATTTAATCTCGAATTTCTATTTTCGGCTCGAAGTTCATTTATTTTAAATTTCGTCAAAACATTTATTACCTTTCTTCGAGAAATCAATTTTGTAGACACCCACATTTTGACCGCCAGGTGTCTATAGTAGGTCCCGCCAAACACCCGATGTTGATCGGACGCAAACGTGCTTTAACGACTCGGATATATATGGGCTCGAAATCATGGACATTTGGTTTAGGCTTATTACGGAGTACAAATCTTACAGAACCAACCTCAAATCCAGGCCCAGTGGGTCGTTTCGAGTCAAATAAGACTAATTTGGGTCGATTCCGACACCAGGGGCAAAACCGTCTTTTAGCGACCGAGTCAAACCCGGTCAAAGATATTTTTTCCCGAGTCACACGAGCTGGCCGTGACACTACACGGCTGATTCGGACTCAAACACCACAAAAATCAGCTTTCATAAATATTAAACAAATCCATTTAAGGATAGAATTCGATCTCAAGTAGGAATTCTATCCGGAAACCGAATCAGACACCGACCGAGCTCCAGATACTCGGCCAAGACATCCCAAACAGCCGAAATACTCGGCCAACACTCCCCAACCAGCCGAATACTTGGCTTCTCCACTAAGAAACAAGACTTTTGTTCCCTTTCGAACTCTCGTGTTTCCTATCCAAACCGGTATTTCTTGTCACACAAGCAAGACTACCTCGACTCCTATAAATAGGACCTCATATTCAACACAAAACAAACATTCATTATCGATCAATACACAACAATAATTAGTCACACATATACTCGATATCTAGCAAAAGAATAGTCTCGATACACATCCGAAGGAATACCGAAATACCGTCCCGAAATACCGACGAAATCACCTTCCATCCGGCCGAACCAATCCCATCACACGTCCAAAAATCCGCACCATTTTAACTCACCCGCATCATCTCGACGCTCCCGTGCCTAAGCCACCGTCCGACAAGCCTTATACCGAGAAAACAAAGCATGTAGGTTGAGGGTGTAAATCAAACCCGATTCTTCTCTTTAAACAAAATTCGACGATTTTATACGCGGAGAGAATTAACATTTTTTTCGTTCAAAATTCTTTTTTTTTTACTTTTCGTTCAAAACAAACTTTTTTCAAAACCTTTTCTAAAATCATTCCGACTATTCGATATCGATTTCATAATCGAATATCGAATACGACGAATATCAAAAATATAAATCGAGTATAAATTAATCCATATTTGTACGCGATTTATAAAAATTAACGATTTTCGAACAAACAAAAAAATCCGAACAGGCTGCCACGCGAGTCGCACGCCTGTCAGGCGACTCGCGCAACAGCCTGGTTCGCCGGGTCCTTTTTTTTTTTTTTTTTTTCGTTTCTTCGCTTTTCTATTTTTTATTCTTTTCGAACCTTACATTAAAAAGCGACTTTCGCGACATATTTCGAGAAATACTTTTTTTCGACCTTGGTCAGCACGTGTTAATCCATCACGTGTCATTAAATCTTTTCCAAAATCATGCATACTTTTATTCACATCTTTATTCGATTTATTCATCGTTACTAACTCGTTTTCTCGTGTTTGTAGCAATTTATTTGTTTTTATCGTTTTATTAGACTAAAACAAACTTCACATGCTAAAATAACTTTGACGTTATTAGTTTAATATGCATTAAACGACTTAGCAACCCATTTTATTTTTCTCACATGCTTAGGAAAATAATGTTTGCATATCATTCAACCGTCGAACTAACCCGTGTACACCAAAAACGAACGATATCTTAGTAAAGGCCGCTAAGTGCGGGCGGGGTTGGGTGTTCTTAGTGAACTTCCCAACACGTACCCTCACCCCTTACTCAGAACCATGGTTTCCGGATGTCCGAATCCATTGGCAACGAGAGTCATTCAATACACGATATCCGATAATGCCGGTATCGGTATCGTAATGCAAAGGGACGAGCCCAATAAACTCTGACATCGGAAATGGGCCGTATTTTGTATACGGCCCACTACGACATAGAGTGGGCTCGAACGGTTCCGAATAACCACAAAATTCGGTGGCGACTCCTACTTCGATTTAAATTTCAATTTGACCATCTCATATGGAGATTCATTCGCCTCCCCAAACCCGCGCGTGGCCGCATCGGGGTGGACCTATGTCATGTCCACAATTTGGCGACTCCGCTGGGGATCAGCTGATGAGTCACTTACCATCGGCATCCCTAGGGTGAGACTCAAAAAGAAATCGTTCGAATAGTAATGTGCACGTTTTAGTTCAATGGTTCATGCATAACCCATTCTTTTCCGGGCCGGTTACTTGTGACCGACGTCCCACTATACCACGGTGCGTTCCTACTTGGACGCACTAAAGACTTCGATGGTGGAACTCGCATGAGTTTTACGGCAGGTTCTAAGACCAACTCGGCTTAGGAAGACCGTCCTGATTTGCGAGAAAGCTATCGTCGTTGGTATAGACCCTATTAGACCGACCGAGACTAAGACTAAGAGCATACATGGCGTCATTATACTGTTTCCGTGACTACATGCTACTTGATCCATGTCTCGTCTTTTCAAAAACCGTCGTTTTCAAAAAACTTGCATCTTTTTCGAAAACTATCCATTTTTTCAAACCCGGAAAGCTACCGAATTTAGGACTTATGATTTTGACTCAAAATAGCCTATTTTCTAGCCGGTATGCTGTCCAAACTTTTCAAAAAATCCAAAATCTCGGCCCGATAACCTTTTTTTTTTTTTTTTTTCGATTTTCAAAAAAAAAATCGGGCCATCCAATCCGACCTTGTTCGATTTTCAAATCCAAATCCCTTTTCAAAACCTTCTTCTTCTTAGGACTTCCCGTATTTAGCAGTGTCGGGTCTTGTCATAAGTAGTTAGAGTCCATAGCGTCGAAACTCCGTCGATCTTACATCACGGGTTTCCACCCCATCCCAAGTCCGCCTTATTAGTCAAGGCACGGCCCACCTACGTAGGACAAACTCCTACAAAGGGAAGCCCACTTACACAATCGAGTCCAAAGTCTGGGGAATAGCTCACACGTAGGTCTTTCTTCACACAGGACTAGGCCCATTCTGCCGAAATCCTAAAAGAAAGCCCATCGTCCATGAGTCACCCGTCTAGGAGTCAGTTTTTTAGTCTGTTTCCGAGTCTAGTCGTCTTTTCTTCTTGCTCGGGATGCACCTTTCGATCTGGGTCCGATTCTGATTACACGGTGTTCTTACAGACAGGCCACCTCACACCCGAACCATGACTAAGGACGCTATCGATCAACTGAACACCTCTTTGGCCAAGATCCAAGAACAGCTCGACCAAATTAGGGGCGACCAGATCGCCATTGTTACCCGGGTTAGCGCCATAGAACAGGACAAGCCGAAGGGTGAAGATGAAGCTCATGGGCCTTTAGCCGAATTGACTAGCGCAGTCCTCAAACTGCAGGAGCAGGTCCATTTGTCGACCCACAACTCGATCCATACGGAGAATGCCCGAACCTATTCTCCCCTGACCGACCAACTGCCTGCCAATCTCAACTTGACAGGCCTCCCGATGTTCGACGGAACCGAAGACCCGGTATTACATATCCGGGCCTTCAAAGAGTTTATGGCCCTAAAAGGAGTCAAGTCAGACATGTTCAAGCATCTGTTTGCCTCCTCGTTAGAAAAGCACCCGAAAGCCTGGTTCTATAAGCTCGATTCCAAGAAATACAAGTCTTGGGACGACGTAGCAACGAAATTCGCTCGGAACTACGCCGACAATGCGGAGATCCAAACCACGATGCGCACCCTGGAAGTAATGGCCCAGGAACCAAAGGAAGGGTTTACAAAATACCTTCAACGCTGGAGGGCTGAAAGCGTCAAACTGGTCGATAAGCCCAGTGAAAAGGTCCTAGTTGAAGCCTTTGTCAAGAATCTCCTGCCCGCCTACCAGATCCATCTCCGGTACGCCATCATACCTAGTTTCGCGATCCTAACCGAAATGGGAACGAGAATCGAGGAGATCTAAAAATGGAAAGCCTCACTAAGGCCTCCACCAAGGGATACCAAAAGGCCAGCTCATCAACAAGCAAGCCCACATCCGCCGCCGCTACTCGTAGCATTTTTGACGAGGTAAATCTACTTGATAACCCGTCCAAGAAGAATGCCACGCCCCGAGTATTCACCGACATAGGTACTGCCTATGCGAATGCCTTACAAAGGCTCTCGTCAAAAGGCCTCATCGCCCCGATAGGCCCAACACTTGATCCTCCAGTTGAGCGTCGCTCCAAATTCTACGACGCCCAAGCCTACTGCAAATACCATCAGGGTAAGGGACACGACACCGAGAAATGTTGGAAACTAAAGCATCTTATCCAAGATCTCATCGAAAGCGGGAAAATCCCCTTACCTGGAGGCAAGCCCAACAACAAGGACAACCCGTTGGCCACCCACGCTATCTTCTCCGGGGAAGTTATAGACTGTTCACATCTCATTTCTCTGTTTATCCCGCAAATCAACGAAATCTGGTGTGACGATGAAGACGACGTCTATCTCACTAAGGGAGAAGCCGTCCCTATCACGCCCGAAGAGATCCAGAAGGTTAAGTCCAAAGCCTTAACCAGCAGTCACGCTCTCATCATCACCGAGCCGCCACCTAGAGTGGAGCCCGCCCCGGAAGAACCGCCAACTACTGAAAGGGCTCTGGTAAAGCAGCTGAGCAAGACTCGAGTTGACCTCTCTATATGGCAACTCCTAGTTAGCTCTCAGGAACATCGAGAGGCACTCACTAAGGCCCTCGATCAAGTCAAGATCGACTCGGCTACTCCAGCTGAAATGGTAGCCACGGTTCTACCCCACCTAAAGGGGAAAGCAAAAGAAGAAGGCCCGCTCATCACCTTCTCCAATGCTGATCTGCCATCATTTGGGCCAGCCCACAACATGGCTCTCTACATAACGGTAATCTGCCGTGGAAAATATCTGCCTATGACCCTTATCGACGACGGGTCCGCAGTCAACGTCCTCCCCTTGAGGACTGCCAAAGCCCTCGGTATCACTGAGGCCGACTACATTCCTTCAGCTCAAACCATTCAGGCTTTCGACGGAAGTCCAAAGTCAGTAGCCGGGGCCGTAAAACTTACTATCATAACAGGCCCAATAGAGAAGGAGCTGGAATTTAAAGTGATCGACGTGACCTCTTCCTTTAACCTTCTTCTAAGAAGACCCTGGATCCACGCGACCAGGGCTGTGTCCTCCACCCTGCACCGGAAGGTCAAACTACCTCTGCACGATACCGTCATCACTCTAGAAGCCACACCTATGATCGTGGCTAACTGCAACACCTCGGGCCGCACCGATCTTTGGGGGTTCGACTTCATAGGGGCCATCGAAGAAGAATATCTTTTCCGACCCTACTTTACGGTCAGCATGGACCGGATGTTACAAAATCTGGGCTTCCTACCAGGGGTCACATCAAGGCCCGATCTTCCCGCAGGAAAAATCCTCGAAGTCCTAGATAAAGGGAGGATTCAAACCGGTCTGGGTTACACCCCGACCCCGGAAAACATGGGCCAAACCGGAGCCGGCAAAGTCATCTTCGTCACACCGGTGTTCGAGTCCGTCCAAATGGGCCTATACCGCCCCCCAAACGCACTCCCTGGGACCCACTTGGCCCAGGTCTGCCACTACATACCCGATGACATCTTCGCCTTTGATGCTAAGAATGCTGAGCCCGCACTGGGGCTACTTTTTGGGGAGGAGCTCGCGACCCCAACGCCGAAGGAGGAGCTAGTTAGCCTCATTCTCCGCAGCCGCACTTTCGATCCATCCAAGCTGATCTCGGATGTCGGATCCGGGACAGGTAAGAGAGCCTGGAGGAAGACTGTCAAGTGGACTGACAGTCAAGGAAGAACTTTCAAGCTGATCACAGGGGAAGGAGAAATGCCAGGATCTGAGTCTGAGTCTGAGTCTGAGTCCGAGTCAGAGTCTGAGATTGAGTCTAGTGAGTCCAGTGTTAGGGTCAGTCCTATAGACCCCCTCTCCCTTTAGCTTTTCCTGGTGCTTCGGGGTCTGTCCCGGGCACCCTACCTATCCCGCCACTGACTAGCGATCAGATGGCAGCTCTTTTTGAGCTTTTCTCTCAATTTATGAATAATAACAACCGTTCTGCTTACGACTTGTCTCATTTTCAAAATTTTCTAAAATTTCAAAATTTTCTGTGCAATGACATTGAGAAACCCGACGAACAGGTGTCCTTACCTCCACATCTGATCGAGCAGCTGGAGCAAAGGGAATCCCGCAATCCGGTAATCGAAGAAACCGAATCCATCAACGTGGGAACAACCTTAGAACCTCAGATGCTTAAGATAGGGTTATCTCTAGATCCCGGGGAGAAACAACAATTCTCCTTCAAGAATTCAAAGACGTCTTCGCATGGTCCTACAAGGACATGCCGGGGATAGACCGCGAAATAGCCGAGCACCATATACCGATTAAGGAAGGGTTTAAACCGGTTAAGCAGAAACTCCGACGCATGAGGCCCGAATGGTCCCTCAAGGTCAAGGAGGAAGTCGACAAACAATTCAAGGCTGGGTTCATACGAGTCTCCGAGTATCCAAATTGGGTTGCAAACATCGTACCAGTCCCTAAAAAAGACGGTAAAGTACGTGTCTGCGTGGACTTTCGAGATCTTAACAAGGCGAACCCGAAAGACGATGTCCCGTTACCACACATCGATATACTGGTGGATAACACAGCTGACCATGCCCTTCTATCATTCATGGACGGGTATGCCGGGTACAATTAAATAAAAATGGCAGAGGAAGATATGGATAAGACCACCTTCATTACACCTTGGGGTACTTATTGCTATACTGTTATGCCGTTTGGCCTCATCAATGCCGGGGCCACCTATCAACGAACCGCCACAACTTTATTACATGACATGATGCATAAAGAAGTGGAAGTTTACGTGGACGATATGATCGTCAAATCCAAGGACAGGGACGGTCACATCACCGCCCTGAGAAGATTTTTCACCCGATTACGCAAATACAACATGAGACTAAACCCTCAGAAATGCAGTTTCGGGGTAACCTCTGGCAAATTACTGGGTCACATCGTCAGCCAACGCGGTATCGAAGTCGATCCAGCCAAGATTAAGGCCATTACCGAGATGCAACCCCCTAAGACCGAAAAGGAAATAAGTGGGTTTCTCGGAAAAGTCCAATACATCAGTAGGTTCATTTCAAAGCTAACCATGGTATGTGAACCGATCTTCAAAAAGCTGAAAATAGGGGAACGGTTACTATGGGACGACAAGTGTCAAGCAGCCTTTGACAGAATCAAAGAAATCTTGTCTTCACCGCCGGTCCTGATGCCACCTCAACCCGGTTTGCCTTTGTCGCTGTATCTAACCACGACAGAGACAGCCATGGGGGCTATGCTAGCTCAAACGGTCAACTCCGAAGAACGAGCTATATACTACATCAGCAAGAAGTTTCTAGAGTACGAGTGTAAGTACACCATGCTCGAAAAGACGTGTTTGGCTTTGGTCTGGGCCACTAAAAAGCTCCGACATTACATGCTCAGCTATGAAGTACAGGTACTGTCAAGAATGGATCCGATCAAGTACTTTTTCGAAAAGCCCATTCTCAACGGCAGGATATCGAGATGGACCCTGATGTTGGCAGAATTCGATCTAAAGTTCGTACCATTGAAAGCCATCAAGGGCCGAGTAGTAGCCAAATTTCTCGCTGACAGTCACGTAACCGAAGAAGGACACATCGACACTTGGTCCTTCCCGGATGAAGATATTTTCCATACTGACACCGAAACGTGGGACTTATACTTTGATGGGGCATCCAACTTCCGAGGATTTGGAGTCGGTATACTTCTAATCTCGCCAAAAGGGGAACATACTCCCGTGTCTATCAAATTGGACTTTGACGTCACCAATAACGCTGCTGAGTATGAAGCATGTATCCACGGGCTACAAGCCGCCGTCGATTTAGGGGTCACAAACCTCCGAGTACACGGCGACTCATCTCTGGTCATTAACCAAGCGCTCCAAAAATGGAAAACGCGAAATGCCAACCTCGTGGCCTACCAGGCACGAGTAAGGGATCTCGAGAAACAATTCCAAAAGGTAGAATATATATACTTACCTCGGGAAGAAAATCAGTTCGCAGATGCACTTTCAAAATTGGCATCTTTAATAAATATTCCCGATCATATGACCAGCATGCCGATCTGCGTCGAAAGACGATCCGAGCCAGCATATATCCACGACATCGAGGATATCGAGATACCCGATCCCGAGCCGTGGTATAAAGCAATCCAGACATACTTAACAACCGGGGAATATCCACCCGGGTCCGACAATCGAGCCAAAAAGGCCTTGCGTAGGCTAGCGACCCAGTTCGTCCGAACCGATGACGGACAGCTTTACAAAAAGACACCGCAGGGGGCTCTCCTTTTTTGTGTCGATTAGGGTAACGCCGAGAAGGTCATGGCCGAAGTACATGACGGCGAGTGTGGTCCTCACATGAACGCCCAGATGCTAGTCCGAAAGATCATGAGACTCGGATATTACTGGAACAGCATGGAAACCGATTGTCAGCTTTACGTCAGACATTGCCATAATTGCCAGATTTTCGCTAATGTACAGCATATACCACCATCCCTGCTGTATACCATGACGTCACCCTGGCCGTTTTCAACGTGGGGAATCGATATAATTGGAAAGATAAACCCCTCGGGAACCGGAGGACACTGCTTCATTTTGGTAGCAATCGACTATTTCACCAAATGGGTTGAGGCGGAATCCTACCGTATTCTCAACGCCAGCCATGTTGCCAAATTTATCCAAAATAAGATAATATGCCGGTATGGGATCCCTCATGAATTCATTAGTGACCACGGGACCCACTTTCAAGCCGAAACGGCAGCCCTGTTAGCCAAGTATAAGATCCAAAGGCATACGTCTTCACCTTACCGACCCCAAACCAATGGAGCGGTAGAAGCAGCTAACAAGACTATTGTCACCATACTCAAAAAGATGGCTGACAATTATCGGGATTGGCCCGATAAGATACCATTTGCCCTTTGGGGATATCGAACCTCGATTCGTACTGCGACCGGGGCAACACCGTATTACCTTACATACGGGATGGAAGCGGTCCAACCTGTTGAGTTAGAGGTACCGTCACTCAGGATCCTACTCGAAAGTCAAGTACTCGAAGCCGATTGGGTTGGAGCACGATATGACTCGCTGGTACTTTTAGACGAACGACGATCTCGTGCCCTCAATAACATATAGATTTATCAAAAAAGGATCCAACGGGCTTTCGACAAGAGGGTAAGGCCCAGGAATATCAAAGAAGAAGACTTAGTTCTCAAGTTTGTACGGGCTTTATTACCAGTAGACCCAAGGGGAAAATTCAAACCTAACTGGGCCGGACCATATCTGGTAAAGAAGATTTTATCGGGCGGAGCAGTAATGCTAACAGATCTGGACGGGAACGAGTTTGTCAACCCAACTAACCTGGACCAGCTGAAACGTTATTACCCTTAACCCGTTTCTCTCAATGTCATTTGCAAAAGTTTATTAAAAATATCTTTTCAAAAATAAACTTTTAAAGACAAGTCAAAAGTTAGAATTACTTATTCTACTATTATAAACATCTTGAACCAATAGTCTGGATGTATTTCGAAATTGCAAATATCTGAACTACGTTTGGTTTGATTCCGCTATTTGTGGATACGTAGGCAGCCCCTCAAAAGGGCACAACCACTGCAATCGAAAAAAAACACAGGAACGGTTTCTAATAAACTTCCTTTATTTATTTCAAAAAAAATCCAATTACAAAAAAATGCAAAAAAAAAAACACGCAAAAATAGTACTAATATTTAAATAATAAATAATCTAAAGGCATTTTTCCCTTTCCCTTGTCCTTAGCGTCTTTTTCGGTCCGCCGACGTCGGCGTGGAGGTGAACGCTCCCGAATCACCAAGGGAATCTCCTTAACCCGGGCTCGTTTCTTCGAACTTGACTCCCCGGTCACCTCGGTCGGTCCTAGCCAGGCCCTTGCCCTTTCGGGTAACCGTTCCCGCGGCCCAAGTCTATCTCGGACCGCTAACTTCGGTCCGAGTCTTCTCTCTAAGTCGCTAGCACCGGTCTCTTTAGCTCGAGTCTTAGTTTTTGACTTAGAACCCGACTCCGGCCGGACATGGGTAGTTTGGATTTCCTCCTTATCAAAAAACATCTATTGTCTTTCACCGATTCTCTACGGGCTAAGTCAAAAGCCTCATCGGTCTATAAAGCTTCGCGGGCCTCTTTAGATTCTTCAGAATCCCATTTGAGATATGATTCGGAAACCCAAGCGGTCTGACAAGGGCGGGGTATAGTCCACATGACACGGGTAAACCAGCATTGTAACCACGTATCACACATAGCGTCCGTCAATTGGAGCGAAACGCTAATAATTGCTTCCGTTTCGGGGATCTGTTGGAACGAACCGAACTGCCTTAGAAGACGATCTGGGTAAATATGGACGGTCCAGTCCAAGGACAAGATCACCAGGTAACGGGCTTTATCTCTTTTAGCCAGGCCCGTCATCTTCGAGAGGAACCACCAGATCACGTTCCACCTAATCAAGGGCCCGCCATGGAATTTTAGCTCTTCATCCCAATATTTCCGATTTATATGATGACTCGAGCTAATTCGTCGGGACCGGGAGCCAATTTGACAGCTTCGATATCTGGATATGCTCACCGGGGGCTCTATAATCGACAGACGTTCGGATAACCAAATCTGCAAAAATTATCGAAAAGTCAAAAACTTTCGAAAAAAAAAAATTTCGAAAAAATTCAAAAATTCCGGAAATTCAAAAAAAAAAACGAAATTTTCGGAAATTCGAAAATTTTCAGAAAATTCAAAAAAAAAAAAAAAAAAATCGAAAAAAGGGGTCAAATACCTGCAGAAGACGAATGTTGCCCGTTAATTGTCGATCTGGATCAAGTCTTCTCGCATCAAGGCCCATGATAATCTCCCCAGTTATCAGCCAGGCTGGGCTGTAACCTGCCTCCATTTGATCCACTATGCTGATTAGCCTGATTTCGCCTAAACATGAGTCAGCATCCATCCGACCTTCGAAGGCATATCGGTGCAGCATACAGAAGGTAAAGGCCCTACGCCTATGGATAGAAGAAATTCTGGGACCATTTGGATCCATGAATTTATCAGCTAAGTCAAACAGGGAAACAGAACTTCCCTTCACCATACGAGAAGTCTCAGCATGAGACAACCCAAGAAAGTCCCTCAATCTCCTCCTTGGATCAGGATAAAAAGGAGGAATAGCAGGATGGGCATTTGGGCACCAACCCCCTACAGCAGCAATTTCTTCGGGAAGGAGACATATTTCTCCCCGGGGAAAGGCGAAAACATGGTGGGTTGTATCCCAAAAAGTTAAACAAGCATCCAAGAAATGTGCATCCACCTTAAGCCGCTGGAGCGGGAACAAAGCCACAATTCCCATCTGAGTAAGCTGGACCTTATCTCCATCTCGGAAATCCTGGGCCCACGCGTGAAGCATCGCGGTCAGATGTTGGATACCCATAGCAGAAAGTTTTGTTTTATCTTAAAAAGTCTAAAGAGATTTTAAGATAAAAAGGAAATATTTTGGGTTGGAATATGAGAAGATTAAAGGGCAAGAACTATCTATTTATAATAGAAAAATCCCCTCTCCTAGTCACCCCTGGAATAGGGATTCTTGCAATGTTCCCTACTTCACCTAGGCATACAGGCCTAACCAGAGGATTTTAGGAACCCGTGTCAGAATCTGATTAGGGATCAAGTCATCCCAAGCAGTCTAATTTCCCAATTTTTTTTTTTTTTTTTTTCCGGCATCTCCAAATTTTTTTTAAAAAAAAAAAAAATCCGGCATTTTGCCCTTTCCAAGAATCAATCAAAAAAATCATTTTCTTCCCCAGCGTGAGTCAATGTTTTATCTGAATGTTGCATGCAAAACAGACAGGTATCCCAAGATTCCCGGAGAATTCTCAAAAGAAAATTCCCAGTGAAAATTCAAGCAACATTGTTACTGAAGAATCGGATGTATCAGTAAGCGGTACATCCCCAGCTTCTAATGGAGGCTCCTGCGCTATTACCGAGTGGGATTATCAGTAAGCGGTATACCCACAGCTTCCAATAGAGGCTCCCGCGCCATTCCAAGATGAATGTGTCTGTAAACAGACACACCCAAGACTTTTTTAGTAGAAGTCCCCGCGCCATTATCGACATCTATCCAGGTATGATTTCTATCTTATGGCTAGCGAGCCCTTCACGCAAGTCTAATGGACTCTAAACGACCCGATCGGAAGTCTGCCAGGTCTTAATCCTCGATTGGCCTGGTAGCTACTCTGACTTTCGCCTTGTCCAAGCTCAGTCAGAGTGGGGGCTCTGTAGACACCCACATTTTGACCGCCAGGTGTCTATAGTAGGTCCCGCCAAACACCCGATGATGATCGGACGCAAACGTGCTTTAACGACTCGAATATGGGCTCGAAATCATGGACATTTGGTTTAGGCTTATTACGGAGTACAAATCTTACAGAACCAACCTCAAATCCAGGCCCAGTAGGTCGTTTCGAGTCAAATAATAGCGACCGAGTCAAACCCGGTCAAAGATATTTTTTCCCGAGTCACACGAGTTGGCCGTGACACTACACGGCTGATTCGGACTCAAACACCACAAAAATCAGCTTTCATAAATATTAAACAAATCCATTTAAGGATAGAATTCGATCTCAAGTAGGAATTCTATCCGGAAACCGAATCAGACACCGACCGAGCTCCAGATACTCGGCCAAGACATCCCAAACAGCCGAAATACTCGGCCAACACTCCCCAACCAGCCGAATACTTGGCTTCTCCACTAAGAAACGAGACTTTTGTTCCCTTTCGAACTCTCGTGTTTCCTATCCAAACCGGTATTTCTTGTCACACAAGCAAGACTACCTCGACTCCTATAAATAGGACCTCATATTCAACACAAAACAGACATTCATTATCGATCAATACACAACAATTATTAGTCACACATATACTCGATATCTAGCAAAAGAATAGTCTCGACACACATCCGAAGGAATACCAAAAAATACCGTCCCGAAATACCGACGAAATCACCTTCCATCCGGCCGAACCAATCCCACCACACGTCCAAAAATCCACACCACCTTAACTCACCCGCATCATCTCGACGCTCCCGTGCCTAAGCCACCGTCCGACGAGCCTTATACCGAGAAAACAAAGCATGTAGGTTGAGGGTGTAAATCAAACCCGATTCTTCTCTTTCTCTCCCTCTTTCTCACGTTTTTTTTTTTTTTTTAGTTTTCGTCGGTCGTTTCATATTTTAATATGGGTCGTTCGTCACATATTTTTATTTCTAATAATCGTTACTATAAAACTATGTTTTTATAACGTTCTTAAAATACGATATCGATTCTCTAATCGAATATCGTATCTAACGAGAACTAAATTAATTAATTCTCGTTGATGCTAAATAAAATCGTTACATCTCTTTAAACAAAATTCGACGATTTTATACGCGGAGAGAATTAACATTTTTTTCGTTCAAAATTCTTTTTTTTACTTTTCGTTCAAAACAAACTTTTTTCAAAACCTTTTCTAAAATCATTCTGACTATTCGATATCGATTTCATAATCGAATATCGAATACGACGAATATCGAAAATATAAATCGACATATTTGTACGCGATTTATAAAAATTAACGATTTTCAAACAAACAAAAAAACCCGAACAGGCTGTCACGCGAGTCGCGCGCCTGTCAGGCGACTCGCGCAACAGCCTGGTTCGCCGGGATCTTTTTTTTTTTTTTTTTTTTTTTTTTTTCGTTTCTTCGCTTTTCTATTTTTTATTCTTTTCGAACCTTACATTAAAAAGCGACTTTCGCGACTTATTTCGATAAATACTTTTTTTCGACCTTGGTCAGCACGTGTTAATCCATCACGTGTCATTAAATCTTTTCCAAAATCATGCATACTTTTATTCACATCTTTATTCGATTTATTCATCGTTACTAACTCGTTTTCTCGTGTTTGTAGCAATTTATTTGTTTTTATCGTTTTATGAGACTAAAACAAACTTCACATCCTAAAATAACTTTGACGTTGTTAGTTTAATATGCATTAAACGACTTAGCAACCCATTTTATTTTTCTCACGTGCTTAGGAAAATAATGTTGCATATCATTCAACCGTCGAACTAACCCGTGTACACCAAAAACGAACGATATCTTAGTAAAGGCTGCTAAGTGCGGGCGGGGTTGGGTGTTCTTAGTGAACTTCCCAACACGTACCCTCACCCCTTACTCATAACCATGGTTTCCGGATGTCCGAATCCATTGGCAACGAGAGTCATTCAATACACGATATCCGATAATGCCGGTATCGGTATCGTAATGCAAAGGGACGAGCCCAATAAACTCTGACATCGGAAATGGGCCGTATTTTGTATACGGCCCACTACGACATAGAGTGGGCTCGAACGGTTCCGAATAACCACAAAATTCGGTGGCGACTCCTTCTTCGATTTAAATTTCAATTTGACCATCTCATATGGAGATTCATTCGCCTCCCCAAACTCGCGCGTGGCCGCGTCGGGGTGGACCTATGTCATGTCCACAAATTTAATTCACTTTAACGAAGGTTTATTTATCTATTGGGAAATAGTATTCCACCGCCTAATTATTTATTCTTATCAGCTCCGTTTTCGTCTCGAATAATTTATTTACTCATTTTATTAGACGACCTGATTATTTATTAAATTTTATTAACTCGTTTTAATTCGTTTCTTGGGTCAGTTAACTTATCGTTACGGAATTCGTTTAATTCGTATTCCTAACCCGATTCATTTAACTAAATCCGTATACTATTGTCTCGGAGTCCGTACACTCTTTATTTGATGAATTGATTTTATCCAACTTGTGCTGATTCATTTTCCCATTCACGTGTACACCTCCCCTTTTTCCCTTTTTTTGTTTACTCCCATTCCACCGCTTCACCTTAACATCCTTCCTTTCCGTCTCCCCTGCAATCACCATCTTTTCTCCTTCAGTTTCACCGTCCTTTTTCTGTTTCTTCCTGTCAACCCGACAGTCGTTTCTTTTCCCCTCAACCGCATCATCTCGACCCTCTGCTGCTGCTGATGTCCTTCGCTGCTGCTGCTCTGTTTCGCTGCGCACTGCTGCTGCTGCGTTATGCTGCTGTTACGGTAATCCCTTATTCTTCTCATCTTCCTTTTCTTCTTCTCCCTCTGTTTTCATCCGGTTTTGCTGCTGTGACCTTCGTTTTATGACGCTGTTTTCATATTTTGCTTCTGCGGCTGTTGTCGATTGCTGTCACTATTTCGTTTCTGCTCTTGTCGATTATTTCTATTGGTGCATCTCCCTCGGTGTGTTTTCTTCTGTTTTCGGTTGCGGTCGATTTATCGTCTTTCTGTCTCCTCGTTCCTTATGCTATTCTTGTCTGTGTCTGTTCCGTGAGTGCTGCTTCTTCCTCTTCTTCTTCTTGTATATCGTTTGATGCTACTGTCGTTGATCTGCTGCTATCCTCGTGCTATTGTCATTTTCGTTTTGCTATCTGCTGCTATGCACGGTTGTTCTGCTGTTGATGCTGCTATTTCTTCGTTCCTTTTCCTTCTTATTCTTCCTATTCCTACGCTGCTTCTTCCCCTTTTTCCGTTCCTTCCTTATTCTTCTGCTGTCGTCTTTTGTGTATTCATGTACTTCGCTGCTGTATCATGTTTGCTACCCTGCTGTCCTTGTCATTGCGTTGCTGTTTTGATGCTATTTTGTCGCGTTCCTCGGTTTTCGATCATGGTGATGTTGTTGCTGTCCGTGTGTCCGTGTTTGTTTCTATTGCTCTATTTTCTGTTCATCTCTATTTCGTCGTACCTGTTCGCACGCGCTGCTGCTACTGCACGTTATTATTCTGGTTGCTGTCCTGCTACGTTTTGGTCCTTCTTTTCTTCTCCTTCCGATTTCGATTGTTGTTGATATTCGTACTTTTGTTGAAGGTCGATGATGCTGTTACTTGGTCGACTCTTCTCTCAGTTGTTGCTCCTATTTTTCCCTCGTTTCTTTTTCACCAAATTCTTTTCCGTCTACTGTTCTTACTTTAGTTTCGCTCGTATTTGTTTTCCGTTCTCTGCTCGTAGTTGCTGCTTTTTTGTCTCTTTCCCTTATTCTTCTTTCCTCTATTCTAATTCGTACGTTCTCGTATCTTCGTACTTTTCGATCCGATTCTGCCTTGAAGCCTTATTGAAGGACAGATGTTTGGTGACCTTCAGAGTCGAAGATTTGGGCTAGGACTTTTAAGAGAGGCTAGTACGTGATCGGGTTGGTATCGTCTCAAGGTCACTTTAGGACGTTACTCGATTTTATATCGTATGTTTGAGTAGTAGTATGTAGTAAATACTTTACCTTCGGTTTTCTATTTTTATTAGCTAAAAAGTTTAATTTTAAATCGTATGCTTTATAAATATTTTACAACTTTCGATAACGTTTTATAAATCGTTAATAATTTTATTATTTATGATCGTTTATAATATTTGTTGGTTATCGTGACACTAGTAACTAAATAATATCGATTTCATATTTTCGTCATATTTCGTTAATTTATAATTTTAACTCAAAATCGTATTTTTATATTATAATCAAGATTTGTATACTTGTTCAATAAATTAATTTCGTTTTACGACTTATGTTAATCAATGAGAAAATAGGTCGATTTTATTTTAAATATATTTTTTAGTTGAGACTATTTTCACTAATAATTTCCTATTTGTTTCCGATTGACTATTTTTATTAAAATTTGTATTATTTATAAATCAAAACTATTTCTTAAAAATAATTTGAAACCTTTGTAAAATTCATTTCATTTATAAAACTCGTTGATTCAATTAATTTTGATATCGTTTTTCTTAAAACATCTCTTTTCTAAAATCTATAGTTTTAACTCGATTTCGTAATTATTTATATAATACTATATATTGACTTATTATATTTTCTTTATGTTTTGAGTAACGAATTTAGAAATATAATAAAGTTACGAAAACGACGATAATAATAAAATGTTAATTTCGTTAGAAATGCTATTTTTAATACATTTCACATATTTTAATAATTTACGAATTTTCTATAACAATATTTCTATTTTAAGTAAGTTTCTAAAAATAGTAAGTTTCTATTTATAGAAAGTTTCCCTTTTAATAAAAAATGTTTATTCCTTTTATCCTCACATTATTATAATGATTATATTTATTTTGAATATCGATAATGACTTTGTTTTGGAGTTATGGAATATAGTCAAGTGTGGGGTTAGAGTAATATATAGTTTGGGATATACGTTTTTGCTATCAGCTATAAAGCCGGTGTGCCTATTTGGGGCGCATTTGGTCGTTGAACTGGGCGTAGTTCGGCCAGGAGAGTGTATGTTTTGACCTTAAGCTAGATATCGCATCGTGTTAGTCGCCGTCAGCTGAACTAGACATATTTGTTGTCTAGGAGGGGTGTGCACTACTTAAACCAGGACCTCGCTGCACGCAGTCCTGTTATAGTTGAGTTGCCTAGTTAGAGACTGGATTCTGTTATGAGTTAAGTCTACAGTTCTCGAAGCTAGTTTCTAGTATTATCCTAGTGAAAGTCTAGCCTTGTGCACATTGATCGAATTTTCATAACGCCATTTTTGAATATTATTATTATCGGTTGATTTTGACTTGCAGGTTGGCAAGTGCTTTAAGTTTTGTTGAAAACTTATTTTTATTATATCATTTTTTAATGTTTTGTTGATTTTCTCTGTTGAAAACTATTATTTTTCCATATGATATAATATGGCTGGGAGAACGTCTGAGTTACTCCCCACTGACGTGGCTATTACGTTTATAACATGACAGGTATTTGTTGCTGGGTTTTGGGTGTGAGCTAGCGAGTAGCGTGGATCCTACTCTTTCTTCATTCATGTAATTTATGGATTTGTATAAACCCGTTTGGAGAATTTACTTTTAGCCCTTTTGTAAAAAGAGGCCTTTGTATTGACTTACCATTTCTTTTAATAAGATATAGTTTGTCAGTGTGTTTTAATCTCAACTCTACTGTGTTTCCGCCGCTGTATTGCGTTAGAATTTCTAGAGGATTACAGGTTCCGTATTAATCCCGTTGCTCACCCCTTATTAATATCGAACCGACGCACCTTAAGCAGAATACCAGGTAAGGTATAGCTAAAACTGATTTGCTAATACGAATACAATCTAGTACTCGATCTCCACTCTCCTACGTGCATCTTTTCATGACCTGTCTGTCACTTGAAATTGTATGCAAAGAATATAAAAGCAATTACTTGGACGACAAAACTTAATTGTCCTTAAACAACCGACGTAGCAAGGGCATAGGGTTAAATCAACGGATGTTATCGCATTTCCGCCACAACTAAGAACGAAGTTATCAACCCATCGATGGATTAGAAGAGGCCGCTATGTGCGAGCGGGATTGGGTGTTGACGTCAATCGGACGTTGGCTTCCCAATACGTACCCTCACCCCATACTCAGAAGCTATGGTTTTCGGAAGTCCGAAACCATTGACAATGAGAGTCATTCTAGACATGGAATGCTTAAGGGTACAAATCTTTATTTTTAGGTCTCCATGTCACTCAGCTTTGAACTGGCTAAGGATTAAAGTTGACTTGAACGGTTTCCGAGTATCCCAAAAATACTCGGTGACGACTTCACAAATCGGCAACGAATTCGGTTCAATAAAAAGGTCGTCAGACCAAACATATCGACCGTTAAATAGTTACAACCACGTCTCAATCGATTCAACAGAATCATAGATGTGCCCACATCTATCTAGTACAATTAAAATCGTCAACCAAATCGAGGTCCGACACTTCGCCTCGAACGCGAGATCGGATCTGCCAAGACCACGAGCATCTAAAAGGCCATGTAGGTGGCCGCCGCGACGGTCCTCGCGCGAATGCGCAGGCAACAGTGTGGCAGCATCAACAGTTTGGCGACTCCGCTGGGGATTTGGAAACAGATTTCGAGCGGAGGTGTAACTCGAACGAGGTCGGTGAAGCCTATTTCCTAGTTTCTTTTTGTGGTCACTACAGGCCCTAAAAACCCCACCATAACCGATTTTAGGACCAATCGATCTTCTCGCGGTAAGGTTCTCGGATTGGACTCACGCGAGACCCCTGATTGACGTTCCGACCGTCCAAGGTAGTCACGCATTCCGTGAATATGCCAAGCGATAAGCTCCGAGTGAAACAGGGCAACGCTTATCCTCACTTAGGGTGACACGTGTCGGCCGAAGCGAGGACTTTTCGTGAGCGGTAGTCTACCCTGGCCTACCCGCCTCTGCATCCTGCATGAGTGTATGCTTGTTTAGTTACGTGTAGCGTGTTGTGACAACCCGAATAAGGCATTAAAATCCAGATTCAACTACGACAACATATTTAACTACACCCAAACTCCTTTTTCGAAAAGACATTTTTCAAAACCATTTTTTGCGCCTTTACCCCAGCCAGAATCAAACTCACTATTTTTAAAACTATTTTTAGTGTCGTTGTTATGGCCGAATTCACACTCACTATTTTCAAAAAGCTCGTTTTAGCGCCATCATGCTGGCCAAAACAAAACACACCGTTTTAAAAAAAAATTAACATACCGTCACTATTGCCAAAATTCCAACCAATGGGATCAAGGCACCTAATACAATTGCATTCTCCATTTTCAAAACACTTTTGCACATACAGTTACCATCACCGAAAATTTTGATCTATGAAATCAAGGGTATCTAACACTGTCACACCCACAAAACACTTTTACACATACCGTTATTATCGCCAAAATTCCAATCAATGGGGTAAAAGCGTCGAACACGGTCACACCTTCATTTCTTTCAAAAAAAATCTTTTCAAAACACCGCTATCACTACCTAGATTCCCGTAACGAGAATTTGGCGTAAAGAGACTCCTAAAATAGCAAAATGACACGGGAATGCGTGCCAAAAGAGGTGAAAAATCGTATAAGAACGGCACGCATCATCTACCTCATCAATTACTAGTACCATTAGATCGTTTCACAATAGAATCTGGATTTTTGAGAGGAATGAAATGGGCAGAATAAGAAATGGAGATGATCCAAATGCAGTTAATGTATCACAATGAAGGAGAACACGTAACCATAAATAACCTGAGTTTTACCATGTCTCAACCATCCTGAAAGTAAGAGAGAGAATTGTTCATTCTCTTTCGTTCTAGTAGACGTGAGATTTTTCAGTTGGTTTCCATTGTGACGGATACCCGTGACAAAGCTATAACGAGTCAAATATCACCCACATGGGCTATATAAGACAAAATCAGAGCATCGGGAATAATAATTGCGTTGTCTTTATCTACCTATATGGGTAATATTTCACTCATCACAAGTTTGTGACATATATGCTCGTCACAAACATATTTCTGAAGATTTTTATTGCGTTTGTGGATGATATATAAACATGTTTTGTAGTGTTTATTTCACGTGCTTTGTCCCGCTTTCTTTGCCGGAATCGCTCTTTGGAGCGGTTTTGAGGCTACTTATGCTTCTTATAGTGTGTTTTAGGTTTCTAAGGTCGTTCATGGAGAAATGGAACAATTTTGTTTCATTTCCGATGCCTAAGGAGCAGAGAAGAGAAACAATAATGGTGTCTCGCGCGGTGCTTTAGACTCGAGTCCGAGTCTCTTGGGGCCCTCTTGAGATATTCTCGAGCACCGAGCATCGGTAAGAAGCCAAGAAAGAGCAAATCGGGGCATCTCTAAAGGCGTCCCCAAGAGACATAAGCCGTGACAGAAGAGGCAAGAAAAGCGAGCTCACTCTCGGCATACACTACGGTGTAGCAAATAAAAGGTCCGCCCAACCGTGCGAGCAGAGCCTGTCACGGCCGGGATGTGTTGGTCCCGACCGAGATGGAGTGTTGGTCACGGCCGTGACCTTCTTAACACGGTTGTGACGCGCTGACGTCCTGTTTCAGCTTCGATTCGATTCCTCGGTTCCTCCCTTTTCTTCCTACCATATAAATACTCTCTCTTTTATTCAATTGTAAGGACAAAACTCTTAATAGAAACTACTGTAGGTTAGCTTAATGTTTCTATAATATTCCCTTAATCAAATCTTAATCTTAGTTAATTATTGTGCAATTGAAGATCTATTGAAGATATCTTCTCTATTGACAACATTGAGAAATTCTTCTTAGGTTAATTTTATACAAGATCTACTCTTTTGTTCATCATTTTTGTATTGGTAAAATTTCTCCTCCCTAATCTTCTCGATTTAGTTTTCTCTTGTTTATGTTTATGTTTGGAAATTCTCAATCTCATGTCATGAATCTCCATTGTTATGATTGTTTGTGATATGTGTTGTGGTTGTCATTTTTAACATGAGTGATTAGATTTTCTTGCTAGGGTTAGTAGGGGAATTGGGTGTTTCTTAATGAGTGATTATGGTGGAAATATTGGTGTTTAGTGTCGTTTACTTTGTCTTCTATCATTGTGCACTTAACATGTTCGATGAAATGCCTAGTAGACTTGTGATTAAGAAATACATGTTTTCTTGCTTTCTCTTGTGTTTTTGTAATCCCTTAGAAAATCTAACGCAATACTGTGGCAAACACTGTAGAGTTGGGATAAAAATACACTGATAAACTATATCTTATTAAAACAAATGGTAAGTCAATACAAAGGCATTTTTTTACCAAAGGGCTAAAAAAGAAATTCTCCAAACAAGTTTATACAAATCCGTAAATCGTGAATGAAGAAAGAGTAGGATCCACGCTACTCGCTAGCTCACACCCAAAACTCAGTAGCAAATACAAGTCATGTTATAAACATAACAGCCACATCAGTTGGGAGTAACTCAGAAGTTCTCCCAGCCATATTATATCACATGGAAAAATAATATTATTATATCAAAATAGTTAAAATGGAAAACATTAAAATATTACTGATGTCAAAAATTATATCACACCGGTTTTATATCTGATGTCAAATGTACATCCCAAACTATATAACTCTAAAACCACACTCGTCCTTATTCCATAACTCCAAAACCAAGTCATTATCAATATAAACAAAAGATATAATCAATACAAATAATATGAAGATAAAAAGAAATAAATATTTTATATTAAAAAGGAAACTTTCTATAAATAGAAACTTACTCAAAATAGAAAGTCTTATAGAAAATACGTAATTTATTAAAATAAGTGAAATGAATAAAAATAACATTTCTAACGTAAGTTTTATTATTATCGTCGTTATCGTAACTTTAATGTAATTCTAAATCCGTTACTAAAACTATAAATCAAATAGCTAGGATAAGTCAAAGTATAGTATTTTATAAATAATTAGGAAAATCGAGTTAAAACGATAAATTTTCAGAATAGAGATGTTTGAAGAAAGTGATATCGAAATTAATTGAGTCAACGAGTTTAATAAAGAAATGAATTTTACAAAGGTTTCAAATTATTTTTAACAAATAGCTTTTATTAATAAATAATACGGATTTTACTAAAAATAATCAATTGTAAACAAATACTCTCTCTCATCCATTCAATTCTTTACACTTACTATAAATGGTCAATCCAATTAATTTTTTATCTTCCTCTTTTGGCAAAACATTTTACCTTATAATCTTCCTATCCTTACTTTATTTACATAAAATGTCACTACTTTTTCCTTACTTTAAGTTTTATGGACCCCATAAAACCATTTAATTTACCAATAATACCCTTACTTTTACCACTTTTCTTAAAATTTGTGAAATCTCCCATGTAAAGGATTGAATGGATGGGAGGGAGTAAGAAATTATTAGTGAAAATAGTCTCGACTAAAAATATATTTAAAACAAAATCGACTATTTTCTCATTTATTAATATAAGTCGTAGAACGAAATTAATTTAATTCACAAGTCCTCAAATCTTGATTATTACATTAAAACACGATCTTAAGTTAAAAATAGAAATTAACAAAATCTGACGAAAATATGAAATTGATATTATTTAGTTACTAGTGTCACGATAACCAACAAAATATTATAACGATCATAAATAATAAAATTACTAACGATTTACAAAATGATATCGAAAGTTGTAAAATATTTATAAGTTACACAATTTAAAAATAATATTATTAGCAAATAATAAATAGCTAAAATTAGAAAGCCAAATTTAAAATATTTAATATATACTACTACTCAAACATATGATATACAATCGAGTAACGTCCTAAAGTTAACTTGAGTCGATATCCGAATGCTCAGGTACTTGCCCTTCTTGATGAGTCCAAACTCCAACTGTTCTTATACTTGTCTTACAAAAAGGACTTCGAGGCTCCAACGGAAATCGAGACATAAGAAATAGAAACAAAGAAATCAGAATAAGGAATGTAGGAAATGAATGACAAGAACGATAGAGTAGAAGAACGGAAAGTAAGGCTCCCGAATCAGAAAAACAAGGAAGATGATGAGCGGAGAAACGATATCTCAACATGGCTCCTAACAACCAAATTACAACACAAGAGCAACAAAGCGAACAGCAATAACGAGACAAGAGAGCAGCAATACGAGAAGGCAGAAGAAGCGAACAACAGCAATAATGCGAGAGAAACAAGAAGAGAAGGAAAGCAGCAAAAACGCAGCAGCTACGAGTAGGGAACGGAAAACAAATACGAGCAGAACAATAGTAAAAAGAATAGAAGACAAAAAATAAGGGGAAGAGAACGAGTGCAGCAAAGAAGACAGAACATCAAACGACAAAATGAATGAGACGAAACAGCAACCCTAGCATCCGTACACCCGCAGTAATTAGGCAGTAGCAGTACAAACAACTATGCACAGTAGCATCGAACAACAACAACAACATCCGCTACAAACAACACTAATCAGACATGATAAAGAGACGGAAATCGACAGCTGAACAACATAAAACAACAACACGACGTGTAGAAAACCGAAACAGAAAAAGAAGGGAAAAAATAAAGAAAAATAGACAGCAACAGCAGACAACCAAATGAACAGAATTAGAAGAGGAAGAAGAAGAGGAAAGGGATAGAGTCGTCACCTTTCGAGCAAGCACAACGACAGCATAAAGGATGACGAGGCAACATCGACGTAACGACCAAGGCGGCGAACAGGGAAAACAAAAATGACGATGATGGTGGTTGCTCTGATGAAAGAAAAATCATGAGGAGAGATCGATTAAGGCTAGATAAAGGTGGTGAAGAAGAACGAAAATGGAAGAGGAGGTGTGGTGAGCATCAAATGAGGATGAACGAAGAGGGTGTGCTGAATGAAGAAAGACCAAGAGGGATGAAGCGGTGGAAACAAAAAGAAGGGGGGGGGGGGGTGAACGTTAATAGTGGGAAAACAAGAGGTCAAGAGGTCCCACTAATTAAAAAGGGTGATAAGAAAACGGATTAATCGAATAGGTACAAGTAGGAGACGGTTTTCGAGACAATAAGTTGACTGACCCACGAAATTGAATTAAAATCGAATTAATAAAAATAATTGGGCCGACTAATAAAATTAGTAAAATAAACGTTTCTCGAGATATAAATAATTATTCGAGACGAAAATGAAGTTTATAGAAATAAATAATTCGACGATGAAATAGTATTTCCCGATAAATATTAAATCTTCGATAAAGTGACTTAAATTGATTTCTCGAGGAAAGGAAATAGATGTTTTGACGAAACTTCAAATAAATGAACTTTGAGCCGAAGATAGATATTCAAACTTAAATATAAATAAATAAAAAGAATTTAGAATTTAAATCGCCGAAATAGACTTTCGATAAGAATTAAATTAAATGAATAAAACAAATCGAAACAGAAATAAAAATATGTTTTAAATATAAGAAGAGTTTTCGAGACAAATAGAGTTTTCGGAGTTTGAAACGATTAAACAATAGATTCGTTTTATAATAATTTTAAGAATTACGAGTTAAATTGTAAACAAAATAAAAATACGAACATAACTTTAATTTGATTTAATTTATAAAATCAGGGGTTGTACAGTTCTATTGCATAATGGTTTGTTCGTTATCTTCGTTATTAGCGAGAGCGTACCATAGAGACTCCTTTGGCTGTCTAAGTTGCGAGAGCACGGGTGTAGCCAAGGCTAGTGGATTGCACCAACACCCTTATTCCTCTTTGATCGCCTAGACACCCTTGAACCCCACCTAACCTAGTTTTCTTCTTTTATTGTTAATCCTTGTTTTCCACTATCATTCTTTGTTTGCTTTGTGTTAGTTTAATCCTTAGATTCTAGATAGCCAACCCCAATCAATCACTATCGTTTATTCTCTAACCTAGTACCTAGTTTAGAACCATAGCTTACTTTTGTCAGACTTACCGTTCCTAAGGATTCGACCTGACTTACCCTTGACTACCTAAGTTTAGGATTAGTTGGTTTTATCTAATCTTGATTGGTTGGGATTCACGAAAAATCCTTCTATCAGTGGACAAAATGGATGAAAAATAGTTGGGCCTATTATCTTACCCTCTTAAAAATCGAGAAATTCATGTTACGAACATTCCCCTTTTTTTCATTTTTTTTTTATCTTTATTCATATTTATACTCCTATTATGTTTGTATACTTGGATTGGTGCTGTTAGTTTATCAATTTATGCTTCCATTTTGAAGTGGAGCAACAAGTTAATGGTTGGTACCTCAACTTCTTTGGCTTCAATGGAACTGCGGGGGTTTAGAGGATCAAAGCGTTATAGGACTTAGGAGGTTGGCTTGACAGAACAACGATTGAAGATATTAAACAATAATTAAGTACACGGTAGTTAATGGTAGTAATTAGTATAGTGTCATCATATTCCGTCATTAGTATATATCTCTAACTAGATTCAATGTATCTCGTGATGTTACTCGATATATAAACCGAGTTTGATTAATCAAATAGACAAAACATTACATAAACTTACCGAAGACGTGGATATTGCAGTTTGAGCACATTTGAATTGTTCAAAATTCATCTATGTTAGACTAGCTCATATGAAGACTACAAGAAGCAACAACATCGTTGGCATTCAGCTCCAATGCAACTCTTTAGGCTATGCTTGCCTGCATTTATTCGATTTAAGGTAACATTCCAGACACTATTATTTTCAGCTTTTTTTCAGTTCGGTTCAGACCACTTTAGTTCAATTCAGCCTCAGGATGCTCATTTTGTCTTAGTATTTTAATCCCACTTCAATTCAGTGTAGCTTACTTTAGTTTAGTTCATTTCAGCCTAATTCAATCCAAAAGAACATGACATTAGTTTCGTACCAATACATAATGATGCACGGGGAATCATGTAATGTCATTGAGATCCCCATCCGATTACACTTAATATAGGCCCCACTACATTTGGTCGTAGTGTTTTATACGTGAATTTACTCTTTTACCCTTCTATAATTGTGATTAATGATATTAATTAAGTTTCTTAATTAATGTAATTATTATTTCCCGACTAATTTAAAATTACGGTTTTTGTAATTTTGAACGTTTTTTGGGACACGCGTCTCAACGTAACTCTTTTACCCTTCTATAATTGTGATTAATGATATTAATTAAGTTTTTCAATTAATGTAATTATTATTTCCCGACTCATTTAAAATTACGGTTTTAAAGAACTAATGATGACATAAACTAAACGAATGAACTAGAACTAAATTCAAACAACAAACTAGAGGAATAATAGCTAAGATGAAGAAGAAATCAATAAGAGAAGGACTAGGATTAGGTCGGGTTCAAGGGTATCGAAACAATCAAGAGAAAGCAAGAATGAAGGGGTAGTCAAGCTATCTAGGCATAATCCGGGCTCTCGCTCCAAAACCGTCCTAGAGGTCTCCCTCTCTCGCGCAAAAACCCATCCTAGCAACATACAAGGTCACAAGAAGAAGGCAAGAAAACATGCATTTGCAACTACAAGTCATTCAAGCATTTCGTCAAACATGATCTATGCATACAACCAAGAAGCAACCTGAACAACCACAAACACCCTACACAAACCCTTAATCACCCATGAAGACACCCAATCCCCCTACTAATCCTAGCAAGAGGACTACTCACTCATGTTCAAGATAGTAAACCCAACAACCATAATGAAACAAGCATAAACATGGACATTCATAATGGAATATTGAAGATTACTAAGCATAAACACAAATGAAAACTAAGTAGAAGAGATTAGGAAGAAAATGAATTATACCAATACCAAAGAATGAACAAAAGATTGAATCTTTGCATAAATAAACCCAAAGGAAGATCTCCAATGTTGTCAATAGAGTAGATCAACCAAAAAAGTCTTCAATAATACAAAGATGAAACAAGGATTAAACTAAGATTAAGGCTTAATGAAAAGTGATTAGGGAAGGATTAATCTAATCTACACTAATCTAAGCTAATCTAACCTAAAGTATGTCTAGGGTTTCCTCCTTATTTAAAACAATACAAGAGGGGGGGTATATATAGGGTTCCATAAGTGAGGGAATGAAAAGAAGGCGAAGGAGTGCGAGCTGGGCCCATCCCGGACGGGAAGGTGGTGGTCCCGGTCAGGAAGGTGGTGATCCCGGCCGGGAAGGCCCTCCAGAGGCCTGTTTCTTCTCGTCTTCTCATCCCGGCCGTGATGGGTCCTTATTTGCTCTTCCTAGGCTTCTTATCGATGCTCGGTGCTCGGAATATTCTCAAGTGGGCTCCAAGGGACTCGGAATCGAGTCTAAGTCACCAAATCATCGTCGCTTCTCTTCATTGGCTCCATATGCATCGGAAACGAAACAGAATCGTTCCATTTCTCCATGATGAGCATTAGGAACCTAAAATAAGCTAGAATAAGCGTAAGTAGCCTCGAAACCGCTCTAATGAGCGATTTCACAAAAGAAAGCGGGGCCAAAGACGTGAAATAAACACTACAAAACACACTTACCAAGAGGGGCGCGGATTCTGGGTTGGGCGTCGGTTTTGGGCTTCTGTGGGATCTCTTGGGCGCCCAAAACTGGCGCCCGAGAGGAGGGGGGGTCTCCTGGGCGCCCAAAACTGGCGCTTGGGGGGTCTCCTGAGCGCCAATTTTTGGCGCCTGGGGGTCTCCTGAGCGCTAGTTTTGGACTCCCGGGCGCCATTTTTGGGCGCCTGGGCCTATTTTTCGTGATTTTTTTACGTTATACGCTATGATATCCGTCTCGTTTGTTTTTGTTTTTCGATAAATGTTTATATGTGAGATTCGTTTTGATGTATTTTGCCATGTTTGAATAAGACAATATATTAGTACAAAGTGACCATTTACTTCATTCTTTGATTTTTTTTTTAGTTGAACGGGTCATTCAATTGAATGTTTTTGTTACTATGAATGTTTTGAATTATTATGATACGAAAATAGATTTACTAATAGTTAATCAATTATTATGATACGAAATGTTATTATTATTATTATTATTATTATTATTATTATTATTATTATTATGTTCGTAAGACTACCATTTACAATGATTTTGTAGGTAGTCAGTATTAGTTAATGAATTGAAAATCCCAAAAAGTTGTTTAATCAAAAAAATATTGGATTCGCTAAAAAATTTCAATTTAGGTGAAAACTTGTAATCGTTATCTTTAGCTAAAATCGGCTACCCTTTGAAGGTTAATAGTTTACTATCTTTAGCTAAAATCGGCTACCCAATTGAGGTAATGAAGAGTACTAATTTTAAGGTTACTAGTGTTTACTAAAAAACTAGTCTTCCTTTGAAGGCTAATTTTAGCTAAAAAAAACTAAGTAATCGACGACCCGCATCGAGATAACAAATCGTAGGTAACATTAATTGAAAGAAATTAGCTTAAAATTACTACTTTTAAATTTTATTATTATTAACAATTAACATATTTTTCTTTTATCACCGTGTGAAATTTAAAATATTTTTGAAACTAGTAAATTTTATCATGAGTTTAAATTAGTTTCAATTTAGCTGAGAAGAGCATAGGTAACAAAATAATTTGAAAATAATTTAGATGAGAAATAGTACGAGAACGTTAAACTATTTTATTATTATTAACAAGTAACATAGTTTCATTTTATCACCGTGTCGAATTTCTAAAATTAGATGGCTGATAAGGGGAAGAGTAGCCGGGACGACGGTAGGGTTGTCACTGCGTCCACTCGCGCTAGGGGTAGGGCGCGGCCGCCACCTACCGGCCCACTAAAGCCATCGTTTACCACGGAGCCACTGCAGACACCTGTTACGTATGGGGAGGGTGGGTCTTCGTCTCGGGGCGGACACAGTCTTATGTTCCACGTTTCCGTATCACGAGCGGTACACGTGATGGTTCTTCGGAGGGAACCGAGAGCGATGGTGTCCCCGAGCCATCTAGGTCATTGCAGTCTACCGACCTAGACATGGAGTTCGATGAGACAGAGAAGCAGCACGCTTTTCCGGATGACTTCTCAGAGCACGCCGAGGAGAGGGAGTAGGAGACAGACACCGAGACACAACGGAGGGGTAAGGCCGTTGTCTACAAGAAGAGGTGTTGGAGGTACGTTCTAGGGGAGTGTAGGTGTTTCGGGATCGAGCGCCCCCCGGCGTCCACGGAGCGACAGTTCGTGGCATCTCCAGGGACCTAGTCCCGGAGGTCCTATCGATCCGTCGGTGATCCCGAGCTTTGGGGGTCATGTTGCGCGTTTGCTGTGGTCAGAGCCAGAGAACACACCGACACTGTTGAAGACCTACAACCGTCCTAGGATTCAGAGGGAGTTGGATTCGTTCGATGTTCGACAAGAGGTAATGGATGTTGTCCGACAGAATGGCCTGATGCATCTATGGGCGTGGATTCTACCCCATTTGAACGTACCGCTCATTACAGCATCCGTCGAGAGGTGGCAGCCGGATACGAACACATTCCACATGCCGTTCGGGGAGATGACTATTATCCTGCACGATGTCGCTAGGATCTTAGGGCTCCCTATCGAGGGTGAGCCGTGCGTGGTTCGTAACGCCACTGGGGGTCTAGCTGATAGGATGGCCGCTGTGGGGAACTTCTTCGGGATGAGTGATAGGCAGCTGAAGGCACTTCCAGAGGGAGAGGGCACTCCCATTTACAGGGGCGGGGGGTACTAGCGAGGTCCGTGCATGGGACGATGCGTACTGGGACCCGGAAGCAGACCGTGCAGGGTTACTTGATCACGTTGCTATGGGAGTTTCTCTTGGATAAGTCGAGTGACCGTATTCGTCCGGCAGTCTTCCCACTGACGAACAGCTTGGACTCGGTTGGTCATTTTGCATGGGGTGTTGGTACGTTCGCTTACTTGTACAGGCAGTTGGGGACGGCTACGAAGGCGGGGTCCGCAAGGATTGCCGGGTGTTTGACGTTGCTGCAGGTCTGGATCTACGAGTACTTCCCCGACTTCAGGCCAGGGGCACCGATCTCGATTCTACCGACTTCTCCACGTGCGACAGCTTGGGTCGGCGTCGGGAAACCATTGGCGCATGAGAGCAAGATGTTGGCGTACCAACGTTCACTAGACAGACTGAAAACAGATCGGGTCACCTGGGAGCCTTTCATGAGGAATGCTCACACGTTGCACCGTACCACTACCTTCTTCGGGGTACTGCGCTTTATAGATATTATCGAGCCTTATCATGCAGACCGGGTCATCAGACAGTTAGCTACGTCCAGACAGTTTCCAAGTTGATGCCCACCACGGTTAGGGAGCACCGACCGATGCATAGGGGTGGGGTGTACGTTGTTGAGTTCGGTGGAGGATACGAGGACCACCCTTGGAGGAGTTTCGGGGTTAGTCGAGCCGATCCGAGGAGGCTCTCGCGGCCCATGGAATACCCGGGGGAAGTGGCTCAGGATTACCACGCGTGGTACACGAGAGTCTCTCATCCGCGGATCATACCACCATCCGCCGCCAAGGTACAGAAGCAGGCGAGACTCGCTGAGGGATCACAGTAGGTATTACGTTTGTTTTTTGGTGTGTAAAAATATTTAATTGCGGGTTTACGTATATTAACCCCGTCCACTTTCTTTCAGGTCGCAGTTTCGTTGATAGAGTAATTTTCTGCAGCTCAGCACTTTCTGGACGACCCGGAAGCTCGGCATGCGTACCTTGACCAGCTGTTGGAGTCGTTCCGTCCTGTTCTCCCCCACCCGGGTGAGCGCCCACACCGATCCCAGGGGAAACGAGGTCGCCTTTGAGTGATTAAATTTTACTTGTAATTTGTTTATGTTTGGAGTATTGTGGATTTCATGTCTTCTTCAATACTCGTTTCTTTTTCTGTTTCGGATGATTTGGACATTTGTTTGTTTCTTATTAGTAAGCTTAGACTTTTGTTACGAGATTTGTATTCGCCCCAACAACAGCGTCAACGTGCATGCTTACTAAAATCGGAATTAATTTGGAGAGTACCTACGATAAATTGACAACAAATTACAATACTTGTCTAAAATTTGTACATAAATACACGACAATACTGATCTAAAATTTATACTAGTCTACAATATGTACATAAACACACGACACTGCACACAAATAAGTTCTAGTAATCTGGGGGTTCGTCGAAGGCAAAAGGGTTGTTTACACCACCTAGCTCATTGGGATCAATCTGAGCCCTCGGGAAGTACTCATTCCACTACATGCATGACCCACCTCTCGCGACGATCCTGGAAAATGGAAGGATAATGTACCGTCATACCGTCCTGAGCGCCTCCCCAAAGGAAATGTGTAGGAGGCATCGGACAATCGTCCCCCATTCTCAACCTAATCCAGTGACCTCCCCCATGTTCAACGTGCATTATCCACGTTACGCCAAACGGTACACGGTTACCTGGCATGGCCCGCAATGGGTAGTAGGTACCGCAATCGAGGGATTGGGATACTCGACATATAACCCAGTTGTTTATTGTGGCAAAACCGTATAAATCGCAGTCATGGAGATAGTGCTCGATGCCTACCGAATGGAGGGTCGTCGTACCTATACGACGCATGGCGACTTCAAGACCTCCCTCATCGTAGGACAAGTACACATGGTCGTACATGGGGGACTGGATATGCTCCCACAGCGCCATTCTCTGGTGAGCAAAACTGGACTGGTCACCGTAAACCGCATGAGCCATGACACGGAATCCGCAGGGACCGTCCCCAATAACATCTATCCAGTTGACGAGGTACAGACACATGAAACCGACAAGATCGCGACTGTACCAGAAGGCCCCCCCTCCATGTAGTTCAGCTCCAGGGGTGCGTTCGGTACCCCTTGCCATGTGCCCGTAGTGGACTGGCTGGCGGTCGGTGTGGGCGGTTCGGTGCTCTGGGTCGACTTACTGCTCCCTGGCGCTGACGTGCACGTAGTCCTGGCCGACTTGCTCTGGGTGGCTCCCGTGTCCGTGGTGTCGTACCTCCTCCTCGCATGATCGACTCCGATAAGCATCCTGCCTGTCCCCGATGATTTTCTAGGGTTCGGTTCGGAGAAGGATCGACTAGGCCTGATTCCTCGGGACGTAATGCTGAATTCAGCACATCAATGTAATGTCGCCACATACTTGAATCGCTCTAACGTATTTCCTCAATAAACCCGTCGAGCTGAAATCTGTCGCTGACGGGCATAGCTTCCTCCCCGGCGAACTCGAGCGTCCTCCAAAACACATGCACGTCGATCAACTGCACTACGGAATTCCGCGCTATCAGCCGTGGAAGTTCACATGCGCATGGCAAACCCATGGACATTCTCAATACACACCGGCAGTCCTAAAAAACCCGATCAACCAACTCGTGCATCCTCTTCAGTTCCTCAGTCTGCAACTTCAACGCCTTACGACTTACCCGGAGTCTCAAGTTCATGAAAATCAGGGGCAGAGTAGTTGATCGCTTCCTGCGGGAGGTCTTAAACTTCTTCTGTAGTTTCGATTGTTGACGACCAATTAGCTTGTCAATCCTATCGAACAACCGATCTAAGTTGTCGACGTGCCAAGAGCCTTCTTCAAAGCCGCATGTGCAGATTCGACGATGAATGTGGTGGTATTGCCGAAGTGGAGGACTCGATCCGTTGACGCGTGATTCCATTGCCAGTAATTACGCCAAACGGTACCGATGTAAAAAAGAATTCCCGACAGCTTATACTTCATCTTCATGTCATTCCATTTTCTTTGGAGGTCTGCGAGACTTGTAGAATACAGGAAAGGATACCACACTACATGCATGAAGGTCGCTGCTCGATCTTTCTGACCATTAAACCTCTTCAAGGCACGTGATTCCACACAGTTAGATATGTGCCATGTGCAGAGCAGATTCTGGGTCTGCGGAGCCGGAAAGACCTTCGATACTACCGTCATCAACGCCTGAGCCTTATCTGTCACAATCATGTTCGGTGCCCGGTCCCCAAGGAGCAGCTTCAACTTATCAAGCACCCAAGTATAGGACAACGTGTCCTCAAATCGAAGTAGGGCGTAGGCTATAAGAAAAGGTTTCCCAACGATCAGAAAAAGTGTCACCCCGACCATCTCCACTAACTTCATATCGTACATGTTCGTCTTGTAGGTCGCATCGATAGTGACTACGTAAGACCACGTACGAAACAGTTTCACGGACTCGGGTGAGCCATGAATACACGTTCCACGACGCTCGTAATCTTGTTCTCGAAGAAGAAGTGGACGTAGAGACCCCGACGCGCTAGTACCATCATCTGCTCGATGGCATTACGACCTTCCCTTGCCTGCGCCCTCAAATTCGCCCCCATATTATATATCGTCTCGATCGAGGGCGTAGTTTCTCCGGATTTCTCTGATGAAGGCCATCATGTATTTGGGTTGGTGTCAAATGGTCCCGAAGACTGTTCAGGACGTACTCTTTCTCAGCCTCATCAAGGGTGGCTAGACGTCTGTGCCCGCCATCTGATGCGTGTCGTTCCTATTCGATTTTTCACCTATTTCGGCACGTATTTCCGTGTCATTTTATTAATTTTAGGAGTCGGATTACGCTATTTTCTCCCATATGTTCTACTCGGGTATTCTTTTGTTGTTGCGAAGAAAATCGAGACCGAGTAGTTAAAAGAGCTAAAAATTGCATCAAAAATCTTAAAGCTTTGAAACTGATTCGTTGTAGACCAAGAAGAAGGAAGCAAGTCTATAGACTAGACTGTGAGTCTATAGACTGAGAAGAAGGAAGTAAGAAAGCTGTAGACTAAAACACAAATCTATAGACTGGGAAACAAGTCTATAGACTGAGAAAATGCAGCAGACAGTCCGTAGACTGAGGAGAAGTTTGTTGGAGGCCTAGACTAAAGAACTTAATAGGCAGACTTGGATCTCAAGTCTACCAGCCTAAAATCCAAGTCTGCAGAATGGGATGCTACTCCAAAGACTAATTCAGCTATTTTGACGTTACCCGCATTCCCCCTCTTACGCAGTTCTTCCCACTACTTCATTTCTTCCTAAGTTAATGGGGTTGTTTAAGCAGGGAATCAAGGGCAGTTAAGGGCTTGAGCAGTTTAAATAGGGCTTGAATTTTATGATCTTGATCATCTTATGAACATATCTTCTGCTTCATCTTTTTCCTTGTTCTCTCTATAATAAAAACATAATTAGTTTTTATTTCGAAGCTTCCTGTAATCGACCTTCACTAATTAATTCAAGCAGTTTGGGAATTATTCAGTATTATTATTTTCGGGATTCTTCTTATTCTTCTTCTTTATTTATGTATCTTTATTTGCGTAAATTTCTCTTCTTCCCTATCTCCCTCTTCCAGTAGTATTAGATTTTACTTTCTGACTCTTTTTGGAATTCATCAGTTTAGTATAATTAGTTATTCTATCTTTTTAATTTTATTAATTCATGTTTCTTCCTTCTCCAGTAGTTTTGTAATTCAGTTGCTTCTGTAGTTGTTCCATCATTCTTCATCTTTCTTATTCATCCTGTTATCATGACATATTCCATTTTTATCATCGTTATTAGTATAGTAATTGTCAATGTAAATATGAATAGCTAAATTCTTTTTCACTAGAGTTATAGGTGACTTATAAATCAATTTTTGTATTTATGCAGTAGCTAAATAAATCGGTCTTTGTGAACTTTATCGCTCTTGCAACATCTCAATGACGAATAATTAATTATAGGCCTTAATTGATTGTTTGTATCCTGTAAATCCCGACCTAAGATCGAAAACGTGGAACGAATTAGACTCGTTGTAATCGTTGGAATTTCCTAATAAGATGCGAGAGCCCGTTAGGTAAATTCTAGGGCGACTAGTGATCCGAGAGGATCGTGTCTACACCCTTTAGTTCATATTAATCGATTGTTTGATTACTGTATTTGTGCTTACTTTGGTTTATAATGATCCTGTAACTCTGGTGTCTTTCTTCCATTAATTTTATTATTTTCATCTGCATACTAGTCTACTATTTTAATTTTAGTTTTCTCTTTTAGCATCATACTTTATTGTCTCCTGTAGTCTGTTAGTCTAAAACAACTCAACTAAATCGCACTTTGTGAACTGGACCTTTTAATCGACCGACTTATAAATTCGAATTGCCTCCCTGTGGAATCGACCCTATTTATCACTATCTATCAGTTAGTTGTATTTAGGATTATTTTGATATCGGTAACGCGACTTAACCCGTATCAATTTTGGCGCCGTTGTCGGGGAGACGACGCAATTTTATTAGTTAGTTGATTAATTTTGTCTTTCGTCTTAGGGAACGACAGTTCCTTGAGACTGATCTCATTATTTACTTGTAGTTGTTTATATGCCCAGGTCTTCTCGCTCGGAGCTCCATCCTTTCGAGCCCGAGCCAAAATGTACTTTGCGACGACAACTACGGTTCTTTAGAGAAAGCAGTCGGGCTGAATCTATCGAAGAGCTTGATAGTCTATACGAGGACCTTCAATCCGACTTAGAGAGTGTCAACAACGAAGTCCCGCCTCCCGAGGAAACTATTATCACTATTCCTAATATTCCTCCAATGAAGGAAAAATTGTCTGATCATTCTAGGCCCAATGCTGACGTGCTGCCCACTCTCGCTACTCCAACGGTAGCAGCAGCGAATTTTGAGATCAAGCCAGCTTTCATCAGCTTGATCGAACGGAGTACGTTCGGTGGTACTCCCGGTGAAGATGCATATCAACATATAAGGAAATTCCTTGCTTATTGTTCCACAATTAAGCAGTATGGGGTAACACAAGACCAGATTAGGGAAATGATGTTCCCATTTTCCTTAACGGGTAAGGCCGAAAGATGGATCAACAACTTAAACAGGGTGGTCGAGGGGATTTTCGATTGGAACACCTTAGCTCTCGCATTTTATCGGAAATATTTTCCACCTGAGCGTACCGCAATGCTACGAAGCCAAATTACTGGCTTCTGGATGCGCTCAGACGAGACTTTATATGAAACATGGGAGCGATATAAGGAGCTTCAAAAAGAATGCCCCCACCACGGGCTCGATACTTGGTTCCTGGCTATTACATTCTACAATGGATGTACCTCCGAGCTCGTCGTATATTGGATGCCGCCAACAATGGCCGATTCGATGAGATCAATGTCAATATTGCTTTACAGACAATCGAATCTATGGCTATCCATGACAGCCAATATAGTCAGCCCCGCCAATATCATCCTAAAGGGAAAGAAGCCGCCGATGAGTCAATTGTCGTGCTATCATCTCAAATAGCTAGCCTCACCGCGAAGATCGAGGATCTCCGCAGCCCTAGCAGCTCACAGCTCCAGCCCGTTCATGCCATGCAGCAGCAGCTAGGTCCGGTATGTCATACTTGTAACACCCGCTATTTTCCCTAGCGTTTTTATCCTTTCCGTTATGACTTCGTCATAACTACTCTATCACATTTTGACCTTATGTTTCATCTTTTTCCAAGCTTTATTTTCATTTTTGGGTTTAAGGATATTTATTTTTATTTTAAAGGATTTTAATTCTTTTAAATCTATTTATTTGATTTTCTTCGTAAGGTTATTAATTTTCCGCGAGGAATTCTATTTCTATTCGAATTGACGTTTTTAAACTCGGATTTAAGTTATTCCTTTTCCTAAAAATGTTTAAATACATTTATATAATATTTTCAAGTAGTAAATATTTTTATTTACGAAAATTTAGCCATTAAAGATTCTATTACGAAGCTTCGCGAATAATTATTTTCTTACGCGAGGTTTACTCGAATTACTTTGAAATGCCTTTAACTATTTTACGATTATACTTTTTATCAAATACAAATTATTTGAGACATTTTCCTCATATTTTGGACCGACAAAGCTTCTGGTCACAATTTAACTATGTTTTATTAATACGTTTCATTTTATCACATTAAACCGTAAACATAGGATTCTTTTCTTTTCATTGAATTGAGGCTTTACTACTCAAGCTCTTCCTACTCCTCTTCTTATCCCTTTGGCTAGCCATATTTGTCTAGATGCACTTTGGATTCCTCATTTTGGAGGCTTTAATTTCATTCTTACTCTTTAAAGTGTAGTAACCTCCATCTCCTCCTTTACTCTACATTCATTTTTGGCATTAACAAAAAAATTACTACAACATATTCATCATCCTTTTTTTTTCCCTTCTTGGCCGAGTACTCCCTCCCCTATTCCAGCCTGATTTTTGCTCCATTTCGAGTCTCAATCGAATCGCTTTTATCGTCATATTAATCCTCTTTCCGATTCCTTCGTTAAGGTAATAATCGACGTCGTTTTCGATCATTATTTACCTTGATTTTTGTTAGTTTTCTCATGGTATTTTTCTGCCATGATTTTCATGTTTGGAAGGATTTGTAGACGATCCCGAGGCCGATGAGTATATAATCGATTCAGACTTGGAGTAGAGGTAACGTCGATGTTACTCGGTATTTCATGATTTTAATTGTGTATTTGCATGTGTATATTTTTATGTTTTATTTTGACAATATATGTATGTCACCAAATCTGGAAAATTTTTAAAAGTTGAAAATTTGCATGTTTCGGTATTTTTATCGCTTTTACGAGATTAACGATTAAATTGTTATATTAATTTGTAAAATCATAATATTCGGCCTAAACATGTAATATATGTTTATATTCTGTAAAATTGATATTTTTGATGATTTATAATAATTTAGGATTTTTATGATATTTTAAATATCGATTATTGAATTATTACCGTTTACGGACAAAAATGATTAAAAGCCGATTTTTAGTTCTAGTACCTAAACATTTTATTTTAATCTGATTTTTGACGTGGTGAAACTTTCTGATGAAATAGAATTTGATGAATTTTTTCATAATTTTTCGAAATTGTTAAGTGGATGAATTAATTAATCACTTTAAATCATCGTTTATCGTTAAAACCGTGTTTATTGTTTAAATTCTCGAATTCTGGTCTTTGGTTTAAATCTGGAAAAAAATGTGTTTCTGATGATTTCATATTACAATGTATTTTTATGATTTTTAGTGCCTTAATAAAATGTTAGGAACGATAAGTTCATTAATGAAATCGTTAATTGTGAAAACGGGTTTAAATGACGGTTTTGTTGGAATTTGTTGAATCTGGAATTTTGGAAAAATCTGAAACATAAGGTCAAAATGTGATAGAGTTATGACGAAGTCATAACGGAAAGGATAAAAACGCTAGGGAAAATAGCGGGTGTTACAATACTTGTGACTCTCCAGATCACGTTGATTGTATGAGTACGATGGAGTTAGTGAATGCATTTGGCTCTTACAAAGGCAATCCGTTCTCCAATCATTATAATGAGACTACCCGACAGCATCCGTATTTATCTTACCGGAGCCAGAACGTGTTGAATCCAATCACACCGCCACCACCGAAACCACAGCCTTATGTCCCTCCTCCGAAGAATGCGTTTCAGCAACAGGGTAATCAGTCCTTCAATCAAGCCGGTTTTCAAAAACCGGCTCAGCAGAACCAGGTTTCTCCTCAGCATCAGCAATTTCTCGAGATGGCCGAGATAAGAAACATGATGATGAATCTTATGACGACCGTCCAAAAGAGTGATCAGAATCATGCCATCGCTATTAAGATGCTCGAGAAACAGGTCGCTCAATTAGCATCGTCTCAAGCTCAGAGGCAGCCGGGTACTCTTCCGTCCCAACCACAGCAGCCTCACAACACCGCCAATGCCGTTTCATTACGAAGTGGTACTAGTTATGAGGGTCCTAAGATGCCTTCTGATGACCAACTGGTTGAGTTTGAAGATGTGACGGAGGATAAGATAGCTCACAAAGTAGCTGAGTCTAGTGAACTACCCCAGACTGGCAAGAAGGAGCAAGAAAAGGCTACTGGATCTGGGCACGTCAGTCTACAGACTGGAGGAGAAGCCCAGGATAGCAACGTCAGTCTACAGACTGGCCAAGAGCAAGGAACAACCCACAATGCCAGTCTACATACCGGTAAGAAGAAGAATGCCAGTCTACAGACTAACAAATGCCAGTCTGCAGACTGAAAGCAATAGTTCAGTACAGTCCACAGGCTCAGGTTCAGCTATCAACAAACAGGCCCCAGTTCAGATTAAGCTTCCGTTCCCGGGTCGGTTACGCAATACTAAGACGGAACAGCAGTTTGGGAGGTTTATGGAGGTAGTGAAGAATCTTCAGGTCACGGTTCCGTTCACCGAGCTCATCACTCAGGTACCTTCTTACGCTAAATTTATGAAAGATATTTTGAGTCGTAAGAAAAGTATTAGTGAAACCGAGACCATAGCTTTTACTACGGAGTGCAGCGCACTCCTACAGAAGAAATCTCCTCCTAAACTAAAAGACCCGGGTAGCTTTTCTATTCCCTGCACCATAGGCACCGTGACCATAGATAAAGCATTATGCGACTTAGGTGCCAGTGTCAGTGTCATGCCTTATTCAGTTTGCAAGAAACTGAAAATGGGCGACCTCAAAGTCACTAACGTGACTCTTCAGATGGCTGACCGATCGGTCAAACAGCCCTTAGGAATACTAGAGGACGTGCCAGTTAGGATAGGTAAATTTTTTATACCTGTCGATTTTATTGTGCTTGATATGGCTGAAGACGTCAAAATCCCGATTATCTTAGGCCGACCGTTCTTACACACTGCGGGGGCGGTAATAGATGTCAAGCAAGGTCGTTTGACATTAGAGGTAGAGGATGACAGGGTCACATTTAACCTTGCCCAGACCATGGCTAAGCCTATGATAGAGGACACATGCTATGCTATTGACATAATTGAAGAGTCAGTGTCAGATTTTTTATCAGGTCCCCTGTTGAGGGACCCTTTTGAGGCTTTGATGTGTTTAGAAGCATGTGCAGAGAAAGCAGGAAGGAACGAGGCTATCGTTGATATGTTAGCAGCAGCATTCGAAGAGCGTGAACTAACTGAGATGGAAAGTGAGAAGGTCCACAATTTGGTAAATACTTCATATGCTGTCGAGATATCGAAACCTAAACTTAAACCTCTCCCTCCTAATCTCAAGTATGCATTTTTAGATGATACCGAAAGGTATCCGGTCATAGTTAGTTCCACTCTTACCAACGACCAATTATCAGCTTTATTGGTCGTGCTGAAAAAGAACCAGAAGGCCTTAGGCTATACCCTTGATGACCTGAAAGGTCTTAGTCTGGATTTCTGTATGCACCGGATTAACCTTGAGGAAGGTCATAGACCACGCATTCAGGGTCAACGTAGGTTGAACCCGAACATGCAAGAAGTAGTTAAGAAAAAGGTCATGAAACTCCTAGACGCCGGCATAATCTATCCCATTTCCGATTCTAAATGGGTTAGTCCAGTGCAGGTGGTCCCTAAGAAAGGAGGGACCACGGTCGTAAAAAATGAAAAAAATGAACTGATACCCACTAGAATAGTCACAGGCTGGCGCATGTGCATCGATTACATGAAGCTGAATACAGCTACCAGTAAAGACCACTTCCCCCTCCCATTCATCAATCAAATGCTAGAACGTCTAGCATCCCGTAAATTTTTCTGTTTTCTAGATGGTTATTCTGGGTTCTTTCAGATACCCATTCATCTTGACAATTAGGAAAAGACCACCTTTACATGTCCATATGGCACTTTCGCATATCGCAGGATGCCATTCGGGTTATTTAATACCCCCGCTACATTTCAGAGATGTATGATGGGCATTTTTTCAGGATATATAGAGTCAATCATGGAAGTCTTCATGGACGACTTTAGTGTTTACAGGTTTGATTATTCCGATTGCCTCACTAACTTGGATAAGATTTTGCAGAGATGTATAGAGGTCAATCTGGTTTTGAACTGGGAAAAGTGCCATTTCATGGTCACTCAGGGAGTTGTTCTCGGTCACATTATTTCTGATAAAGGCATCGAGGTTGACAAGGCGAAAGTGCAAGTGATTAAGCAATTACCACCCCATGTCAATGTTAAGGGAATTAGAAGTTTCCTTGGTCACGCCGGATTTTATCGCCGATTTATCAAGGATTTTTCTTAAATTGCGAAACCACTTACACACCTTCTCCTTAAAGATGAGCCTTTTCAGTTTACTGATGACTGTCTTGATGCATTTAACAGGTTGAAGACAGCGCTGATCACAGCACCGATCATTCAGGCCCCAGATTGGGAGTTTGGGACCTCCCGTTCGAGATTATGTGCGATGCCAGTGATTATGCTGTCGGTGCAGTATTAGGGCAAAGAAAAGACAAGAAGCTGAGTGTCATCTACTATGCTAGTAGAACGCTCGATGAGGCCTAGATGAAGTATGCCACGACCGAGAAGGAGCTTCTAGCAGTGGTTTTCGCGCTAGAAAAAATTCAGAACTTATTTGCTCGGGTCCAAGGTCATTATCTTCACCGATCATGCCGCACTGAAATATTTGTTAGCCAAGAGTGACGTAGCCAAACCCCGACTCCTCCGATGGATACTCCTACTCCAGGAGTTCGATTTAGATATACGGGACAAGAAAGGAGCTGAGAATGTAGTAGCCGATTATCTATCCCGGCTACAAGTCGTAGATGAAGGGAACACTCTCCCTATCGATGATTCCTTTCCTGACGATTCCCTTATGGCGATTTCTACTACAGAGAATCCTTGGTTTGCCGATTACGCCAATTATTTAGTAGGCAATATTCTACCACCAGATTTCTCATATTAGCAGAGGAAGAAATTCCTCCATGATGTCCGCCAATATTTTTGGGATGACCCGTATTTATTTAAGGAATGTGCTGACGGGCTATTTCGGAGATGTGTACCGCAGTACCGGGTATTTTACAACACTGTATTTCTTCAGCTTACGGAGGCCACCACGACCCATCCAGAACTACTGCTAAGGTTCTGCAATCCGGGTTTTTCTGGCCCACCTTATTTAAAGACGCTCATTCTTTTATTCTAGCATGTGATGCCTGCTAGAGAACCGGGAATATCTCCAGGAGGCACGAGATGCCTCAAACCGGAATTCTAGAAGTCGAGCTGTTTGATGTTTGGGGAATCGATTATCAAGGTCCTTTTCCCTTTTCCAAGGGAAACCGGTATATTCTTGTTGTTGTGGACTACGTGTCCAAATGGGTTGAAGCTGTTGCATCGCCGGTCAATGATGCAAAGACTGTCATATCATTATTTAAGAAGGTGATTTTCCCGAGGTTTGGTGTTCCGCGAGCCATCATTAGTGACAGGGGAAGTCATTTTCATGAGCGGCAACTAGATTCCCTTCTAGCTAAATATGGAGTAACACATCGAACTGGCTTGGCTTATCATCCACAGACAAGCGGCCAAGTTGAATTATCCAACCGAGAGCTCAAGTCCATACTTGAGAAAGTGGTGTTGAAAGCACGGAAATATTGGAGTTTGAAGCTCGAAGACACTCTTTGGGCCTACCGAACCGCTTTTAAGACCCCGATCGGAACTTCCCCTTATCGACTCGTCTATGGGAAGGCTTGCCATTTACCAATCGAATTGGAATATAAGGCATTTTGGGCTATCAAAGAGCTCAATTTCGATACATCATTATGTGGGGAAAAGAAGAAATTACAGCTAGCCGAGCTTGAGGAATTTCGGTATCATGCTTACGAGAATGCTAAGCTTTATAAGGAACGAACGAAAAAGTGGCATGACAAGCAGATTCTTTCTCGAGAATTCCATATTGGCGACAAAGTCTTGTTATTTAACTCACGTTTACGTTTGTTTCCAGGGAAGCTGAAATCAAGGTGGAGCGGTCCCTATACCGTCACTTCGGTAAACAAGAGTAGAGACATCGAAATCAGAACCGAAGCAAGAGAAGTTTTCAAAGTCAATGGGCAACGATTGAAGTTGTACCGTGAAGGTGTCAGTGTTGGAGCCATCGAGGAGGTTTTTCTAAAACCCAAATCTTAACCCAGTCATCGAATCACGGTCATGCGGGACCGTAAAAACCAGCGCTGGCCGGGAGGCAACCCGGGTATTTTTTTTCATATTTTTTTCTAATTTTTGTAAATAAATAACGTAGTTTGCATTTATTGAGTGAGGATGAGGATACTTATATATATTTTAAGTTGGTGTGCAGGGATTACTGAGTTATGCTATACCAGACAGAGTCTAGTGAAGTATACCAGACTGAAGATCCCAGTCTACGGACTACTAAGAATTAGTCTACAGACCGGTAAGAAGAAGAATGCCAGTCTACAGACCGGTAAGAAGAAGTAGGAATGAGTCTACAGACCGGTAAGAAGAAGAATGCCAGTCTACAGACTAAACCCCATCTACCCATTCTTTAGACTGAACATCCCAGTCTTCAGACTCATTCCTACTTCTACCCAGTCTTTAGACCCACCCCCAGACCTAATTCCTAGTCTACCCAACCCACCCTCTGTTGTCTAATCCGTTCTCTAATCATTATACACATCTCCGTCAATCTTCGCCCTTCATCTGTCCTCACCCACGATCGCTCGCCTAACTACCACCCCTCTCCATCGTCGTTTCCACCCTCGCCTGCCATCGCTCCTCATCTCCTTTCATCTCCGGCCGCCGCACTACGCTGTGTCCACCACCCTTCGACCTCCTCTCTTTCGCCTGACTTTCCTCGCCGTTGACAGAGCGCCGGCCAACCATCCATCCAGCCTCGCCCTCCATTCATCCCTCACTTGAGTTCACCTCCGTACGCGCTTCCGTTCATCCATTTGGTTCGTTGTTTTAGGGTTTTGTTTACCTGATTCAGTTCATTAGGGTAGTTCCCTGAGTTCCGAGTTCAAATTTCCAGTTCTGGAATTTCGAACTTCGAACTTCTGGGGTTTTCCTTCTGATTGGTTTTGCTTCTGTTCATTTTTATTTTTTGAGTTTCTGCTATTTCTCTGGGTTCTGTGTTTGTTGCTATTCTGCAAGTATCATGGAACACGACGACCCGCCAAGGAAACATGCGCGAACGAAGGAAGGAACTTCAGAGTCAAGACAGCAGGTGAACACGGGAACCGAAGCTGACACGGGTACAGCAGTCGAGACGGAGCAACCAGCAGGCATGGAAACCGAGGCCGTAATTCTGCAACCACCACCCGCCATTCCTCCGGTCGCGGGTTTCGAAACCGTCGAGTTCGTATCCGCCACCCAACGTGAGAAGTTCCTTTCTTTTTCTACTGATAAAAAGATAGTAGCTTCTCGTTTTATTTGTGCGGAAACATTACATAAATTGGGTCTTTGGGATAGTATGTGTGCACTTTTAATCGGTACGGGTATGCACGGGCTACGGGATATGGGAGACCTCACTTACACCGCATTAGTTAATGACTTTTTTAGCTCGTTTGAGTTTATCATTCACGACGGGGGGTCAAGCCTTAGTTTTAGGCTCTGTAACTCACATCATAACCTCACAATTTCCCAGTTTACTACCATACTTGGTCTTCGAGACTCAGGTAGCTTACCCAGCAATTCCACCGATTACAGTAAGCTGTGGGAGTCCATCACAGGTCAGATTCGACCCCGATGGACCATTTTCGAGGATCCCTTGTCCATCACCCAGTACATCGCTGCTGGTTTAGGCTGCTCGCCTCTTCACTTTTTGGCCGCAAAGAGACCCATAAAATCAACAAGTACGAGCTCGGCCTCTTAGATGCACACCTCAATTTTGCCCAAGCCACCCCTTATACTCTTAATGTGGCCCACTTAGTGGCCAATCACCTCGCTAGTGTCGAAAAGGGGAAGCAAAACACGGTCATATGTGGCGGTCTCATCACCCACTTAGCACGGCGATTAGCCCCTAGCTACCCCATTGACACCTTTACACCCACCGACCCAGTCAACATTGACACACTCGATGACGACAACTTGAGGCACCTCAAGTGGCTGGCAGGCACGCCGCCCACTTGGCTTCTCGGGTCAGTGAAGTCGGTCACACTCCCCTGTTCCACCCTCCCCTCACTTACCCCTCTCCCCGAGACGACTTCGGCGGGTTCATACCCCTTACCCCTCACTATTATTACTCACTGCCTCCTCATTCGGTGTTACACCGGAGGTCGGGCAATCTTCTAGGGCTAGACCATCGACTTCGACACCCACTCAACCATCCACTACCCCCACCACCACTACCCCGTCACCAGGACCCGTAACAGGTCCCTCGACAACCGATCGCCCCACCCCCTCCTCATCCGCGACCCTACCCCCGACTGATGATAGACTGAGTCAGCTGACCGATTCTCTCACTGAACTCCGTGGGGAATACACATTACTCCGTGAGGAGTACGCACAACTCCGTGGAGAGCTCATGCGACACCACGGGGAGGCGGCAGAAGACCGCAAATGGCTTCGTATCGAGCACAACACCGCCATCAACCATCTCTTCGCTGAGCTTCGGCAGCTCCGAGACGCTATTGTCAACTCAGACTCTCGGGTAGCACCGTCGGGAGGCCCATTGGGAGGTATTAGCGCTAGAGGTGGTACGTCAAATAGTGCTCCCACTAGGGGGGAGCCCTTACGTGGACCACGCACTCGCGGTGGTTTGACTAGCGGCGTTGCCCCTCGTGGTAGAGTTAGTAATGTTTCAGGACGTACCCCGACTAGGAGAAGTTCGATAGGTCGAGTCGTCACTAGGAGTGCAACGTTGGGTCGTGGCACCATCACGATAAATAACCCGCCAGACCCAAGATCCGCACCCGATGCTTGGAAACCACGATCACCCACAGATGCGTCAGACTCCGACCATGACTAGAGTTCGGTTTGGGGAACTCCCTGTATATATTAGGTATTCCTCTCCTCCTCACTCTTTAGTTTCGCATTTTTAGTTACTTTTCACTAGAGGTGATCATATGCGGGTTCGGGCCGGACATGGGTCGGGCTAATTGTGAAATTTTGGCTCACAGACAAGCGTGTTCGGGACGGGTTAGCGGGTTTGGGTTGGATTTACGGGCCGGGCCTTTGCATATTTTTAAAAATGTTGTGTCCAAGCCCGCTAAAAATTCGGGCCAGACGGGACGGGCCAATCGGGCGGTACGTCCCATGACCAGCTATACTTTTCACTTCTCTTCGGTTGTCCAATTTGTGTATACAATGAGGACATTGTATTGTTTGGTTTGGGGAGGGTAGCTAATTTGCATTAGTTGCATATTTTCTGCATTTTCGCATGCAATTTTTTTTCTTCAGTTTTTTCAGTTTTTAGGCATTTTAGGAGTTTTTAGGAGTCGGGACGGGTTAAGCAACAATGATGAAAATGTTTTTGCCTTTTCTTTTCTCGTTTCATTAACTATCTCATTTTAGTGACATTTTAGTTTACTTGATCGAGTCTCGAGTTATGGCACATTTCGATTGTAATTTCAGTGAACGAATAAACTTGGCTTAAATTGTTGGCAAACTACTTAAATTCTGAGGTCTAGAGACATATGAAACCGATGACATCCATGATCGATTTATTTAGGAATGTGAGTAGTTCTCCCTATTTCGCATGTAACATCAAATTGCATAAGTGTGAAGTCAGTCTCTTAAGTCTTTGTGCATTCGGGTCGTAACTATAGCATGTATTGAGGCTTTTCCTTCGCACTTTTTATTTCCCTTTCCCGTTTTCGTTTTTACTCAAACAAATCGAATTATCCCTTCACCACAAAATTAACCACAAGCCTAAATTGCCTACCCTAGTCGAGCTAGTCATGGTGATATTGATGTGTTGTTGAGATAAGTCGGTTTGGTGTATGTATAGTGTTAAAAAAAATTAATAATAATAAAAAATGAATAAAAGAAAAGTGGAAAAAAAAAATTGAGTTGTGAACTCCGATACTTCGTTGTGATAATATTGTAGAGTTGATTTTAGTGAAATAAGCGAGATATGGAGAATGTCGTCATTAATCGGCTTGATTTTATCTGTTTTGTGATTTGGGGTTTGTTGGCAGTATAATTTGGAAGTTTGGAATTGACTAGCTTGACTATTACCTCCACATTCCCATATTTATAATCCTTTCTTACCCGTCACTTAAACTCATATCCCATTTCACCATTTTACGCCTCGATATGTGTTTAAGTCTCGATTAGTTTGAATGCACAAGTGATTGGTAGAGATTGTCGTTACATTAGATTGCATGCATGTGTTTATAGGTCGCAGATTAGGCGAGTGTCTTTCTTTCTCTCTATCTCACATTTATATTCCACATCCCCTTCATGAGAGTAGAGTGTAACCGCGAGAGTCCGACAATGACAAGCCTAGCAAGGTTGACGGTTCACTGTTATTCTTTTGATTATGCCATAGGTTGAGTCAGTTCATGTTTTCTAAGCGTTGCTAGCTTGAGTTAGTTTTTGTAGTGAGTCTAGTTGGGGTAAATAGCTTTGAGTTGTATACCATTCCCATAGATTTTGTGTTTGATTGCTTGAGGACAAGCAATGGTTCGATTTGGGAAGATTTGATGCGTGCCGTTCCTATTCGATTTTTCACCTATTTCGGCACGCATTTCCGTATCATTTTATTAATTTTAGGAGTCGGATTACGCTATTTTCTCCCATATGTGCTACTCGGGTATTCTTTTGTTGTTTTGCAGATAATCGAGACCGAGTAGTTAAAAGAGCTAAAAATTGCATCAAAAATCTTAAAGCTCTGAAACCGATTCGTTGTAGACCAAGAAGAAGGAAGCAAGTCTATAGACTAGACTGTGAGTCTATAGACTGAGAAGAAGGAAGTAAGAAAGTTGTAGACTAAAACACAAGTCTATAGACCGGAAAACAAGTCTATAGACTAAGAAAGTGCAGCAGACAATCCGTAGATTGAGGAGAAGTCCATTGGAGGCCTAGACTGAAGAACTTAATAGGCAGACTTGGATCTCAAGTCTACCAGCCTAAAATCCAAGTCTGCAGAATGGGATGCTACTCCAAAGACTAATTCAGCTATTTTGACGTTACCCACATTCCCCCGCAGTTCTTCCCACTACTTCATTTCTTCCTAAGTTAATGGGGTTGTTTAAGCAGGGAATCAAGGGCAGTTAAGGGCTTGAGCAGTTTAAATAGGGCTGACAACTGCGATACGAGCAGAAATAATGGCGCGTAGATAGATGGTTATTTTTGCTAAGGAACGCGGTTTCTCAAGAATTTACGTCCAATCTGATTTGCAAGTAGTGAAAAATCTATTGAAAAAAGACATCGCTCGCCCATCTGCACACTCATGTACTCATGATTAAGATAATTGATCAATGCCCTGGAATGGAGGATAGAAATTCACCATCATGTTTATCGTGAAGTAAACAGAAGCGCAGATTGGCTTGCCAAAATTCTCGACTGAACATCTTTTACCATAAACGCGTACATGTTAGTACAACAAATATTTGAAAAATCTTCTTTATATAAAAGAAGACACCACACCCAGTGATGTGGCACATCTCTTTGTTGTCCATTTCAAAATAACTCCATTTTTTTTTATGTTTTGATTTTCAATAGGTTTAAGTAGTATTAGGAGGAGTAATTAAAAACCGTATAAGAAATATTGGGAATAATCCACTTGCACAAACATTCAATGTGCTGTGTTTACTCACCCTCAAAAATCATTCTTCATTGACTCACCCTATTTACCCACTCTATTTCCCAGGAGTTTAATTACTCCAAATTCCCAATTTCTACCACCATTAACCCTAATTGTTTCTCCCACCATCTCCCTCGGCACTCTCATCTTAGAAAATCGGGAGCAACTCTTTGATTCCCACTCAATTCATCATCAATAATCTGAAATCTCATTGGGCATTCATATTTACCCTTCGACATACCACTATAAAATGGATTCCGATTCCATTCGATCATCCACTATCTTCCTCTTCAATTCATTTTTTGCCATAATCTTTCTCCTTTATTTAGTTTTTAGTATTTCAACTTTTAATTCATTTGTCATGTTTTTTCAGCTTTACTTCATTATGATTTGGGCCCATGAAATTCAATTCAATAAGGTACGGTTCTTCACAAATTTTCAGTTCTTTGTTTATCAATTTTTTTAATTATGAGTTTAAAGTTGTGATTTATAACAATTAGTAAAAAAATTTTATATGTTTTCATGTTCTTAGTATTTCAGATTTTTAATTTTTAATTTTACATTCTGATTGTTATTGTGTTGCAGATGTGAGAAGATTTTATAACAAAGGCAAAAGTAGGAGGATTGGAAGTCTCATGTTTTCTGGAATATGCATGAACTTTCTCATATAGAAGTAACGTTCTTTGCTCTTCCTCAAAAAAAAAAGTAACGTTAATTTAATTAATTGATGAATTAATTTGATTTATTTTATATTTTGATTAAGTTATAAAGTTAATTAGGCATAAACCGTGTCCATTATTTTTTATTAATTTTTTTGTATTAAGATTTACTTTGACGGAGGGAGAAGGAACTACTCTCCTTAAATTTCTTAAGTTTTTTCTTAAGATTTATTCTGATTTTTTTTGTATTTAATCTATTTGATTTCTTAAGTTTTTGTAGTTATTTTTGTGATTGTAGTTTCATTTTATCTTTTTTTTGGCCGTATAAATTTGAAGAAATAGTACAAGTATTTTTCTTTAAAGAAATACTTTAATTGGTGTAGTTCCTGTATTTATTTTGGATAATTTTAATTTATTTTAATTTTTAATTGTGTTTTTTATTGTATTCTTTCCATCTCGATCATTCGTTTAACTAATTGAAGTTAAACAAACGACTAAGACGGAGGGAGCACCAATTTACTTATTTCCATGGTTAAAAAAGAAAATATTTTTGTTTTAAAAATGTAGTTTTGTAGTTGTAAATACGGAAATTTCCCATGGTACCCTCGAACTATGTCACATTACACATGGTATCCCTGCTTTTAAGTTTGTTCACATGGTAACCTTGAGTTTTATAGTTTAGTTCCCGATTTGCCCTTACCCAAATTTCATTCTGTCATGACGCCGTTAAATTATGACCAAAATTAATTACATTCTTCAAAAGGAGAGGGGTTCCCATGGTACCCCTAAATTTTTATTGTTATTCCCATGGTACCCTTAAGTTTTCATAGTTGTTCTCATGGTACCCCTGAAAGAAAAGCAACGACTCATTGAAGCAAAGCAACGACTAGTTTCCTGAACTAGCCGTTACACAAGTGCTTATAAATTCATTCCCCTTTCTATTTTGGCAGAATAAGATCACACAATCCTTGTTCAACCTTTTCACCTCCTTCTTCACTTGTACAAAAAAAGGAAAAACGTCATCACCATAACCTTGAAGCTCGATCATCCGGAAACATCAATTTTTTCCATTTTTTCGTACAAGTGAAGAAAGAGGTGAAAAGGTTGAGTGAGTAACTGTGGATTGTTTGTTCTTTTTCTGCCAAAATAGAAAGGGAAGTGAATTTATAAGCACTTGTGAAATGGCTAGTTCAGTAAACTTTTATATTTTTTGCTAATGTATATTTGATATTGATGGTGCAAAACGCGTCTCGACAAATGTGAAAAAGCAGATGAGAGCATTGGATATGAATAAAGGGAATATGTAATAGTTTCACCGTTTACATTATTTCTTGGATGTGGGAGAAAAACAAATTAAAACTTACTCGGAGATTTTTTCGAGCAAAAAATACAATACTTACGAGACTCAATTTTTTTAAAATTTTACATAAAAGACCAATGATGCCTCTTATTTATTATAATCACGCCTCGTTATTATAATTTTTCAATGTGAGATAATTTTTACCGTTTTAGTAAACAACAAAATTATCGTAATTTTATATTTTTAGAGTTTCTAATATTGATTATAGGGTGAATAAATAAATACTCGTAAATATTTAAAAATTCGTCAAATAGAACTGACCACGTAGTTTCTGTTAAATTTTTGTAGTATTTTGAGGTGATAATTGACTGTTTATATAGTAGTAATTTTTTTAAACTTAAGTGTAGTAGGATTGTTTTTTCCTATACGAATCTAATATCGCTTAAATCTGAGGTGGAGTAGGATTAATTTATCCTATACAAATTCCTATATTCTTATTTAAATTAAAAAATATATTAAAACTTTTAATTAAATAATTTTAAAAATTCCGACCAATCATATCGCTCGAAAAGTTCCTGCTTTATTAATATATATTGATTCAAGCACTTTGGGAATTATTCAGTATTATTATTTTCGGGTTTCTTCTTATTCTTCTTCTTTATTTCTGCAGTATTTTTATTTGGGTAAATTTCTCTTCCTCCATATCTCCCTCTTCCAGTAGTATTAGATTTTACTTTTTGTCTCTTTTTAGAATTCATCAGTTTAGTATAATTAGTTATTCTATCTTTTTAATTTTATTAATTCCTGTTTCTTCCTTCTCCAGTAGTTTTGTAATTCAGTTGCTTCTGTAGTTGTTCCATCATTCTTCATCTTTCTTATTCATCCTGTTATCATGACATATTCCATTTTTATCATCGTTATTAGTATAGTAATTGTCACTGTAAATATGAATAGCTAAATTCTTTTTCACTAGAGTTATAGGTGACTTATAAATCAATTTTTGTATTTATGCAGTAGCTAAATAAATCGGTCTTTATGAACTTTATCGCTCTTGCAACATCTCAATGACGAATAATTAATTATAGGCCTTAATTGATTGTTTGTATCCTGTAAATCCCGACCTAAGATCGAAAACGTGGAACGAATTAGACTCGTTGTAATCGTTGGAATTTCCTAATAAGATGCGAGAGCCCGTTAGGTAAATTCTAGGGCGACTAGTGATCCGAGAGGACCGTGTCTACACCCTTTAGTTCATATTAATCGATTGTTTGATTACTGTATTTGTGCTTACTTTGGTTTATAATTATCCTGTAACTCTGGTGTCTTTCTTCCATTAATTTTATTATTTTCATCTGCATACTAGTCTACTGTTTTAATTTTAGTTTTCTCTTTTAGCATCATACTTTATTGTCTGTTGTAGTCTGTTAGTCTAAAACAACTCAACTAAATCGCACTTTGTGAACTGGACCTTTTAATCGACCGACTTATAAATTCGAATTGCCTCCCTGTGGAATCGACCCTATTTATCACTATCTATCAGTTAGTTGTATTTAGGATTATTTGGATATCGGTAACGCTACTTAACCCGTATCATCATCGTGAACCCGTAACGGGTGGTTGTGCGTGCCACATGGACCGATGGCTAAAATCCGTCTTTCCCCGTCTAAGCTCTCGCACTCCTTCACCCAAAACTTACAACCGATCTTCTGAGAACTCGTTCAACTTACTCTCGGATTTCCGTTACGGTTGCATTCGGGTTGACAATGCTCTGCATTTTGTTGCTCGCTTTCACCAAAGTGAACCCAAGAGCCAAAGCTATCTCGTTAGCGTAGTTGAATGCCAGGTTCGAACTACCGAACGGTGGCCCAAAAATAAAACAACAGCGATAGTCAATACCGTCGCCACCGAAGTCCTCCTGATACACCGACAAAATTTACAGGTTAGTTACAGAACAGACGATCAACAAATTTCCCTAATTTAAACTTACAAACTTAAGTGCGTCAACAAAATGTATACGTAGTAACGTAGAAACTAAACATAGTTCGGCGTCCAATGAGTACGATTTTATATAGTATTTTCCGCGAAAACGAACGATGAAAACGAATATAACTCCACTAACGAACGATGGAAACGAATATAACTACACTAACAAACGATGAAAAGAAATATAACTCAAATTTTTATACACATTTTCGTATCATAATAATTTCAAACATTCAAAATAAGAAACATTTTAAAGGCGGACTTTGTTTTCTTTGACCTAAAAAAAACATCTCCTCTTCAAAGAAACCCGACTTTCGTACATAAGAATACTCCACTAAGGAACGTGCCCTTCCAAATATGACTCCACTAACGAACGATGAAAATGAACACATAAATGTAATGTCCCTACAACTCCACAAAAGCTAAAATTTCATTAATATTTCGTATAATAATAATTCAAAACATTTAAACACCCGAGTCATGAAATTAAACGATACGGATATCGTAACACATTTATGAAATTAACATTTCGTATAATTTCATAATTTCGTATACAAACGATACAGATACTAAACATTTAAACATTTAGTCATGAAATTAACATTTCGTATAATTTCATAATAATAATTCTAAATAACAACACCCGAGTCACGATATAAACATTTATCGAAAAACAAAAACAAACGATACGGATATCGTAACGCATAACGTAAAAAGAAATTTAAAAAAAAAAAAAAAAAAAAAAAAAAAACAGGCCCAGGCGCCAAAAACTGACTCCCAAGAGACCCCCAGGCGCCAGTTTTTGGCGCCCAGGAGACCCCCCAGGCGCCCAAAACTGACGCCCAAGACCATTTTCCGCGCTTCACCTCTCTTTTAAATAACAAAAATAGATCACAAAATCGATTTTAATAAGAAAATCGAGCACGCAAACGACATGTTAAACAAGAAAATGTGATTTCTTACGCTAAACTAACACACATTCCTATATTAAATCACAAAATATAATCAAAAGAGAGAAAAAAAATGGGGAGATAATATAATCAAAAGTGTACTAACCGCAGGTCGTTCAATTTTGGGCGAAGTCGGGTTTCTAGAAAAACCGGGTTCCTCTAAAAAAAGACGGTTTTTTTTAAGTGAGAGAAAATAAAATTAAACATGGTGGGTGGAGTTTGAGTGGATATATAATAAGGACAAGATAATAACGTAATAACGGAACGATTTGAAAAACTGAAAACCGTTTCATTAACGAGTTTCATCATCCTAATTTCATTTCTAAAATTATATTAAATTAGTTAACTAATATAATTAAAGGAAGGACAAGATCATCTTTTACATTAAAAAGCACCGGCGACGAAAAATAGCACTCAGGTGTGGACTTAAAGAGTCACATCCACAAATACAATGAGTACACTTCTGCACATTTACGCTCCTTTAGAAAAAGGTAATGTCTCCGCTCCTTGGAAGTATATACTAGTACTCCGCAGCAACTAGGCTTCAATCCAAACACTCACCTGTCATTCATGACCCATTCCTATACATTTCACCACTTACACTACACATACATGCAACAAAATTTATATACCCCCTTTATATATACTAGCGGAGTGCACCAGCCAAAAACCCCTTTCTAATTTGTTCCTGCCTCTCTACACAAACCAAAATAAACCTTCCATCTCTCTCTCTCTCTCTTTCTCTTTCTCTCTCTCTAAAATGTCTTCTACTCCTAATACGAACCGGAAGAAATTGGTTCTTAGCACAGTGTCAGTAAACCTAGGATGCAATTGTAGAAGGCCAAAACTATCTTCCATTTTTACCCCTAAGCAAAAGTCATCTTCTAAGGCACCAAAATACAAAAAGCACCATAACTTGTCCTACTCTTCCTCTACCAACTCGAGCACTACCACTTGGGACAAAATGGGAAACTCGTCCTCCACCTACTCTCCCTCTCCCTCATCACACCCTTCGGTGGTGGAGCGGGGGTACCGGATGGTCGGGTCGAGGTCGGTGGCCGTTGAGCAGGAGTCCAGTGACCCCTACCTTGATTTCAGGCAGTCCATGCTACAAATGATTGTTGAAAATGAGATTTACTCCAAGGCTGAGCTTAAGGAGCTCTTAAACTGCTTCTTACAGCTTAATCCCCCTTCTCTTCATGGGATTATTATCCGGGTTTTTACTGAGATTTGGAATGGTTTCTTTTTCTCCGGGAAGAAGAAGACGAAGCACGGAAACAACAACAGCAGCAGCAGCAGCAGCTATTCTTCCCATGCCGGCTTCTATGTTCGCTCCAACTCCAACTCCAACTCCTCCTACCAAATTTAATTAATTAAACCCAAGCCATATTGGAGCAAGGGTAAGACTACGTACCGCGTGCATCCGACAGTCACAGTAGACAGTAGTAGTGTGGTATTATACGCTACACTATAGTGTGACTTGTTCTACTTAGTATGTACTCCGTATTTATTACAGTAATTAATTAATTAATTAGTTTTACGAGGTCCTCTTTATTTACAGTATTTTTTAATCTATGGAGAATGAAGAGGGCTTATGAAGATCTTGTTGTACTGTATTAATTATGACATCTTGCTTGTTGGTTGGTTGTGTGCTAGCTACTCCCTCCATATCATATTTGAAAGGGGAGGGAGGGAGTGAGTTAATGTATGTTGGTGTAATATGACTAACAATTGTGGAAAGTGTGGTGTATTATCGCAGTTTATTATGTGGAATGGAATGAATCCTGTTAGTATTTGATGTTAGAGTAGTAATTTTAATGATATGGACTTGTGAAGGAGCTATGATACTGAATTTGTAGTTCTGAGTTCTGACCATTTAATTTCTTAGATTGGAAATATTAAGTTCAAAATTGGGCAAAGTACGGAGAACAAATGTTGGAAGCTCCAATCTAGGAATCAGGATTTGCTATATATATTTCCCTTTTCAATCATATGATGATACATACCCACCCCTATATATTGTTTTTTTCTTCTTGTTGTTTTTGTAGACATGTGGATTGTAGTGCTTGGATATGCACCAGTAGTCCTCTCAAGTTTCTGCTCCCCTCTTTTTTCTTAATATTTCTTCCCGATTCAATTAAACATTTTTTATAAAACGGAAATAAGCATAAAAAACGGAGGGAATAGTTAGTAGTACAAGGTCTGCTCTAGTACTAGTTGTAATAATAAAATGTAAGGGTAATTTTGTAATCAAACACCTTAACAATACGGAGTACTTTTAAAATTAGGGAGAAATGATCTATACAACCCTTAGGTTATACTCGTATTTAAGAGATCGAATAAAGAAATACGGAGTACTAATCTTTTAATACATGTACTCCGTATTAATTATCTTGATTTGGGTGTAATTTGTGCTCAAATCCATATGTTTATACTAAATATGGAAGATTTTTAATGTTTAAATACAATCCTTAGAACTGTATTCAATATTACCTGCTAAAATTAATACAGTTTAATTAGTGTGGAATTGATTCAGGCAGAACCGTATGTAAAACTATTCCCCATGACTTGAGTCCCCCAACGACCCCAAGGCTCATACTAAGACCTCTAATTAAGTTAAAACAATCTTTTACCCATTTATCTAAAAGATTGAATAAATTATAATACTCCGTATGTGATTGCTAGACTAATTTATATGCGAATTTAAAAAATCAGCTCTTTTGACCTCATGGGTGGATGGGTGGATGGCATCGGAACTCGGAAGTGCCTTAAATAGAGTAGTAGATACTCCCTACTACTACTACTACCATGAAACTGTGTTTTTCTATCTAATACGGAGTAGTAATGTACTACTACCATGACTTAATGTAAAATTTATGGGTTATGAAACTGTGTTTTTCTATTTAATGTACTACAATATTTCCATGACATGACTCAACGTAAAATCTATGGATTTTTCTAAAATACTCCCTATATATTAAAGGGCGCATGTTAAGAAGGTAATTAGAGAAAAAAAATGACTTGAATATATCATGAAAAAATAAAATATAAATTTATATTTTCTACTTTTTTGTCTCGTTCATTTGCTAGATAGTTTTTTTTTCTCGTCATTTGACTTACTCTAACTAGGACAAGTATCTTATTTTCCTTTTCATATTAATGTGTAATTAATAAATCTATCCATTTAGTAAGTTCTTGTTTATATAACGAAAATATTGTCATAAATTTGTGATAAGTCAAATATAATATCCATTTGGATAGATAAAGGTAAATAATTTTTCACTCCTAGATTTATCTTTATCTAATCATGTGTATTATTTGACCCGTCACTAATTTATGACGGATATATTCGTATATAACATGTACTAGGTTAGTATCCGTGCAAAGTTGCACGGGTGTAAATAAAAAAACTACGTAGATAATTTTATTTGGATATTAAACCTTTAACACAAATAATTTATAAAATGAAAAAGTGTAGGCTTAAAATCAACCCGAAACATTCACATTAAATCAATGCAAGATACATGTTTGACTTATATACATCTGATCTATTAACATTATTGATTGGGTAAATTAGTTTTAACTTATGTTTTTTTAAAGGGTAAATTAAAAATTACATCCTTGTAAGATACCAATTTTAAAATTTACTCCATTTTGAATTTTTGGTTAAAAATAACTCCCAAAATCTATCAAAAATTCAAAAATTGCTCCAAAATATAATTTTTGAACGAAAATGGCCCTAACTTTTTTATGTCATATTAATTTACTCACCCTCTAGCCAGACCTTTTTCATCTTAAAAATAAATTTGGAAGCAATTTTTGAACTTTTGATAGATTTTGGGAGTTATTTTTAACAAAAATTTCAAAAGTAAGTAAATTTTAAATTTGATATTTAAAAGGGAGTAATTTTTTATTTACTCTTTTTTAAATAATGTAAAATTTACTCTCAGTAGAACTAACTTAATATAAAAAACGTAACACAAAACATTTCAAGAAAATTACGAATAAAAAATAGACATCTAATTGGAACTGCCTCATGAAAATCAAAGTGTACTATTCAAAAAAAAATTATTGTTATCTCATAAATTAATAATAATAAAATTTATTTAATGTAACAATTACTCATATAGAGATTACGGAGTACATTATATATAGAGTCGTGTAATATGTAAAATGTGTTATATTCTCCAATTTCAATATATTCCAAAGAAGTCTGGTTACTACTCCGTATTTTATACGGAGTAGTGAAGTACTACATTAGATGAAACTTACCTATATTAATATTTTCATAACTAATATCCATTATTTTGACTATTATTACGGAGTATTGGTTATTGATACTAATACATTTTATAAATATAGATTTTTTTTTGTTTTTCTATTTCATGCTATTTTATCAGTGATTATATTTATTAGTTTACGTTATATAGAGTATAAAAAATGTTTAACAATTTTGAAAATATTTCAAGAAGTTATGAATAAAAAATACTCCGTAGATCTTTAATTTGAACTGTAAAAAAAAATAACAATAAATATTTTTTATAAGTACTACGGATTATTTTACATGGGATTTAGTTTTACGTTACCGTGTATATATATATTTGTACTTTATTGGTTTGGGTAATTAAATATGTCATGGAGAAAAATGGGCATTATTTTCTCGCATTTTTTAAAAATATACTAAGAAATACAAAATATCAAGTAGTATTGTAATATATTTGGGGTTTTGACCGTGTTTTAATGGATTTAGTTTTGTAATCATAATGTGTTATTGGTGGGCTCAAATTGCATTCCAATCCTTGTTTAGCATTAATGTATATATGGAATGTGTAATTGGCGGGAAAATTTTGTGAGATGGTTTCTGTATTATACAGTATATTAGTATAGATTTTATCTATTTTTATCAAAGTTCTTTCTTTTGTAATGATATTTTCACCCCTCCAATCGACAAAGTTTGCTTCATTGTTTAATTGTGACTTTTTGAGCATGTGGCATGTGGATAAATAAAGAATCTGTTCATTTCCTTGGTTCGGCCCAATTCAAAAAGAATGAAATGATAATGTTACTCGAAAACTAATTGTGTCATTAAATATACTTCATTCGATCTCTAATAACTTTCAATAGGATATTCAAGGGAATAGAATAATGAGGTGAGAAATTACAAAAGGGTTAGAAGAGGTAGGTTAGTTATAGGATTAACATATACTCCCTCCGGACACTATTTTTTGCCCCACTCCATTAAAATACTCTTCACATATATTGAGCTAGTGGGGCGAAAAATAGTGTCCGGAGGGAGTATTTTACAGTAAAATTTAATAGAGTGCCATAAATATTTTAGTCCCTAGCTTCATATTGAAATACTCCATAATTGTTATCGTGGAAAATATTACTTGTAGTTTTTATGCGTTTTATTTGTATTTCTACATCTTTAATTTCTCATGATATTTTATCTCTAATTAAATATTCGCATAAATTGATAAAAAAAAAAAATTATCGCATAAATTAGTTAATAAATCAAAGTAAATTTATTGGTCAAATAAAACTTGAAACAAATACTAATGTATACACGTGGTATTTTTCAATTTTTATGAGTAGTTATTATATCAATTTATCATAGTACTTGTTAAAATTCTAAAACGAAAATTATTTTAATGTAGAGGGAATATGAATGGACATATATCATGTCATAGTACGTCTTTCTTAATACGGAGTAGGTTTCTATGTTTAATTTTTTTCCTAGAAAAATAATATGTACTCGTATATAATAAAAAAGACGGAGGGTGTACATATATAAAAACACAAAAGTTAGGAAGACATAATTTCTCATTAAAGTTAATAAGAAATTTGTTAAATAACGATGAAATCCTACTTATTTTGATTTTAAAATTTGTTCATATTTTACACTAACTTAACGAGAAACGATCTTTATGGAACATATTCAGCTGACACAAGTGAATCTCTCGAGTTTTTTCAATATTTGTAGGGCATCAATCAAAATCTAATGGGCGAAGGTCCATCATAAGGTGTAGGTCAAAAGATAGATTTGACATGATATTAATAGTGGGGTGAGCTTTGAATACTATTACTATAAAGATGCAATTATGTAAAGAAGGCAATTTATGATGATGGGAATATCCGTCACAAATTTATAACGAGTTAAATAATATTTACTTGGATAGATAAAGATAAATTTAAGTGCTACTTCTTACTTTCTTAGGTTTGTTTTTTCTAATCAAATGATATTATTTAACCCGTCATCGATTTGTAACAGATATATTCATTATAAGGAAATTTACTCCGCAAAGAAACACACTCCTTCCTATTATCCATGATCTTCCCTCTTTTTTTTTTGGCACAAAAATTAAAAAGAAAATAAAGAATTGATTAAATTAAGAAAATGTGAAATATAAAGTATGGCAGAATTTATGAGTAAAGGAAAGAATAAAAAATTAAAGAAAGAATAAAAAAATTGAGTAAGTATAACAAAAAAAAAAAAATGAGAATAGAAAAAATGAGTTGGAAAAATCATGAAGGGAGTACGTTTGATAAGGAAGTGTTTGATGAAATAAAGACCTGGGGATATGTAACTGATTTATTATTACTACAAGCTGCGGAGTATTAATAACTGGAAGGTGGTACGTTAATTGTCACTGGTCAGATCTCAGCTTAGTTAAATGGTGTTTTAGGTGAGGCTTATTAAAAGCTTCTTCTTGGTATGTTTTTAAGTTTTCCCATTTTTCTAGACTTCGACCGTTTCACTCTTCACTTCCATTTGTCCTCTCATCCATTAACGCACATTAATCATTATTCATTTCTTCAGCATGCTCCTGCCATCTTTATTTCCACAACTACTCCAAAGGATGCTTGATGAGTTCTTTCGAAAGATGATAGACATACACCTAGTGTATGAAGGGGGTCATACACCATCAACCCTAATGTGCCACATGTCCTACCTAAAGAATCTACCTTTTTCAAGATTCCATCATTTAATTACCTCTCACTCATTCTCACCTAATCATCTAGGTTTAAACAATAAAATATTTTTCATTTTTTTATCAATTTTTTTTTCTTTGGTAAACGTTTATATTTGTTGATTTTTTTTTTAAAAATAAAATTTTACGAAGGAGTTATTTACTGATACATATTTTGTAAGTCATACGAAGTATTTAGCAACAAAGTTTGTTTGGAATAATAGTAATTGGAGTTATATTTTTTTTTATTCCGAGAAAATATTGTATTTCATTTTTCTTATATGAAGTCGAGTTGCTTATATTACCTCTTATAAATCTTGATGAATTTCATTGACATTAGTAATTGGGTAAAGTCTTTTTTATTGTAGATATAAGAGTGAGATGAAATAGTTGCATAGACGGAAAAATTACTCGATAAGAATGTCGTAATTCAAAATCTTATAAGTAGTCCATAACGTAAAGTACATGACCGTCTACAGGTAATTATGTGGATAGAAAATCAAATCTAGTCTATCAATCAAAACCGTAAAGTAACCACTTATATTACAATTAAAAAATATATGAGATGACAATGACACCCATTCCAGTCTAGAATTACATTTTCAGAGTAAGTTTGGTCGACAATGCCACAATGGCACCCATTACGTTTAAAACCGAGTGTTCGACTAATTTACTTTGGCCAAATTGTTCAAATTAGAACGTCTTTTTATGGAGAATTTAGATGAACCTCTTTTTAATAAATTGCATTTTCCCATTAACATTATTGATTTTCCTTCAAGTTTTTATATCAAAATTAATTTCATTATTAAAAATAACATAAGATGGAATAAAATTATTACAATGAATGACGATACAATTTGCGACTAGATATGTAGATCAGTCGACCTAACAAGTTATTACTTTAGTCAAACGAGCTTTGGTTACAACGAATGACAATCGAACGATTAAGTTATTCGTCAATTAACCTTAGCCGAATTGTTGAAAGCAAATTAAAACCTCTTTCTTAATTACTCTTTATGGAGAATTGTAAAAGTTAATCAACTTTTTAGTAAATTGCATCTAACCAACAACATTAATTGATTTACTCGATTCAAAAAATTACGACCAAAATACGTCTACAATATTAGCAGAAAAAAATACGCTACGACCTTTGAAACGAGAGTGATGCTCCGTCATCCAAAATAAATTTAAACACTTTTTTAATTCAACTTTATGGAGGATTGTAATAGTTCGTCCTCTTTTTGATAAATTACATATATTCCCCATATTTTCCAACAACAATAATGCTTTTATTCACATTTTACTATTAAGTATAATTTCGAATACAAAAAAAAAAATTGAGTTGGAATAAAATACGATATTTTCTAAGATGTACGTCTTCAATATCGTCAATTAAAAGGCAAAGTGTGCATTGTAATTAAATGCTTTACTATTTAAATGTTTTGTCTAATTGTTTTTCTATTAAAATTAATTTGCCTAATTCCTTTGTCTATTAAAATTAATTTGATATGCAAATAATAAAATACTCCGTAACATGGAATATAATAATAAGGATTACAAATTATATCAAAATTAAGATATAACATATGTATATACATAAATACTAAAAATAGTTTTTAACATAATAATATATTAAAACAAAATTATAATAAGTTAATAATATCGTATAACAAATGTGGTAAAAGACGCATAAACGCGTACGTCTCTCGAATATATTACGTATACATAATAATGCATCTTAATAACAATGTATTGTATCGGAAACTAAATTTAAGTACAACGGTTATGTTAGACGTAGGATACAACGAATAATCTTAGTAAATCATACTCCGTACAACACTAATAATACTACATTGTTTAGACTTTAGAGTATAGTACCGATAAACAAATTTAAGAAAATTAACCGAATGATGTATACATAATAATGTGAAGTATCTTAATAACAATGTACTTAAATTTAAATTATATTCCATATTTAAAAATGTTCTAAAAAATAAATGGTATAAAAAATAATCGTAAACAAAAAAATACACCAAACATATAACAAACAAATAATAGAAGTAAATGTACCAAAAATACGAAAATATGTATAATTATACAAGGCGTACAAATATTGGCCTAGAAAATAAATCATATGAAAAATAATCGTAAAAAAATACACGAAACTCATACTAATAAATACTTAAGATATACGTACATGTACCAAAAATACGAAAATCTTTATAATTATACAAGGTGTACCATATAAATGTACTATACAAATACTCCGTACAAAAAATGAAATATAAAAAATACTGAAATATAAATTTAATTAATCAAAGTATTAATATTAAACAAAATTATTTATTAGGGATTAATTAATGATGAAATCTAAAGAAATTAAATGTTTAAAAAAGATTCTCACCTATACCGTGTGGAAGGCTGTGAGTGGTGGTGTATAACATCCCTTATACACCAAGTGTATATGTAATCTTTTTGAGTTCTTTCACGTAGCCTCTATTCTTTCTAGTCTAAAGTAATTTAATTGAACTAGTGTACTAACTTTGTCCTTAGAACATTTCGAACATAAGCAGTATAACTAAAAGAGACATTATTGCATGATACATTTGTGAAATTATTGAATTTAAAGGGATAATATTTTTACGGAATGGTTAGTATCTTAGTTTATTAAGAATTCACATAGGTCCGTGGACACAAATTTGACTTGAAAAACGAAAAAGTATTATATACTCCACATAAGAGCAATTTATTTGGGTCGTCGGGGTTTCAGCTGGATCGTCGGCGCTTTATACATGATTTTACCGTATTGTCCTTCTCTAATTATCATTAATATAATTAATTGGTTTTGTATATAAATCTAATTTTATGTTTCCGAGTATTAATTTGTCACAGTTTTTGTAATTTAACAGTTTTTGTGACACGTTTTCCCGTAAATCCCGGGATCATATTGCCCTTCTCTTAAACTTAGAACAATGTAAGACAATTTATACATAGGACAATTTAAACTAAGTTCGATGTCAATGTGACGTCTTAAATTTTTACCGATAATAGTTTGTAGCATTATCGTAATATTAGAGATCGTAATAGCGTTCATCGACAAAATGTGGGATATCTACATTTGCGGATCTGTAAAACGTGAAGTACTCACTTTTTGCGGATCCGTAAAACGTGAGGTACTCACCTTTTGCGGATCCGTAAAACGTGAGTATGCCACATTTTACAGATCTGTGACGTTTTGCACCTTTTTTTTAAAAATAAAATAAACCGTAATATACATCTTCGATTAATTAAACCATAATAACCAAAACCGTTACGTAGTATATTTCACAAATAACCAAATAAACCGTAATTAGTAATGTTAATGAAGAGTAAGTTAAAAGAGGGACAAAAGCGTCAATTCATGTTATAAAGCGCCGACGATCCAGCTGAAACGCCGACGACAAGGAATAGCTCTTCACATAAGGTGCTACTTGAACGACGATTGAATAATTATACGATACGTAGAATCAATAGTTTAAAGACGACCTACTTTATGAAAAACATGATGCATGTGAATTACTTAAAAGTGATTGTATTCTTTGGATTTTAATAGATTTGTTTGCGATTATAGGTATTCAATGTAAGTGCCGGTTGGCGTTCTATTAATGAATTATTCTTTTCTTCAAAAAAAAAAGTGATTTTAAATACTGAACGACATATTTTCACGAAAGTTCGCTACAAATTAGAATACTAAATATTACTCCTAATATCATCTTCCTCATATTATTACCACTCCAAAAATTCATCCATTAACACCAAGAGTAAGAAAGTTGATCCTGTTCCACTGTATAACTAAGGCGTCGTCCGTATCTTGTGCAAATCAACTCAAAGTATTTGGAGACTCAGTTCCGCTGCTCACCCTGAACCCTCTCTTAGCCACCTCTAATTGCATGATAAGGGCGGGATCCTTGTACAACTCCTCACTTTACGTGTCTAAAAAAAACAATAAAAATAAACATTTCTTTAGTGAGAATAAAATGTCCATTTAAGGTGAATTTCTCAAAACTCGAGACTAAAACACATTCAACTTCAGTCTTCAGTACAACAACTTCCCAATATTTCTTCCACTTAGCTGACCACTACAACACGACATAGAGATTTAACCAACACAATATGGTTAAAAAGATATTATAATCAATTAATAAATACTCCAATAATTAATATTATCTATTAATTGATAAGAAATAACTGAAATATTCAATTAAAATACAAAAGTAAAAATAAAAGTTTTATTTTTATATAAATAATACTCCATCTATTTCTTTTTTGGAGAAAGAAATAATGTTTTCTCTAAAATCGTACATTTCAATATTTCATACTCCCTCCCATCCAAACAATCTTTTACATAGGATTTTTCATCAAAATTAAGAAAAGTGGTAAAAGTAAGGGTATTATAGGTAAATCAAATGATGTTATGGGTCCACCAAACTTAAAAGTAAGAAAAAAGTAGTGGCATTTTGTGTAAATAGAGGAAGAATATGAGGATGATAAGGTAATGTCTTTTGCCAAAAGGGGAATGTAAAGAATTGATTGAATTGTCCATTTATAGTAAGTGTAAAGAATTGAATGGATGAGAGGGAGTAGTTATGTTTCTTTTTACCTTTCTATTTCCAACCTCACCTCAAAAGTCACATCATCTCATCAATAATCTTCGACCTGCTTTTACCGAGACTCATCTTTGAATAGTAATTAAAATAGAAAATTATACTCCCTCCGAGTTTCTATTATTGTCTCATTTACTTTTGTGATGGAAATTAAGGAAAGGAAAATTAATTACTCAAAATAGAAGAAGAAAAATAGAGAAATGAGAAAGTAAATGTAAACCACACAAACCTTAAAAAGGAAGGTGGGACAAATATCAAACTCAACTCAAAATGGAAAGTTGGACAAAAATAAGCACTCGGTAGGAGTAGATGATTAGAAAATTATACTAAATTAGCAAACTCATCTTAAATTATAAACTTATCTTTTACCAAAAACATTAGCAACTAAAACAAAAAATGAAACAAAATAAATTTAAAATAAAGCTATAGATTAATTAGATTAGATTATCACCATTGATTTTGATCTTGATTAGTTCTGCAAATCAGAGTAAACCGAAACAAATAACAAATCATAGTCTAGGATAAAAAAATATAAAATCATGATAATATAAATATAAATTCATGATAGAAAAATTGTAGATGAAAAAATAATAGAAGATTGAAATTATAGATGAGGGGAATTGTAAATGATTAAACGGACCAAATTAATTGATATGCAAATGCAAATACTCATTAATAGGGACCGAGAAATGCATGCAGGCCATTGAAAGTCATTATGCCAAGCGTGGGAAATGAAGACGGTGGAAAATAAGATTCTTGATTTATCGTTTCTCATTTAAACAAGATCTCCCAAATTGTCAATTCTACCCACTTATAAATAGTCCCCAAAAAAATACACGTAAAAAATCAAATGAAATAGAGGAAGATGGTCCTCCAGGTCTATCGTCCAATCGAATTGCACAGTGGCCATTTTGATCTTCGGACCGCACAATCTAGCACGTCTGGATGCACGGGAGATGTCATGGGTGGGCCACTGAGCCTTGACCGGGCTCCCTCAGTCGGATGGGTCTGAGTGTCGGCCAATGTCGCCCTTGGTTTCCGATCCTCCGGCTCTCATCCCCCAGCCTCTAGCTGATGGGACGCTGCTAGTGTGTAATGACCGATTCTCTCCTCTTGCTGATTACCTCGACGTCCCTCTCCGAGAATTGGGGTCAGATTCTGGACCACTTTCGTCGGGTTGTCGACTCCAGTTCTTCTTAGAGGTACTTTTTTCGATGACCGCGCTCCTGGCAGTTTTGATTGCCCAACCCTTGACTGATGGGACGAGGCTGCCTGACCCGGGATCGCTTCTGGCGGTAGGTTGGCTCCGGATCTTTTTCCTGGTATTCCTCTCTTCGCCCCTCCAGGCGGGCTGTCATTTTTTCAGACAAACCGTGTTGCGTGCCTGGGTGGCTGGAGCCCTGCAATACACATCTCTCACCTTTACTCCTAGCCGAGTAGCCGTTGCTTCGTCAGCTCTCGTGGGGCGAGGCGATCCCTCATACCCTGAGACAGGGGCCGCCTTTCCACCGACACTATCGACTCTTCGTTTTGCACGTCAGGGACTTCTTCTTCAGGAACTATCCCCTCAAGCTCCGGAGGGACGGTAGTGAGCCTTTTCCTGGCCTGCAAGTATCCCGTGACGGCCAGATGAGATTTCTTCCGGGATCTCCGAATCGTCGTTCGCTTCGACCTTCTCCCAATCATAAAGTCTGGAAATACGAGGCGACAGGAAGTTGTCGCGGCATTTCGAACCAGATCTTCAGGGGTGACCTGCTTGCTCCGCAATGTCGTAGAAAACTGACCGTCTGGGGCACTTGAGTCGGAGATCAGAGTTCCATGTCGAGATGTGACAGCGGGCAGCCAGGGACGACAGGCCCCATTGCCGCTTTTTATGTGTCGGTTTCTTTATGTGGAGTGTGCCCTGTGCTTTGGTAGGCCCGCTATACCCTTAGGGGCGGCGGTCAGTTCGACCACGTTTTCTGTCTCGGCTATCTTCTCGGTGACCTGCGTGCTTGTGACTTGTCGTTCTTTTTGGAGATTTAAATTATAATCCCCACAGACGGCGCAAATTGTTTGGGTATTAGTTCTATTTATGAATTTTCTTGCTTTAGGTCCTTGATCAAACCGGTTTCTATACTTACTCTCTTTTAGCGTGGTAGACTTCCTTAAGTGGTCGACTGAAAGATCCTGCCCGTGCGCAAGTATCAAATAGGGCCTCAGAGGCTTCCCGGGGGGCCCTCTCCTATGCCTAAGTAAGTCCTTTGTATGCCTAAGTAAGTCCTAGAGCAGGCAGTTCGGGCCGGGCCGCCGCCGCCGGCCCGGTCCGGCACGAAATTTGGCACGACGGGCCCGGCACGAGTGCGAAATCGGGCCTGGCACGGGCACGGCCCGTCGGGCCTCGGGTCGGGCCGCGGCGAAGAATTGGGTGAAAACCCCGTGCCAGGCACGGGCACGACCGGGCCTGATCCGGCACGGCCCACTGACAGCCCGCTGACAGGCACGCGGGCTGGCCCGACCAGGCACGACCGACCCGGGCACGGCGGGCCCGAGGCCCGGCCCGGCCCGGCCCGGCCCGGCCCGGCACGGCCTCAACGGCTCTCTGCTGCTGGCCTGCTGCTGCTGCTCTGCCACCCCTACTCTACTATCTTCCCTTTTCCAAATTCCAACAATCCAATTCCAAGTTTCCAACGGCTCAATCCTTCCCATTCCTCTTTTTTTTTTCCATTTCTTTTCCTATAAATTACCCACTTTCATCCATCTTCATTTCACAAATCATTCTATTCTTCTTCTAATCTTATAATCATTCTTATCAATTTTTTGAAAATTTCAATACTCTATAAGTATAGATTTCTAAATTCTAATCGTCTAATCTTATAAAATTATTACTAATATATATAAAAATTATTAATTATAAAAATTATTACTAATCTTATAAATAATATATAAATAATATTATAATCTTAATATAACAAGTATTATATATTAATCTTGAAATTTGAAGAATTGAAGGTTTTGGTTGCGTTTTTTGGTGCTAATCTACTATATTGAAGAATTGATCGTATCGGGTTTACGGGTTTTTTTATTATAGTCTGTCGATTCTCGATATTCGACCGCATCTCCGGATCTCTACAAGCTTTGTTTGCATTTTCTTACTTAATCTCTTTTACTTTAATTTTGTTAATTATTTTTGTTTATTACTTAATTAGTTAATTATAATCTTCACTTATTAATTTTTTATAATTAAGTCACCAACTCACCATTAAATAATTTTTTACATATTAACTTGTCAATTGAACTAAAATACTAAATTGGTAATTGTTATTAAATTTGTTAGTTAAATTGTTAATTAATTTGGTAATTAATTTGATAATTTAATTGTTAATCCGTTAAAATATTTAAATCATGTCTGAATCACACAACACCGAGTCAGGGTCAAAAAGGAGTCGATCACAACAACGTCAAGGTAGCGTCGAACGACCCTCCGGTTCACAAACACCACAATCGGAGGCACATGGTCAATTTACGACCCCACAATTTAATCAATGGTCCGGTGTCACGCCTTCGTTCATGAACTTTGGCAATCCGAGCGGGTCGACCCCTTACGGTTACGATTTAACCGGGGCACAAATGGGACAAGGGTCCCAACAACCTTTTCCCATGACACCCAACTTATTTAATTTCGATATGTCGACATATCAGGCAATGTCGGGGAGACCACCTTTACCATCGTATTCATTTACACAAACGGGTCAACAATTTACACAACGAGGTCCAGAAGGACCACAATCGTTTACAGAGTCTGCACAATTTACAGAGTCTGCACAACACGACACATCGGCACAAACCGTGTCACAATTCACAAATGTAAATGTACAAACAAGAACGAGCGAATCGTCCGATGACGGTATAGTTTGGGAGACTAAAGAAGAAATGGCTAGATTGTGTGCGATGGGTAGAACAAGTAGAGTATGGCTAAATTTCACTAAGAGTGTAGATAAAAAATATGCTAAGTGTAATAATTGTGGAGGTATATTTAGTGGTAAAAGTGCAAATGGTACCGGTCACCTAGGACGACATGCTAAAAAATGTGTTCCCAAAGAGGTCGGTCAAACATCCCTTGACCAATTTGTGACCCGACCCGAATCAGAAGAAGAGTATAAGTACGATTATAACACATGCGCTGAGGAATTATCTAGAATGATAATTCAAACGGAAAAACCTTTCGCTTTATCTGAACACCCAGCGTTTAACAGATACGTAAAAGCAAACCAACCGGCTCATCTACAAATGAGCCGTAAAACTGTAAAAAGTAAAGCAATGAAACAATATATGGAGGCTAAAATGGAGCTTATAGAATGCTTCAAAAATATGAGGTCTAAAATATCGTTAACATCCGATGGCTGGGACTCTCGCATCGATTACTCTTACCTATGTTTAACAGCTCACTGGATAGATGAGAATTGGGTTTTACAAAAAAGAATAATTGAATTTGCAAGATTAGAAAGTCCGCATACCGCTGCTAATATCCACGACGTTATTGTGAGAGCGATATGCGAGTATGAAATTAGAGATAAAATTTTGACAGTTACTTTTGATAATGCAACGTCTATGACTTCTTGTGCTAACATGTTGAAGACCAGTTTACAAAATATTTTTTTAGATGGTGAATTGTTACATGTTCGATGTGCTTGTCACATTTTAAACCTGTGTGTTAAGGACGGTTTAGTGGGTCTACGACACTATCACACCAAGTTTAAAAAAATAGTTATTCACTTGAACACGTCTCAAATAAGGCGCCAAGATTGGCGTCACTTTTGTAAATTAAATAAAATTAAATACAGAAAATTTCCCGCAGAGAACAACACGAGGTGGAATTCAATGTACACAATGTTGCAGTCATGTTTAGAATACAAGGATCCGCTAACTTTTTTTTGGAACACTCGTTTTCCCGATGAACAATTACTTGAAGATGATTGGGAGAAAATAGAAATGTATATCGACTTGTTGTCAGCCTTTGAGGAGGCGACCACTGCATTTTCTCATGCATATAAGCCCACGGTCCCTTTGTTCATTGCTCATATTGACAATATTGCCACTGTTTTCCAAAAATATCGAGGCCTACCTGATTACTCTACGTTTCTACCCGACATGGAGGAAAAATGGTTAAAATATTGGGACGATATTCCTCTTGTCTATGTATTTGGAATGATTTTAGACCCTAGGTGGAAATTTGAGGGTGCCATTAACGTTGTTGAAAGTTATAAAAAAGCAATGAACCTAGAATTCGACAAGGAGGCCTATGCGGCCTCGGTTAGACACGACTTTGGTGTAGTATTTGGTGAATACGAGCGGATTTATGGTCAAACTAACCCCACCACTACTTCTCGATCAGGTGCAGGTGCTAGCAGTGGCCGATCGACGATCGCTGCAGGATTGGGCAAGGCCATGTCACGAATGTCTCGACTGATGCCATCTCCTCAACAAACACGGGCGTCCGATCTTGCTGAATTTCATATGTACCTACGATATGATTATTTCAACAATATTTCCGAATTCGATACACTAAGCACTGATCTTCTAGCATGGTGGCGAGAACATGAAAAATTTCTTCCGGTGATGTCAGCAATGGCACGAGACTTCTACGCCGTTCAAGTTTCATCTGTAGCGTCCGAACGTTGCTTCAGTGCCTCTAAAAGGGTGTTGGACGACAAACGTACGTCTTTGTCCTGCGACACCCTCCGCATGTGTGTCTGCTACAAAGATTGGATGGATGCAAGAGACCGAAAACAAGGTCAGGAACCAAGAGATAGTGATGTCGACACCGACGATACCCCTTCGAGTGGCAGTGTCGAATCGTAGAGTAATAGACATAATTATTTTTTCAATTACAATTTCACAAGTCGACTTTAATTATTTTTTAGTTTCTTTTACATCCTACGAAGATTTAATTTATAATTTTTAGTTTGTATAATTACTATTATTTTTTGTAATTGTTTTAGTAATTGTAATTTTTAGTAATTGTGTGTTTTTTTACAATTTCAATTTTTTTTAATAAAGAGTATTAACTATTTCCAAAGTGGGACTTGTGGAGTGATAGCTACAAGGCTACAAATATTATAATATATAATTACGCTACAAATATTCGGGTCGCACACAAACGCGTCTTGTTTTTGCTGGAAAAAATATGAAATAGATTGAGGCACGACCCGAAACCCGAAACCCGAAAACCGACACGAAAACCGAAACACGGGCACGAGCACGAAACTAGCACGACGGGCCGGGCACGAGACCCGGCCCGAGCACGGCACGACCGGGCCCGGGCCTCGGGCCGTGCCTCGGCGGCATGGTCGGTTAGAGCTCCGTGCCGGGCACGGCACGAGCCCGGGTCTAGGCACGACCGGGCCGGCCCACCCAGGCACGAAGCCCGCCGGGCACGGCACGAAGCCCGGCCCGGCCCGACGAACTGCCACCTCTAGTAAGTCCTTTGTATGCCTTCCGATTCCCTCAAGGTTTTCTAATCTATTTAGTTTTTTTTCTATAGGTTTCATTTTGATTTTGCTGTAGGATTGTGTTGTTAGCTAGATTTGGTGGATTGAAAAAGTAAAAGATGAATATTATATTAATTAAATGAAAAAAGTGGACTGAAATAATATGAGAGATGAATATTATATTAATTAATAAGGGTTAATTGGTGTAATGTAAGAAAAGTAGTGAGGGTAAGATGGTAAAGTTGTGTGAAATTTTTTTCTATAAATGGAAAGTGGCAATTCTCAAACTCAGCTCAAAAAGGAAAGTGAACAAAATTAGGAACTCGGAGGGAGTAGAATATTATTGGTTATTGATAAAAATACACGCACACACTCCGTATTTAATAGAGATGGAGTAGCGATTATATTTTTTTTTTTTGTGGATTTTATGTTATTTAATGTTTTCAATAATTACATAAATTACTCCGTATATTAATATCCAAGTATTATAAACATGTGTCTTTGACATTCTAAGAATGTGTATATACCAAAGTATCTCATTAATATTGGGATTATGATTAATATTATATTAAAATAATGGCTATTGTAATATTTAAATTAATGGTTATTGTAATATTAAATTAAAGTATTATTATATAGATTAATATGAAAAATGTCATATTTTGGGAAATTACATTTTGATTCAAAAAAAAAGCAATGTGATGGTTTTTGTTTTTTTATACTCCCTCCAATTCATAGGAATTGCCCCATTATTTATTCATATGTGGGATATATTTTTTATTTTATTTAAATGAGAAAATTCCAAAGAGTAGGAGAGAGTAGTATAGAAGATAGATGAGGCGTTCTATAAAGTATAAACTCAACTTAATGAATGGACTAAAAGAACTTCTAAGATTATTTTTTCCTTATAATATCCTCTGTTCAAGTCGAGCCTACCCATATGTTTTATGCATAAATTTTAAGAAAATGTTTGTTTATTATTAAATGTACAAATATATACTCCCTCCGTTTCTATGATTTCTTCCACCTTAAAAGTGACACATTTCTTAAGAAAAACAATAAAATAAGTAAAAGTAGAGAGGGAGTAAAGTAAGTGGGCCACCTAGGTAAGAGAGAAGTGTGATAGAAAAAAGGAAAGTGGAAGAAATCAAAGAAATGGTTGAAAAAAGAAATGTGGAAGATATCAAAGAAATAGAGGGAATATTTCTTTAATATTAAATATAGGTAGATAGTGTAAATACGTAAGATTTAAAGCATTTGTCTAATACTTTGTATTAAAATAAAATAATGTCTAAAATAAAAACTTGAATTTGAACGGTAAAAAAAAAGAGAGAAAGTTCGAATTGAATGAGGAGGGTAACACGTATGGACGCATGGTTTGTGATTTGTGAGGAACTAACTTTTTATTTCAGGGATTAAAGTATGGTGGGATAACGGACTTTGATGTTGGTTCTCGATATTTGTAAGATACTCTATATTTTTCAGGGACTATGAAAGGTAACTTTCACTTTGCCATACTGAGTCGCTGACCATAATTTAAGCCATTTAATTATTCAGACACTACCGAGAGATTGGGGAGGAAGATGATATACTTGAGACGAGGGAGGAAGATGATATACTTGAGACGAGGGAGGAAGATGATATACTTATACGGTGTATGTGAGATATTTTATAGACAGTTAGTAACAAATCGTCACGTGTTTTTTTTAGTTTAACCTTAGTTTAGGGTTAGGTTAGTAATTATATATATTTAATTAATTTTTATCCTTAATCCAGTTAGTTGATTTTTGAAACCTCTATATTTTTGTATACTAGATTAAAGCCCGTGCGCTGCACGGGTTAGTTGGATTAATTACGTTGGAAAAAAAATTATATAGAAATAAAAGATCTCATATGAAGATTATAAAAATAATTATAAAAATAAAGGTAAATTGATAGACTCATAGTAAATTTTACACAGTGACATTATTCTTTCAATGTAGGACAAACCATGCAGAAAAATATGATTATTCTTTCAATGTGGGACAAAAAAACTCTATATTTTTTTTTTGTTGAAATCTAAGGACGAATGATTACTTTTAATTATATAATGAAATTTCATCGCTCTATTATAAAAAAATTCTATGTGGATAATTTTACTTTATGGACGAATGATTACTCTAATTTATAATATAGAACTTAATCAAGTCATAATAATTTTTCGATGTGGATAATTTTAATCAACTTTTATTTGTAATATAGATTTTTTTTTTTTTAACAATTTTTCGATGTGGAATAATTTAATGTCTTAAGAGCTCTTTTAAATACTCAAAAGAACGCATGATCAGTTTTATGTTTGTAGTCTTATTAAGAAAAAATTTAAGACTTAAATTTTTTTGTTTGATGTGGGATTATTTTAAGTTTGCTGTCTTATTAAGAGAAATTTTAAGACTCAAAAGTTTTTTGGTCGATATTTAAAAACATCCAAAACCTTATCATAAGGTTTCGATGGGATAATTTTACTCAAGTGTGTTTTTGGTGGATATCTAATGATGAATGATTACTCTTATTTATAATATAGAATTACTTTTTTTTTATAATTTTTCGATGTGGAATAATTAACTGTACTAAGAGTAAGAGCTCTTTTAAAGACTCAAAAGAATACATGATTACTTTTATTCTTATTTTAATTTTTTCGATGTGGGATAATTTTATGTTTGTAGTCTTATTAAAAGAATTTTTAAGACTGAAAAGTTTTTTGACAAATAATTAGTCTTATTTACAATATAAAATTCCATCATCTTATTATAATTTACCAATGTGAGATAATTTAACTAAAATTTGTAGTCTTATTTATAATATAAAACATCACCGTAACTTATTTAATTGTTTCGATGTGGAATAATTTTAAGTTTGTAGTCTTATTAAGATCTTTTTTAAACTCAAAAGTTTTTTAAAAACAAATCAAAAAATAAGACTACAAATTCATGACCTCATCATAATTTAAGAAAACAATGATATAGAATTCCATCATAGTTTTTAAAAAAAACAATTTTTTTTTGTTGGTTGATATTTAAAGATAATGATTACTCTTATTTAGTAGAAATTTATAGCCTCATCATAATTTTCGATGTGGGAGAATTACTTAAGTTGGTTGATGTCTAAGAATTTCTTTTATTAATTTTATTTATAATATAGAATTTCATCACCTTATTATAATTTTTTAAGACTCAAGAGATTTATGTTTGATGATCTTTATAATTTTTCGAATATGAGATAGTTTTACTTAAGTTTATAGTCTTAATATATTTTAAGACTCAAAACATTTTTGGTTGATATCTAAGAGCATATGATTACTACGGAGTATTATTTATAATATAAAGTTTCATAACCTTATTACTGAGATTATTTTTACTTGATTGATATTTAAGAACGAATGAATATTCTTATTTATAATATAAAATTCATAAGTTCTTTTTAAGATTAAAAAAATACATCGTTACTCTTGTTTATAATATAGAATTTCATCATCCCACTATAATTTTCAATGTGGGATGATTTTAAATTTTTAGTCTTATATATTAAAATTTGTTTTAAGAATAAAATTTTTTTGGTCGATATTTAAAACTGAATGATTACTAATATTTATAATATAGAATTTCATCATCCCATCATAATTTTTCGATGTGGGATACTTTAAAAGTTTTTCTTGGTCGATATTTGAAATCGAATGATTACTCTTATACAATTTTTTTTTTATCTCTATCATAATTTTTCGATGTGGGATACTTTAAAGGTCTTTCTTGGTCAATATTTGAAACCGAATAATGATTACTCTTATTTATTAAAAAAAAAAATCTATCACCTCATCATAATTTTTTAATATAATATAAAATTTCATCACCTCATCATAATTTTTTAATATAGGATAATTAATTGAGGTTTATAGTCTTAAGAACTATTTTAATATTCAAAAGACTTTTTGATAGATATCGAAGAACGAATGATTACTCTTATTTATTATATAGAATTTCATCATCATATTATAATTTGTCGATGTGGGATAATCTTACAACTGTTATATGTAATAAATTCATCACATAATGTGAAACAAATAATATGAAGTTTATACTCTAATGAAAGCATTTTTTACCACGAATCTAATTATTTCATTTTTATATTTTATTTTACGATGATGTTTTTAAAAAAAGAATTCTAAAGGTTTTTATCTCAGAATGATAAAACATCATATTAATATAATAAATTAAATATATATTATAATAATAAATAATCTTACAACTGTTATATGTAATAAATTCATCACATAATGTGAAACAAATAATATGAAGTTTATACTCTAATGAAAGCATTTTTTACCACGAATCTAATTATTTCATTTTTATATTTTATTTTACGATGATGTTTTTAAAAAACGAATTCTAAAGGTTTTTATCTCAGAATGATAAAACATCATATTAATATAATAAATTAAATATATATTATAATAATAAATAAGAAACTTAATAAATAATATGATCATATGATAAATAATCAAACTTACATTGATGATGTACATCGTTAAGTAAGAAACTTAATCAAACTATATCGTTATAATAAATAATATGATCAGATGATATTAGTAATCAAACTTAATTTCAGCTAAGTTTTTAGTCATAAGAGCTCATTTTAAAACTCAAAAGAATGTATATATGATTACTCTTATTTATAATATAAAATTGCATCACCTAAATTCAAAAGTTTTTTGATTGATATCTAAGAACGAATTAATTTTTTGATTCATATCTAATAACGAAAAATTAGTCTTATTATAATATAGGATTCTATCGCCTCATCATAAATTTTCGTTGTTGGATAATTTATTCAAGGTTTATAGTCTTAAGATCTGCTTTTAAGAGTTTAGAAAAACACACAATTACCCTTATTTACTCCGTATAATATAGAATCATCACCTTGTTTTAATTTTTTCGATATGGGATAATTTTAGGTTTGTAGTCTTTTTAAAAGCTTTTTAAGACTCAAAAGATTGTTGGTTGATATTTAAAACCAAAAGATTACTCATTTATAATATAGAATTTCATCACCTCATCATACTTTTCGATGTGGTATATTTTGTCGATGTAGGATAATTTAACTAAAATATAGAAATCTGTCGATGTAGGATTATTTAACTAAAATTTGTACTTTTATTCATAATATAGAATTATCACCATACCTTATTTTAATTGTTTTGATGTGGGATAATTTTAAGTTTGTAGTCTTATTAAGACCTTTTTTAAACTCAAAATATTATTGATTGATATTTAAAAACGATGATTACTCTTATTTAGTAGAAATTCATAACTTCATCATAATTTTTCAACGAATTAGTTAAATTGGTGATGTCTAAGGAAGAATTATTATGTCTTATTTATAATATAGAATTTCATCACCTTATTATATTTTTTTTACTTAAGTTTAATGTCTAAGAAAGAATTTTTAATAGTTTTATTTATAATATAAAATTTCATCACCTTATTATAATTTTTTACTTAAGTTTATAGGCTTAAGAACTTTTTTTAAGACTCAAAAGATTTTTGTTTGAAGAAATTTTAAAAATTTTTGAATGTGGGATAGTTTTACTTTAGTTTATAGTCTTTATATATTTTTAAGACTCAAAAGATTTTTGGTTAATATCTAAGAGCACATGATTACTCTTATTTATAATATAAAGTTTCATCACTTTATTATAATTTTTCGATGTGAGATTATTTTTACTTAAGTTTGTAGTTTTATTAAGAGACTTTTACTCCCTCCGGTCATTATTTATTGCCCCATTTCCTTTTGCACGTAGAATAATGAATGAATATAAAATGGTAAAGAAATTATGGTGGGGTAGTGAAGAATGAATATAAAATGGTAAAGAAATGAATGGTGGGCCTTAAAGTGTAAAATTCAATGGCATTTCTTGTAAATAAAGGATAGAAAGAAGGATAATATGGTAAGAGGGTAAGATATAAAAGGAAAGTTGAGAAGTGAGGCAAAAAATAAAAATCTTCCAAATAAGGAAAGTGGGGCGAAAAATAGTGACCGGAGGGAGTAAAAGCTTAAAAGTTTTTTTGATTGATTTTTAAGAACGAATGACTTATCATAATTTTTCAATGTTGTATAATTGATTTAAGTTTATAATTACATAACCCGATGTGGGATAATTTATATGTTTTTCTTGGTTGATATGTATTTAAAACCGAATGATAACTCTTCTTTATAATATAAAAATTCATCACCTCATCATAATTTTTCGATGTAGAATAATTACTTAAGGTTTATAGTCTTAGGAACTCTTTTTGAGATTCAAAAGACTTTTGGTAAATATCGAAGAACTTATTATTACTCTTTATTTATAATATAGAATTTCATCATCATATTATAATTTGTCGATGTGGTATAGTTTTAAAACTGTTATATGTAATAAATTCATCACATAATGTAAAACAAATAATATGATATTTATACTCTAATGAAAGCATTTTTTACCACGAATCTAATTATTTCATTTTTATAATTTATTTTATGATAATGTTTTTAAAAAATGAACTCTAAAGGTTTTTAACTAAGATATAATAGATTAAATATATATTGTAATAATCAAAAGATTATCTAATTGATTTTTTTTTTAATTATTTATGATACTTTCCTAATTTGAGGTTTGATGGAACGGACCAATGAGATCGCTCGAAAAAAGCCTAATATATATATATATATATATATATATATATATATATATATATATATATTGATTGATTGATTTGAATTGGTGTTTTTATACTTAAGAATTTTACATAAAAAAATTATACGGAGTATCATAATTCTTTTTTACCTTAAAAATTTAATTAAAAAAATATATATTTACCAAAATAAATAAATAAGTTAATAAAAAAAAAATATACGATTATCCTAAAAAAACATACGGAGTAATATTAAATAAAAGGAAGGAATCTAAAATACATAAAAATATTTTCAAATTATCATACTTCCTTAACATTTTGCTAAAATTAAAATTAACTTAACTTTATTTGAGTAAGTTCAAAATATTAATTTTTTGGGATTTTCTACACGGTATCCCTACCTTTTCTATGTCTATACATGGTACCCTTGAAGTTTACTACTCCCTCTGTATTTTTTTATATGACGTTTTGTTTTTTCGAGGTGATCAGGCTTTGACTTTACTTTTATGGAAATATATTATTCCAAAAATTTTAAAAATTGCACCATAAAATTCCTTATAAAAAGAGCTTTCAAATGAATATACATTTCATAGTATTTTTTATTATGTTATGAGAGATATTGAAAAGAGAAGGAGTTGTCTCGAAAAGTGAGAGTGACTTATATTAAAAAACAGAGGGAGTATTAATTTAACTAGCTCCCCGAATTTTTGTTTCCATCAAGTTTTGTTGTTAAATTATGTTTTTAGCGTAAGATTAAGACTTCAATATCATTTAACTTAGATAATTAACGAGTAATTGAGCTTAATTTAAGTGTTATCAGTTGATTTGACAATATAACGTCAAAAATATAATTCGTTTAGATTCGGAGTATAACTGCAAACAGGTACAAAATTGTTAGTTTAAGTTCAATTATCGGTTAATTAAGTATGTTAAAATGTTAAATGACGTTTAACTTTTAATCTTGAGCATAAAAAGATAATTTGTTGCCAAAACTTGACAGGAAAAAAAGTTTAGGGGTACCAAAGAAAATTTTAGTAAAATATAAGGTTACCATGTATACATGTAAAAATGGTAGGGGTACCAGATAGAAAAGTAAAAAATTCAGGGGTATCACGTGGAAAATCTCTAATTTTTTTTATTAATAAATTAACTTTAAATGAAAAATTAAATAAAAGAAAACTGTATAATGCTTAAAAGAAATACAAATTACGAAGTAATAATTTGTTTTAAAAAAAGCGAAAAAAATATATTAAAAAAAATAATTAAACTTTTCCAAAATTACAAATTAATTTTTTCTTTGAGGGGAAAAGGGGTCGGATTATATTAAGTCGAAAATTACAATTTTTTTTTTGGTGAAAAGTGGAGTTGTATTATATTAAATCAATTTCCGCGAGCGCTAAAATCGCGTCCGGAAAAGAAGATACATACACCAAGTCCTACCCACTTCTCGGGCATAATCGAGCGACATGATGTGCCACCGTATTGCCCTCGCGCTTAACATGTGACCAACTACAATGGACAAAACAATTTCTAAATGACAAGATATCAGAACCCCCCTCGATCCCTTATCACGCTTAATTGCCTCCACAATGGTCCGGGAATCGCTTTCAACAATCATGTGATCAAAATGTGATCAAAGTCAAAAATTACAAATTAAATTAATTGATACTCTATTATTGATTTGCCAAATCAATACTCCCTCCGTCCCAAAATGATTGTCCCATTTTATTTTTGCACAATAATTAAGAAAATTGTGTAATGATGGGTATATAGGCAATTATGACTACTTTATAGGGTGATGTGTGAGGTGGGGTGGGTTAATGAAATGACAAAATGGTAAATACTTTGTCTTAGTAGGGACATAGTTGTAAAAAAATATAGACTAAAAAGGAAAGTTGAGAAATTGGACAATCTTTAAGAATATACCCAAAAAGAAATACGGGACAATCTTAGTGGAACGGAGGGAGTATATCTTTAAAAATATCTAGGAATTTTTTTTGTTATTCGTTTAGGAAATATTTAAGTGGTTCCGATATTAAAAAATATTTACTATAATAGAACGAACAAAGATATCAATTTTACTTTAAAATAAAATCTTACCAAAAATTATCATATTTTCTAGGAATGAAGATGAATATTTCCAAAATGTGATAATCTAAACATCTCATAATAATAAAATTATACTGTACTAACTAAGTTATCAATTGTTTTATTAAAATTAAGTTGACAATCCTTTATTTAAGTAAGTTAGAAAACTAAAAACTAATTTTTTAATTAATAAATTAACTTTAAAATGAGAAATTAATTATAAAGAAAATGTATAATAATGCTTAAAAGAAAGAAAAAAAATGCAAAGTAAGAATTACAATTAAAAACAAAAAAAATTAAACATTTCCATAATTAAAGGTAAATAAAATAAAATACGCATATATAAATTTAAAGGCAATTAAGAATAAAAACAAAAAAAAACCCAAAACATTATAAAATTAACTTAATTATTATATGATTACAAATTAACTAAGGGTGTAAAATTACTAACTTAACTCTAAACTAGTCATCCTAAGTTAAGTGGAATATGACACATTGACACATGTCACAATTTGATTAGTTGTGTATGGAAATCTCATGCACGTTGGGTAAGTGTAACCTTTTCGATTGAGAGATGTGAGTTGAGTGGGTGTGCTCTTTAATTCGGAGTAATGAATTTTAACTGATTTCTTGTTTGTGACAAAGTTAATAATAACCATTATAAATTTCTTATCGATTAAATAATACTACGTACTTATTTAGTTTAGATAAAACTAACCATTTGTTTTATCTAAACTTAAAAAAAAAACAATTTCTTAAACCCTAGGTTTTGTTTTATATAATCATGTATTTCGTTTATTATTTGACCTATCACCAATATGTGATAGATATATCCGTTATAAAGGAGACTTACTCTTGATTTTGTGCATGCATTAGATCTCTATCGGCGGATGAACTAATGATTCCTTGATTTCTCTTTCAGTATTGCATACTCCCCCTCATCCATTCAATTCTATATTCATATCATAATTTACGAAAGTACATGCTATGAATATAAAGAGTACATCAAAAATAATATCCCTCCATTCATATCCAAATATGTATTCTTTTTTGGGTCATTTAAATTCAATCGACCTCTTTTCTTTTTAATCTATTTTTTGAACCAACTATATCTATTCTAACATATTTACATCACATGTCACTGTGATACCATTATTAAGTATATTTGGATAATTAAGTGTTAATTTGTCTCTAATTATTGTATTTTTAATACGAGTATTATTTTAATACTTTTGTTAATCCTTGTGCAAATAGAAACGTAATATTTGGATATAATGTTGGTGATTTGAGTTAATTACCGTTCATTTGGTGTAGTCGGGGTTTAGTTACAAAGAAGGGTAAACTCGGTTTAGCTATATGACGAGTCGGGAGTGCGGAGTGCACGCTTGTCTAAGTCTAAAACGAGCTTACGGTTTGTATAAATGATCAAGTGAATATTTTGTACGTTTCCGTTTTATGCCCGTATGACATTTCGTTCGGAGTTCGGAACCCCGTATAATCGAGGTGGGTTGATTATCCATACGGTTACTCGTAGTTTTGTTGATTCTTATCATTACCAACCGTCGGGTTTGACGTGTGATGCTATGAATAATAGTAAAACTCCGTTTGATGTGTTGGCGTGGACATGCTTTGTATGCATGCATGCAAGTGGTTATGAAGGGTTAGGCATTTGATAACTACACTTGATTATTTTGGAAAAATACAAAAAAGAGGAGTGTGGGTACAGGGGCTCTCCTGTTTTCATTTTTGACGCACTTCTTTTTCTTTCTCTGTTAAGAAAACATTCAATCTCCATTGGTTCTTGCTCGAAAATTCTAGTGTCGGAATAAGAGTGTATTCTTGTAGTCTTATCCCACAAGAAAATCGTGTAACCCGGGACACGTTAGGGTCGATTATTCTTGAAGGAAAGTGATACCGTTCACGATTCTACAAAGTTATCCAAGCAATTATTGTACTTTTTCGTTGTTGTAATTTTAATAGTTTGTATTTGTAACTATTGTAATATTCGATATTGTTGTATCCCGGAGCAATATACAACAATCTTCAAGAATAATCCACAATGTCGAATGTGAAAGAGATGACAACGAAAATCGGAAAATTGGACAAGTTTGAGGGTGTCGATTTCCGGCGATGGCAAAAGAAGATGCATTTTCTCTTGACTGCTTTGGAGGTGGTATATGTTCTTAGCACACCGATACCGGAAGTGTTGGATGATGGTCCAATCGATCAACTTCGGAAGAGGAATAAATGGGAGAATGATGACTACATTTGTCGAGGGCACATTCTAAATGGTATGTCGGATTCTCTGTTTGATATTTATCAAAATGTTGAGTCGGCCAAAGATTTATGGGATCAATTAGAATCTAAATATATGGAGGATGATGCTTCAAGTAAAAAGTTTTTGGTTAGTAATTTTATGAATTACAAAATGATAGATTCTAGGCCGGTAATGGAACAATATAACGAGTTATTGCGTTTATTGGGTCAATTTGCTCAACATAAGATGGAAATGGATGAGTCAATTTCGGTGTCAAGTATTATTGATAAATTGCCACCTTTATGGAAAGATTGCAAACGGATGCTTAAGCATAAAAAGGAAGAGTTGAGTCTTGTTCAACTCGGTAGTCACTTGCGTATAGAGGAATCTCTAAGGGCGCAAGAGGATACTAAGGCCAAGGGTAAAATGGCTACGGATCCGTCTTCCATCAATGTGGTGGAAGGTGGTGAGGGTTCTTCTAATAAGAATAAGGGTAAAAAGAGGCCACATTCTAGTGTTAGCGATGATACCAACGTAGTACCTAAGGGTGCTTGTTGGATTTGCGGTAAATATGGTCACTTCAAAGCGGATTGTACCGTGAAAAGGAACAAAAAGGCAACACCGAAAGGGCCTTCTGGGCAGCGGTCTAAGGACAAAGGGCAAGGGTCTAAGGACCAAGGGCCACCTAAACATCAAGGTCAGAATCTAACTTGTGGTTTTAATTCGGTTGAGAATTATGTATCATTGATTTCTGAGGCATTTTATATGCAGGATGACGATGTTGCATGGTGGATTGACTCGGGTGCTACCAAGCATGTGTGTAGAGACCGTCGATGGTTTGAAGATTACAAACCGGTGAAAGATGGGTCCATCTTATTTATGGGAAACGAGTCAAAGGCTGCCATTGTCGGTGTAGGAACCGTGGTGTTGAAGTTTAGTTCCGGGAAATTTATTACCTTAAAACATGTATTACATGTGCCTTGTATTAGAAAGAATTTGGTATCCGGTAGTTTGCTTTCGAATGATGGATTTAAATTAGTATTTGAATGTGATAAATTTGTATTAAGTAAGCATGGATTGTTTATTGGATTTGGTTATTTATGTAATGGCATGTTCATGTTGAATTTGAATCATGATGATGTTGATCGTGCTATGGTTTGTAGTGATGTTAATACATCGGTTTTGTGACATGCTAGATTAGGTCATGTTCATTTCAAAAGAATGATGTTAATGTCTAAAAATGAGTTGATTCCATCTTTTGACATAAAAAATGTGAATAAGTGTAACACTTGCATGTTGACTAAAATTGTTAGGCAACCTTTTCCTAGTGTTGAAAGATCGACTTCGGTTTTGGAACTTATTCATAGTGACCTATGTGATTTGTATGCTACACCGTCTTTGGGTAATAAAAGATATGTAGTAACTTTTATAGATGATTGTACTCGTTTTTGTTATGTATTTTTGTTACACACTAAAGATGAGGCAATGGACATGTTTAATATCTATAAAAGTGAGGTTGAGCTTCAATTGTCTTCTAAGATTAAGAAGATGCGTACCGATAGAGGTGGTGAATTTTATGATCCATCCTTTTTCGAATCATGTGGTATAATACATGAGGTAACGGCACCGTATACGCCACAGCAAAATGGCATTGCGGAGAGGAAAAACCGTACTCTTAAAGAGATGGTAAATTCCATGTTATCTTACTCGGGTTTGAGTGAGGGTTTTTGGGGGGAAGCAATGTTGACGGCTTGTTACTTGCTTAATAGGACTCCGAGTAAACGGAATACTATAACTCCATACGAGCTTTGGAATCAAAGAAAACCAAACTTAAATTATTTACGAGTTTGGGGTTGTAGAGCGGTAGTAAGACTACCGGCACCTAAGATTAAAACCTTAGGTGAAAGAGGCATTGATTGTATATTCATTGGATATGCTATGCATTCCAAGGCATATCGGTTCTACGTCATTGAACCGAATGATTCGGTGTCGGTTCATACCGTCATTGAGTCAAGAGACGCCATCTTTGATGAGTCTCGGTTTACATCAATGCAAAGGACAAAAGATATTACTCCTAGAAATATTGGAGTAGAGGTGGCGGATAATGTGTCATCTCAAGATGAGCCTATTGTGCTTCGGAGAAGTAAAAGGGCTAGGAAAGAAAAATCTTTTGGATCCGACTCCCAAATTTATTTGGTGGAAGGGACGAGAGACGAGGTGGGATTCCAATATTCATATTGCTACAATGTGGATGAGGATCCTAGGACATATAAGGAGGCTATGAAGTCTCAAGATGTCTCATTTTGGAAAGAAGCCATCAATGATGAGATGGATTCCATTATGGGGAATAACACGTGGATCCTCACGGATCTTCCACGTGGTTGCAAACCTCTGGGTTGCAAGTGGCTTTTCAAAAGAAAGATGAGAGTCGATGGGACAATCGACAGGTTTAAAGCCCGGTTGGTCATCCAAGGGTTCAGACAAAAGTAAGGTATTGATTATTTCGATACCTATGCTCCGGTTGCTAGAATCTCCACTATTAGGTTGTTGATTGCTCTAGCGGCAATTAATGATCTAGTTATCCATCAAATGGATGTCAAGACGGCGTTCTTGAATGGAGATTTGGAAGAGGAAATTTATATGAGGCAACCGGAAGGTTTTATTATGCCAGGTAATGAGCATAAGGTTTGTAAGCTTGTTAAATCCTTGTACGGACTCAAACAAGCTTCTAAGCAATGGCATCAAAAATTTGATGAAGTTATCTTGTCAAATGGTTTTAAGCTTAACCAATGTGACAAGTGTGTATATAGCAAGTTTGATAAAACCGGTGATGGTGTAATCATTTGCTTGTATGTAGACGACATGTTGATTTTTGGTACTAACCAAAATCAAGTTGACCTCTGTAAAGAGTTTTTGTCGTCTAGTTTTTCCATGAAAGACATGGGGGAGGCGGATGTGATCCTTGGGATCAAGATAATTCGGAATAGCGATGGGATTTCATTAACACAATCACATTATATTGAGAATGTGTTGAAGAAATTTCATTGTGAGAATGGTACTCCGGCAAACACTCCCATGGAACCGGGTGAGAAACTCGAGCCTAATTCGGGTGAACCGGTATCACAACTTGAGTATGCTCGGGTCATAGGCTGCTTGATGTATGCTATGACTAGTACCAGACCGGACATTGCGTTCGCGGTTGGAAAGCTTAGTAGATACACGAGTAACCCAAGTAGTCATCATTGGCGTGCGGTAAATCGTGTTCTAAGGTATCTTAAGTCCACTAAGGATTTTGGATTAACTTATGTGGGATATCCTTCGGTCTTAGAAGGGTACTCCGATGCAAGTTGGATAAACAATGTGGAGGATCACTCCTCTACTAGTGGTTGGGTGTTCTTGCTTGGAGGAGGTGCCATATCATGGGCCTCTAAAAAGCAAACATGTATATCTGACTCGACCATGGAGTCGGAATTTATAGCCTTGGCTGCGGCCGGAAAAGAGGCGGAATGGCTTAGGAATTTGGTATATGAAATTCCGTCATGGCCAAAACCGATGTCACCCATTTCTATCAATTGTGATAATTCAAGTACATTGGCTAAGGCATATAGTCAAGTGTATAATGGTAAGCCGCGACATATAGGCGTTAGACATAGCGCTATACGTGAGTTGATCACTCATGGGGTGATCTCGGTGGTGTTTGTGAGATCTCAATATAATTTAGCCGATCATTTGACGAAAGGATTGGCTAGGGACTTGGTGAACAAGTCGGTTATCGAGATGGGTCTTAAACCCCTATAAGTCTTTGGTGGTAGGATACCCAATTCCCCTCTAATATGACGTTGGAGGCAGAATTCAATGTGGAAGGCCTACTATCATTGACTTGAGCATGTAAAATATCCCGAAGGTATGTGCTATTAATCTGCATGATTAGGTTGAAGTGAAATCTTCTTAATGGATATTTGACAAAGTGCAAATGCAGGTGCACGATTAAATATTCACCTATGTGAGACATGAAGTTAGCCGCTTCAAAGAGGTTCGGGGTTGACTTCTCATATGTTTTCACGAACGGATATGGACACGAGGCTGTTAATTAGTGTCGGTTTTACTTATGGAGATTTCAGCTTATGTGTATGATTATCTTCACGTATTCAATATGGGTAAAGGGGTTCAATGCTTAGACACACCCCGATACACCGAATATCTGGAATGTGTAATTATACTAAGTGTGGACATGACGTAGGTCCACCCCGACGCGGCCACGCGCGGGTTTTGGGTTAGGCGAATGCACCTCCATATGAGAAGGATCGAATTGAAATTTAAGTCGAAATGGAGTCGCCACCGAATTTTATGGTTATTCGGAACCATTCGAGCCCACTCTATATCGCCATGGTCCATACACAAAGTATGGCCCATTTTGGTTTGAGAGTTTATTGGGCTCGTCCCTTTGCATATCGATATAGATGCCGACTTGGGCGGTTAATCGTATATTGAATGACTCTCGTTGCCAATGGATTTGGACATCCGGAAACCACGGTTCTGAGTAAGGGGTGAGGGTACGTGTTGGGAAGCCCACTAAGGACACCCAACCCCGCCCGCTCTTAGCGGCCTCTACTAGGACATCGTTTGACTTTTTAATATGCGCGCTAGTAATTCGGTGAAATGTTATGCAAACAGCGTTTTAGCTAAGCATGCGAATTAAATGTGAGCTACATCAATTTAATGCATCTAATTTATTGTCGAAGTGATTTAGCATGCGAGGGTTCATTTAAAAGCGGTAAAACGCAAATAAATAAAGCAAAGCAAAAATAAATCGATTACAAGTTACACGGGCGGAATACAACCCGGAATTCACAATACGGCGTACAATAGGATAATTGAAATATACAATTGGAATAACGAGCAATAATTATAAACGGACCCGTGTATAAACTAGACCGTGATTTTGTGTAGGTGGACGAACTTTAATTAGTTACGCATTATATTGCGTATTAATCAAAGGACGGAGGTTCGAGACCTAGACGTGGTGCTAGCCTGATCTCGAACCTCGATGCCTTGTCGCGATTTATCACCTCGAGAAATGGAGTCTAAATTAATTATACGTCGGATACGACTAAAGAGTCGTCGGCATAAAATTAATAGTGTGAGACCGTCGATCAAAATCGTTTATGTGTCGTGATATGCATGAATTTTGAAAAGGAGATCACGTGATTGACTTTACACGTGTCGACTAAGTCGTAAAAAAAAGACGAGGCTCGAATGTTGCATTAAAGCTCTCGGATTTCTGGGCTACAGGACCCACTCGGCCGAGTCATGGCCTGACTCGGTAGAGTGTGTCTTTAAATTAGCTACTGCCCGTTTTTTAAGGTGCTACTCGATCGAGTAGCAGGTGTACTCGGTCGAGTGGCACCTGTACGAGTTGTGACTCGTTTGTTTTAATGTGCTTTAAATCGATAATTGGCCGAGTCAAATAAAAATATTGACGGATTTAAATTTAACTCGGTTTGTCGGTATTATAATCATGTCTTGTATGATTATAATACCGTTATCGGAATTTTGTAGAAAAGGTTATTGTTTGATAAAAATTTGATTAGTGACGGAATTGCGCCCCTCTACGTCACGACGTCGATATTAATCCTTACGGATTGTGTGACGTCGGTTTTCGTGTCAACGGGTTCCATACTAATTGGAAATGGGATTGAATGCGTTCAACTATGACTTTAGATTGATTATCATAGTTCAACGCATTCGAAACCGAATGCTAGAATGTATTTACGCGATATTATGACGATAATGATAATAAAGAAAAGATGATACAAAAATAAAGACGCGAAAGTACGACAATATTAATGCTACTATGATTACGATTATAAATACGATATGAAAATACGATAAATGAAAATGAGATTAGAAGAAAAGAGATCGAGATGGGGTTTAGGACACCCTCAACATACATGCTTAGTAATGACCTCGGAAATGGACTCGTAATAGCGGCACGGGCTTGGGAGTATCGAGGATGTATGCGAGTTATGGTGTGTATATGTGTGTATGCTTCGCCGGTTCTCCGAGGGACGAGGCTCGGGTTTGATGTGTTTTGCCTAGGGTTGCTAGGGTCATAGTGTCGTGTGTATGGGATGTTGCAAAAGTGTTTCAAAGTGTTGTCAAGAAGTTGTCTTTTTGAAGTGTGTGTTGTGCTTGGGGTCATGGGGTATTTATAGGGAGCCCCGACCCCGGGTCACTCGACCGAGTGGCGCGGGTGCACTCGGTCGAGTGCCTTCGTGAATGAACCTGGACGGGTTCAAAGGGGCTCCACTCGATCGAGTGGCCAATCCACTCGATCGAGTGGATCAATTAGGCCGGGTTATTTTGGGCGTGATTGCCCTTGATTTGTGCTTAATTGATTGTGATTGATTTGGATAGGTTTGGATTGATTTTTGGCTGATTTTGAATTGTGGCGCAAGTTTCGAGACGTACTTGGCTGATTTCTGAGACGGTTTCGTCTTTGACCGGGTTTTGACCCGGTCGCTAAAAGACGGGATTTATCTTTGGTGTCGGTTTTGGCCCAAATTAGTCTTGTTTGACTCGGAACGACCCACTGGGCCTGAATTTGAGGTCTGTTTTGTGAGATTTTTACTCCACTAAAAGTCCATGTCGGATATTATTGATTCCGAGCCCAAGTCCGAGTATACTAAGTCATGTTTGCGTCCGATCATCATCGGGTGTTTTTTGGGAACTGCTATAGACACCTGGCGGTCAAATTTTGGGTGTCTACAGAGCCCTCACTCTGACTGAGGCTTGGACAAGGCGAAAGTCAGAGTAGCTACCAAGTCAATTAAGACCTGGTAGGCTTCCGTTCGGGTCGTTTATAGTCCGTTAGACTTGCGTGAAGGGCTCGCCAGCCATAAGTCAGAAATCATACCTGAGCTGATGATGATACTTCGTGGGGAATCGGACTTGTCGCCTAAGTCCTGGGTGTGCCTATATGTGGGCTCATCCCGTACCATTCCGGGGAAAATGCCGCCTTGGGCTTCCGTTGGGGAGATTTTAGAGGGTTGCATGTCCCTATTTGAGTCGTACCTGTAAAAGTCACATAAAACGTATGCAACACGTAGGTAGTAAAACGACTCGTGCTGGGGAAAATGATTTTTTTTTTTTTTGAATTTTTTGAAATCTTTGAAAGTTTTGAATTTTTGTGAATTTTGACGGATTGCTCGGGATGACTAAATTCCTATGTCTGTGAGGAAGAAACATGGGTCGGGCCTGTATGTTCTAGGCCCGCTTGGGCCAAGGAGGCACAGCTGCAGGGGATGCCCCATGGTTTTGATATTATAAATACATCACCCTGGTTCCTCTTTTTGTCACAATTCTCAAAAAGCTTCCTCTTCTCTTTTAAAAGAAAACTTTTATTCCTCTCAAGAAACTTAACATGGGTATCGACCGTCTGATCAACATGCTGCAAGATTGGTCACACCGTTTTAGGGATGCGAGCAAGGTAGTTCTGAGGCAGTCGGGTATATTCCAACTGTTCACGTTTCGTCAGTTGCACGTGGACCGTCACTTCCTTGATGCCTGTCTGACCTTCTGGGATGACACCCATCATGTCTTCGCCTTCCCTCGGGGCGAAATCTGTCCCCTCCCCGAGGAAATTGCTGCCATAGGAGGGTGGAATCCATTGCTCCGCCCTGCTGTCCCTTTCTCCGTTCGAGACCCTAGGAGGAAACTACGGGAATTTTTGGGGCTTTCTCACGCTGAAGTATCCCGCATGCTTGAGGGGGATACCGTTTCTCTGCTTGCCTTAGCTGAGAAGTTCATGAACCCGTATGACATCCGGGTTACGCCCATTCATAGCCGTAGGGCGTTCGCCTTCTGAATGCTGCACGTGTATGCCTTTGAAGGTCATATGGACCTGCTGTCTTGCATGGGTAGCGTTCGTCTTCTCGTTGTTGCTGATCTCATGGAGACGGAGTGCAGTCCCGCGTCGTTAATTACGGGGGAGATCATTCAGGGTTTGGACAACCGGAAGAGGGATGAGTCGGCCCGTTTTACGGGGAGCACCCGTCTACTGCAGGTATATCGTTTTTTTCGATTTTTCGATTTTTTTTTTTTTTTTTTTTTTTTTTTTCGCGATATAATGTTGCAGAGGACACTCGACCGAGTCACCCTGAGACTCGATCGAGTGCCCTCGTAGAGGAGCGTTCTGCCACGTTTTAGGGGTGTCACTCGATCGAGTGACCCCGGCACTCGATCGAGTGCCCTTATGCGGACGCCTGAATTCGTCCGAAATCTCATAAGCGCTTCCTTTTTTATTTTTTTTTCAGCTTTGGCTACTTGAAAGGTTGTCCAAGATCGAGCCTCCCCCCAACCCGAGTGAGTATTGGTTCAACCAGGTGACGACGAGGAGACGGCCCACCGATTCATCTTGCCTCGTCACTCAGAAATATTGGGAAGAAGAGCTGACGTTCCATCGTGGTCCGCTGATACGATGGGTGGTTTTATGGTGGCCGATTTATTCCTGGACGGGTTTGGCACCTGACGACAAGGCACGCTACCAGGTGATTCTGTCCTTTAGCCACACGGTTCACCTCTATCCCGACCGCATACTCAGGCAGTATGGGCGGACACAGCGTATCCCTGAGAATGAGGCGGTTGTGAGTGCACCTACCCCACTGACCGACATTTTGTGTGACACCTGGATTCAGAGATGGTATACTAGAGTTACTTGGTCCGTTCCCAAGCCGCTTCATTCTGCCTGGGTGTCTTATTCCTACGAGAAGTGGACCAAAGCCGAGACTGCCGAAGCTCGTGCTGCTCTGAAGATCGACGAGGCGTTCGACCTGCTTAGGCGAGAAAAAGTCAAAGACAACCGGGATTTCTTTGCTGAAGGGGAGACTCAAGCTCCCATAGTCCGTCTGAGGCCAAGTCAGAGAAGAAGAACTAGGACTCGAGCTAGAGGGTCCAATGCTAGAGGTGTTCAGGGGGAGGTGAGCCCCCAGACCGATTTGGAGAGGAGACTAGGGCCGAGACTTTCAGCCCAGGACCGACTTGGTCCTAAGGATAGGTTGCCGGAGCATGTACGAGCTCGACTTGGGCCCGTGACTATAGCTGAAGATCCTCTGTCGAAGAAGAGGACGCGGGTTAAGGAAGTTCCCGTTGTCATTCGGGAACGCCCTCCCCCGCCGCCGCCCCGGCGTCCGCGGGCCCCTCAAGACCCGAAAGACAAGGGTAAGGGCAAGATGCCCGGATACGACTAGTCTCTCTTTTATTATTATTTGAAATATTATTACTATTTTTGTAGTGTTTTTTTTTTTGTGGCTTTTTGTGGCTTTTTTGTAATTTTGAATTACCGAGTTTATCGGTGTTTTTTTTTTTTGGAATAATAAAAATATTATTAGTGAAACCATTTCTGTCTTTTTTCGTTATTGCAGTGGTTGTGCCCTTTTGAGGGGCTGCCTACGTATCCACAGTTAGTGGAATCAAACCAAACGTAGTTCGGGCGTAAATTTTTTGCAATTTTGAAATACACCAAGACTATGAGTTCAAGATGTGTGACAGTAGGATAGATAATCTTAACTTATTGACTTGCTTTATAAACTTTTGAAAAAGTGTTTAAATAAATTTTGCGAATGACATTGAGATAAGGTTTAGGGGTAGTAGCGTTTCAGCTGGTCTAGGTTGGTCGGGTTGACAAATTCATTTCCGTCCAGATCCGTCAGCATTACTGCTCCTCCTGATAGAACCTTCTTGACTAGGTATGGCCCAGTCCAATTGGGTTTGAATTTTCCCCTTGGGTCAACCGGTAGTAAGGCACGAACCGACTTTAGGACCAAATCGCCTTCTTTGATGTTCCTGGGCCTAACTCTTTTGTTAAAGGCCCGTTTGATTCTCTTTTGGTATATTTGGATGTTATTGAGAGCCCGGGACCGCCGTTCGTCTAAAAGAACCAACGAGTCATATCGAGCTTGAATCCAATCTGCTTCGGGTACTTGGCTTTCTAGCAGGATCCGGAGGGAAGGTACTTCTAATTCGATTGGTTGGACCGCCTCCATCCCATATGTCAAATAATATGGGGTTGCCCCGGTCCCAGTTCGGATCGATGTCCGGTACCCCCATAGGGCGAAGGGTATTTTGTCGGGCCAATCCCGATAATTATCAGCCATCTTTTTTAGTATGGTGACAATTGTTTTATTAGCAGCTTCTACCGCTCCGTTTGTTTGGGGGCGGTAAGGCGAAGATGTGTGTCTCTGGATTTTGTATTTTGCTAGCAAAGTAGCGGTTTCTGCTTGGAAGTGGGTCCCGTGATCACTGATAAACTCATGGGGGATCCCGTACCGGCATATGATTTTATTCTGGATAAATTTGGCCACGTGCTTGGCGTTCAAGACACGGTATGATTCAACTTCGACCCATTTGGTGAAATAGTCGATCGCCACCAAAATAAAACAGTGACCCCCCGTTCCGGAAGGATTCACCTTTCCAATTATGTCAATCCCCCATGTCGAAAATGGCCATGGTGATGTCATGGTGTATAATAGGGATGACGGCATGTGTCGAATATTACCGAAAATTTGACAATTATGGCAGTGTTTGACATATGATTGACAGTCGGCTTCCATACTGTTCCAGTAGTATCCGAGCCTCATGATTTTTCGGGCTAGCATATGGGCATTCATATGCGGACCATTTTCGCCGTCATGTACTTCGGCCATTACCTTTTCGGCCTGTGTTTTGTCGATGCATAAGAGTAAAGCCCCTTGTGCCGTCTTCTTGTATAATTGACCGTCGTCCGTACGAATGAATTGGGTAGCCAGTCTTCGCAGGGCTTTCTTGGCCCGGTTTTCAGTTCCTGGTGGATATTCTCCCGTAGTCAAATAGGTTAGAACAGCCTGATACCAAGGTTCTGGATCGGTGATCTCAATATCTTGAATGGCGTTGACATAGGCCGGCTCGGACCGTCTTTCGACACAGATTTGCATACTGGGCATATGTTCCGGGATGTTTAGCAAGGACGCTAATTTGGAAAGTGCATCCGCGAACTGGTTTTCTTCGCGTGGGAGGTAGATATATTCTACCCTCTGGAATTGTTTCTCTAGAATCCTTACTCGTGCTTGGTAAGCCACGAGATTGGCATTCCGAGTTTTCCATTTTTGAAGAGCTTGATTGATGACTAAGGATGAGTCCCCGTGAACCCGGAGATTTGTAATGCCCAAGTCAGTTGCTGCTTGTAACCCGTGGATGCATGCTTCATATTCGGCCGCATTGTTGGTTACATCAAAGTCTAATTTGATGGACAACGGGGTGTGTTCCCCTTGGGGTGAGATTAGGAGAATACCGACCCCAAAGCCTCGAAAATTGGATGCTCCGTCGAAATACAAGTCCCATGTTTCGGTGTCAGTATGGAATATGTCTTCATCAGGAAAGGCCCAAGTGTCGGTATAGCCCTCTTCAGATATCGGACTATTGGCGAGGAACTCGGCTACTACCCGGCCTTTGATAGCTTTTAGCGGAACGAATTTGAGGTCAAACTCAGCTAGCATTAGAGTCCATCTGGACATTCTACCGTTGAGAATGGGCTTTTCGAACAAATATTTGATCGGGTCCATTTTGGACAGGACGTGTACCTCGTGACTGAGCATGTAGTGTCTGAGCTTTTTAGTGGCCCAAACCAGAGCTAGGCATGTCTTCTCAAGCATTGTGTACTTGCACTCGTATTCTAGGAACTTTTTACTGATGTAGTAAATAGCCCTTTCTTCTGAATCGACTGTCTGGGCCAGCATAGCCCCCGTGGCTGTCTCAGTCGTTGTTAGGTATAACGATAGAGGCAAACCGGGTTGAGGTGGCATTAGTACCGGCGGAGCAGACAGGATTTCCCTGATTTTGTCGAAGGCCGCTTGACATTTATCGTCCCATAGCACCCGTTCTCCTATCTTCAGTTTCTTGAAAATGGGCTCACACACCATGGTTAGCTTTGAAATAAAACGGCTGATGTATTGGACTTTCCCGAGAAATCCCCTTATTTCTTTTTCGGTCTTGGGAGGTTGCATCTCGGTGATGGCTTTGATTTTAGCTGGGTCGACCTCGATGCCACGTTGGCTAACGATATGGCCCAGTAATTTGCCTGATCTTACCCCGAAACTGCATTTTTGAGGGTTTAACCTCATATTGTACTTACGCAAGCGGGCGAAGAATTTTCTTAGGGCAGCGACATGCCCATCTCGGTTTTTAGACTTGACGATCATGTCATCGACATAAACCTCCACTTCCCTCTGCATCATGTCGTGTAATAAGGTCGTGGCTGTTCGTTGATAAGTGGCCCCGGCGTTAATGAGCCCAAACGGCATAACTGTATAACAATAAGTACCCCATGGTGTAGTGAAAGTGGTTTTACCCATGTCTTCTTCTGCCATTTTGATTTGGTTGTATCCGGCATACCCATCCATAAATGATAAAAGGGCGTGATCTGGTGTATTGTCCACCAATATGTCGATGTGTGGCAACGGAAAATCGTCTTTTGGGCTGGCCTTGTTAAGGTCCCGGAAATCTACACATACCCGAACCTTGCCGTCCTTCTTGGGTACCGGCACAATGTTCGCAACCCAGTCTGGATATTCAGACACTTGTATAAAGCCTGCTTTGAATTGTTTGTCTACTTCTTCCTTGACTTTGAGAGACCACTCGGGCTTCATTCTTCGAAGCTTCTGTTTTACCGGTTTACACCCATCTTTGATGGGTATACGGTGTTCGGCTATTTCTCGGTCTATACCCGGCATGTCCTTGTAGGACCATGCAAAGACATCCTTGAATTCTTGGAGGAGGCTTGTGAGTTGTTGTCTCTCCTCGGGGTCTAAGGATAACCCTATTTTAAGCATCTGGGGCTCTAAGGTAGTTCCCACATTGATAGACTCAGTTTCTTCGATTACCGGGTCTCGGGATTCCCTCTGCTCTAGCTGCTCGATCAGATGTGGGGGTAGGGACACCTGTTCATCGGGTTTCTCAATGTCATTGCAAAAAGTATTTTTGAAAGCATTTTGAAAATAAGCCAAGTCATAAGCGGAACGGTTTTCGTTATTATTGATAGAGAATTTGGAAAACAGCTCGAAGAGAGCGGCCATCTGATCATTGGTCAGAGGCGGGATTGGGAGTGCTCTCGGGACAGACCCCGAGGCTCCGGTGGCAGTGACTACAGGGAGAGGGGTTACAGCTTGGACTCTAGCATCAGACCCCTTAGACTCGAATACAGACTCGGACTCAGACTCTGACTCGGACTCAGACTCGGACTCAGAATCGGTGTCTGGCACGTCTCCTTCCCCGGTGGTCAGCTTGTAGACTCGGCCTTGACCGTCGGTCCACTTGACGGTCTTCTTCCAGCTTCTTTTCCCGGTATCAGCACCGACTTCCGAGATCAGCTTCGAAGGGTCGAACTTGTTGCTTCGAAGGATCAGGTTCACCAAGTCTTCTTTGGGGTTCGGGACAGCTTTGTCTTCCCCGAATAGGAGTCCCAGCACGGGCCCGGCATTGTCAGTACCCTCTTTGGATTCAGCTTGGAGGAGGGCAAATATGTCATCTGGAATGTAGTTGCATTCCCGAGCTAGTGCAGCCTCGGGATGCGTGATGGTTGGTTGATATAGGCCAACTTGAATAGCTCCAAATACGGGTGTGACGAAGTAATCACTCAGTCTTGGGCTATAAGGGCCCAAGTAGGTACCCTTGATGATGTTGCAGGCCTTCTCAATCCCTGCTCGGACCACATTTCCCGGGGTTATAGCATACCCTAAACCGAAGTGAGATTCCCCATCATTCAGGACCTCAATAATCTTCCCAGCTGGAAGATATGGCCTCGAAGTAGCCCCTGGTAAGTACCCCAAGTTTTGTAGCATCGTGTCGATGCTTGTGGTGAAGTAGGGCCTAAAAAGGATTTCTTCTTCAATCATCCCTACAAAATCGAACCCCCAAAGGTCGGTGCGGTCCGTAGTGTTACAGCTAGCCACGGTTATAGGGGTTGCTTCTAAGGTGATAATACCGTCTTGTAGGGGCATTTTGATCTTTCGGTGCAGAGTAGAAGATACCGCCTTCACAGCATGGAGCCATGGTCTTCCCAGGAGTAGATTGAAGGAAGAGGTGACATCGATCACCTGGAATTCTAGCTCTTTCTCGATTGGGCCGGTCACAATAGTCAACTTGACGGCCCCGGAAACTGCTTTTGGGCTTCCATCGAAAGCCTGGATAGTGTGGGCAGTTGGTATGTAGTCGGCCTCGGTAATCCCGAGGGCTTTGGCAGTCCTTAGCGGGAGGACGTTCACCGCGGACCCATCGTCAACTAGGGTCATCGGAAGATACTTACCCCGGCAAATCACTGTGATGTATAGGGCCAGATTGTGAGAGACCCCGAACGGTGGTAGGTCGGCATCTGAGAAGGTGATTGATGGGCCTTCTCCTTTGGACCTGCTCTTGAGGTAAGGTAAAATAGTGGCTACCATTTCAGTAGGGGTAACCTGGGAATCGACCTTGATCTGATCGAGAGCCTTAGTAAGTGTCTCTCGATGTTCTTGTGAACTAACCAAGAGTTGCCATATAGTGAGGTCAACTCGGGTCCTTTTCAATTGTTTAACAAGAGCCGTATCGGTGCTTGGTTCTTCAATGGCTTCTTCCGTCCTGGTAAGTTCAGTGACGGTTGCCTGGACTGAGCCGTCTTTGGTGAGGGAATTACCGGCTAAAGCTTTGGATTTAGCCTTCCTGACTTCTTCGAGGGTAACGGGGACAGTTTCCCCTTTGGCGAGGTATACATCTTCTTCATCATCGAACCAGATCCCATTGATTTGTGGGAGGAAAGGAGAGATAAGATGAGAACAGTCTATCACCTCACCGGTGAAGATGGCATGAGAGCTAAAGGGGTTGTCCTTGTTGCTTGGCTTGTCCCCGGCTAGTGGTATTTTCCCGCTCTCAATTAAATCCTGAATTAGATGCTTCAGCTTCCAACACTTCTCGGTGTCGTGCCCATTGCCTCGGTGATATTGGCAGTAGGCTTGGGCGTTGTAGCTCTTGGAGCGTTTTTCGACTGGGACTTCGGGAGTTGGGCCTATCGGCTGGACCAGGCCTTTGGAAGATAGCATTTGTAAGGCATATGTATAGGTAGTCCCTATATCAGTGAATACCCTATGAGGGACGTTTTCTTTTGGATGAGGCATCCAAAAGGTTAACCGTGTCGAAGATGCTTCGGGTTGCGGCCGGAGGTTTGGTAGTGGATGAGGAAGCTCCTTGGTAACCCTTGTTAGAGGCCTTAGTCAGGCTCTCTTGCCTTAGATCATCTTCAATTCTCATGCCCATTTCAGTAAGAGTGGTGAAATTGGGTATGACAGCATACCGGAGGTGAACCCGGTAGGAAGGGAGGAGGTTCTTGACAAAGGCCTCCACTAAAGTCTTCTCACTGGGCTTATCGACCAGTTTGACACTCTCGGCCCTCCAGCGTTGGAGGTATTTGGTAAAGCCCTCCTTAGGTTCTTGGGCCATAACCTCTAGGGACCGCATAGTGGTTTGGATCTCGGTGTTATCAGCATAGTTCCGAGCGAATTCCGTAGCCACATCGTCCCAGGTTAAGAACTTCTTTGGGTCTAGCCTGTAGTACCAGGCCTTTGGGTGTTTCTCCAGAGATGCAGCAAAGAGGTTCTTAAACATAGAAGAGTCCACCCCCTTAATGGCCATGAACTCCTTGAAGGCCCGCACATGTAGTAGCGGGTCTTCAGTCCCTTCGAACATAGGTAGGCCCGTGAGATTCAGGTTTGCGGGCAGTTTATCACTTACCGGGTTGTAATCCCGACTATTCTCCCGATGGATGTTGTTATTCCCGGTTAAGTAGACTTGTTCTTCCAATCGGCGGACCGAGCTAACTAGTTCAGTTAGGGGTTCCGTGACCCCGGTGTTAGGAGTCCTTTGTTCCACTGTAGCTAAGCGAGCAACAATGGCCACTTGGCCGGCCCTCATTTCAGTCAGTTGGGCTTCGATGTCGGCTTGCTTCTCGATTATGGCATCTAGAGAGGTTTGAAGACTGTTCAAAGTGGCCATCCTTTGAGCGTGTCTGGTTGCCGGTGGCCTGTCTGTAAGAACACCACGTAATCAGGAACCGAACCCAGACCTTGGAATTAAAACAAGTACATCCCGAGCGACCCGAAAAAAGAAAGGACTCGAGAAAGACATCTAGACGGATGACTCGTAGGTGATGTGACTTCCTTAAGATTTCGGCCTTGGTGAGCCTAGTCCCGTTCGAAGGAAGGTTCACGTGAGACTAATCCCCAGACTTTGGACTCGAGTGTGCAGACGGGCCCTCCTTTGTAGGAGTATGTCCTACGTAGGTGGGCTTTGCCTTAGTCTAATAAGGCAGACTGGGGGTGGGGAGGAAACTCGTGATATAAGATCAACAGAGTTTCGATGCTACAGACCTTGACGACTTACGACATCCTAAGTCTACTAGTGTCGTAATTAAAGGTCGTCAAGGTCTGTAGCGTCGAAACTCTGTTGATCTTATATCACGAGTTTCCTCCCCACCCCTAGTCTGCCTTATTAGACTAAGGCAAAGCCCACCTACGTAGAACATACTCCTACAAAGGAGGGCCCGTCTGCACACTCGAGTCCAAAGTCTGGGGATTAGTCTCACGTGAACCTTCCTTCGAACGGGACTAGGCTCACCAAGGCCGAAATCTTAAGGAAGTCACATCACCTACGAGTCATCCGTCTAGATGTCTTTCTCGAGTCCTTTCTTTTTTCGGGTCGCTCGGGATGTACTTGTTTTAATTCCAAGGTCTGGGTTCGGTTCCTGATTACGTGGTGTTCTTACAGACAGGCCACCGGCAACCAGACACGCTCAAAGGATGGCCACTTTGAACAGTCTTCAAACCTCTCTAGATGCCATAATCGAGAAGCAAGCCGACATCGAAGCCCAACTGACTGAAATGAGGGCCGGCCAAGTGGCCATTGTTGCTCGCTTAGCTACAGTGGAACAAAGGACTCCTAACACCGGGGTCACGGAACCCCTAACTGAACTAGTTAGCTCGGTCCGCCGATTGGAAGAACAAGTCTACTTAACCGGGAATAACAACATCCATCGGGAGAATAGTCGGGATTACAACCCGGTAAGTGATAAACTGCCCGCAAACCTGAATCTCACGGGCCTACCTATGTTCGAAGGGACTGAAGACCCGCTACTACATGTGCGGGCCTTCAAGGAGTTCATGGCCATTAAGGGGGTGGACTCTTCTATGTTTAAGAACCTCTTTGCTGCATCTCTGGAGAAACACCCAAAGGCCTGGTACTACAGGCTAGACCCAAAGAAGTTCTTAACCTGGGACGATGTGGCTACGGAATTCGCTCGGAACTATGCTGATAACACCGAGATCCAAACCACTATGCGGTCCCTAGAGGTTATGGCCCAAGAACCTAAGGAGGGCTTTACCAAATACCTCCAACGCTGGAGGGCCGAGAGTGTCAAACTGGTCGATAAGCCCAGTGAGAAGACTTTAGTGGAGGCCTTTGTCAAGAACCTCCTCCCTTCCTACCGGGTTCACCTCCGGTATGCTGTCATACCCAATTTCACCACTCTTACTGAAATGGGCATGAGAATTGAAGATGATCTAAGGCAAGAGAGCCTGACTAAGGCCTCTAACAAGGGTTACCAAGGAGCTTCCTCATCCACTACCAAACCTCCGGCCGCAACCCGAAGCATCTTCGACACGGTTAACCTTTTGGATGCCTCATCCAAAAGAAAACGTCCCTCATAGGGTATTCACTGATATAGGGACTACCTATACATATGCCTTACAAATGCTATCTTCCAAAGGCCTGGTCCAGCCGATAGGCCCAACTCCCGAAGTCCCAGTCGAAAAACGCTCCAAGAGCTACAACGCCCAAGCCTACTGCCAATATCACCGAGGCAATGGGCACGACACCGAGAAGTGTTGGAAGCTGAAGCATCTAATTCAGGATTTAATTGAGAGCGGGAAAATACCACTAGCCGGGGACAAGCCAAGCAACAAGGACAACCCCTTTAGCTCTCATGCCATCTTCACCGGTGAGGTGATAGACTGTTCTCATCTTATCTCTCCTTTCCTCCCACAAATCAATGGGATCTGGTTCGATGATGAAGAAGATGTATACCTCGCCAAAGGGGAAACTGTCCCCGTTACCCTCGAAGAAGTCAGGAAGGCTAAATCCAAAGCTTTAGCCGGTAATTCCCTCACCAAAGACGGCTCAGTCCAGGCAACCGTCACTGAACTTACCAGGACGGAAGAAGCCATTGAAGAACCAAGCACCGATACGGCTCTTGTTAAACAATTGAAAAGGACCCGAGTTGACCTCACTATATGGCAACTCTTGGTTAGTTCACAAGAACATCGAGAGGCACTTACTAAGGCTCTCGATCAGATCAAGGTCGATTCCCAGGTTACCCCTACTGAAATGGTAGCCACTATTTTACCTTACCTCAAGAGCAGGTCCAAAGGAGAAGGCCCATCAATCACCTTCTCAGATGCCGACCTACACCCGTTCGGAGTCTCTCACAATCTGGCCCTATACATCACAGTGATTTGCCGGGGTAAGTATCTTCCGATGACCCTAGTTGACGATGGGTCCGCGGTGAACTTCCTCCCGCTAAGGACTGCCAAAGTCCTCGGGATTACCGAGGCCGACTACATACCAACTGCCCACACTATCCAGGCTTTCGATGGAAGCCCAAAAGCAGTTTCCGGGGCCGTCAAGTTGACTATTGTGACCGGCCCAATCGAGAAAGAGCTAGAATTCCAGGTGATCGATGTCACCTCTTCCTTCAATCTACTCCTGGGAAGACCATGGCTCCATGCTGTGAAGGCGGTATCTTCTACTCTGCACCGAAAGATCAAAATGCCCCTACAAGACGGTATTATCACCTTAGAAGCAACCCCTATAACCGTGGCTAGCTGTAACACTACGGACCGCACCGACCTTTGGGGGTTCGATTTTGTAGGGATGATTAAAGAAGAAATCCTTTTTAGGCCCTACTTCACCACAAGCATCGACACGATGCTACAAAACTTGGGGTACTTACCAGGGGCTACTTCGAGGCCATATCTTCCAGCTGGGAAGATTATTGAGGTCCTGAATGATGGGGAATCTCACTTCGGTTTAGGGTATGCTATAACCCCGGGAAATGTGGTCCGAGCAGGGATTGAGAAGGCCTGCAACATCATCAAGGGTACCTACTTGGGCCCTTATAGCCCAAGACTGAGTGATTACTTCGTCACACCCGTATTTGGAGCTATTCAAGTTGGCCTATATCAACCAACCATCACGCATCCCGAGGCTGCACTAGCTCGGGAATGCAACTACATTCCAGATGACATATTTGCCCTCCTCCAAGCTGAATCCAAAGAGGGTACTGACAATGCCGGGCCCGTGCTGGGACTCCTATTCGGGGAAGACAAAGCTGTCCCGAACCCCAAAGAAGACTTGGTGAACCTGATCCTTCGAAGCAACAAGTTCGACCCTTCGAAGCTGATCTCGGAAGTCGGTGCTGATACCGGGAAAAGAAGCTGGAAGAAGACCGTCAAGTGGACCGACGGTCAAGGCCGAGTCTACAAGCTGACCACCGGGGAAGGAGACGTGCCAGACACCGATTCTGAGTCCGAGTCTGAGTCCGAGTCAGAGTCTGAGTCCGAGTCTGTATTCGAGTCTAAGGGGTCTGATGCTAGAGTCCAAGCTGTAACCCCTCTCCCTGTAGTCACTGCCACCGGAGCCTCGGGGTCTGTCCCGAGAGCACTCCCAATCCCGCCTCTGACCAATGATCAGATGGCCGCTCTCTTCGAGCTGTTTTCCAAATTCTCTATCAATAATAACGAAAACCGTTCCGCTTATGACTTGGCTTATTTTCAAAATGCTTTCAAAAATACTTTTTGCAATGACATTGAGAAACCCGATGAACAGGTGTCCCTACCCCCACATCTGATCGAGCAGCTAGAGCAGAGGGAATCCCGAGACCCGGTAATCGAAGAAACTGAGTCTATCAATGTGGGAACTACCTTAGAGCCCCAGATGCTTAAAATAGGGTTATCCTTAGACCCCGAGGAGAGACAACAACTCACAAGCCTCCTCCAAGAATTCAAGGATGTCTTTGCATGGTCCTACAAGGACATGCCGGGTATAGACCGAGAAATAGCCGAACACCGTATACCCATCAAAGATGGGTGTAAACCGGTAAAACAGAAGCTTCGAAGAATGAAGCCCGAGTGGTCTCTCAAAGTCAAGGAAGAAGTAGACAAACAATTCAAAGCAGGCTTTATACAAGTGTCTGAATATCCAGACTGGGTTGCGAACATTGTGCCGGTACCCAAGAAGGACGGCAAGGTTCGGGTATGTGTAGATTTCCGGGACCTTAACAAGGCCAGCCCAAAAGACGATTTTCCGTTGCCACACATCGACATATTGGTGGACAATACACCAGATCACGCCCTTTTATCATTTATGGATGGGTATGCCGGATACAACCAAATCAAAATGGCAGAAGAAGACATGGGTAAAACCACTTTCACTACACCATGGGGTACTTATTGTTATACAGTTATGCCGTTTGGGCTCATTAACGCCGGGGCCACTTATCAACGAACAGCCACGACCTTATTACACGACATGATGCAGAGGGAAGTGGAGGTTTATGTCGATGACATGATCGTCAAGTCTAAAAACCGAGATGGGCATGTCGCTGCCCTAAGAAAATTCTTCGCCCGCTTGCGTAAGTACAATATGAGGTTAAACCCTCAAAAATGCAGTTTCGGGGTAAGATCAGGCAAATTACTGGGCCATATCGTTAGCCAACGTGGCATCGAGGTCGACCCAGCTAAAATCAAAGCCATCACCGAGATGCAACCTCCCAAGACCGAAAAAGAAATAAGGGGATTTCTCGGGAAAGTCCAATACATCAGCCGTTTTATTTCAAAGCTAACCATGGTGTGTGAGCCCATTTTCAAGAAACTGAAGATAGGAGAACGGGTGCTATGGGACGATAAATGTCAAGCGGCCTTCGACAAAATCAGGGAAATCCTGTCTGCTCCGCCGGTACTAATGCCACCTCAACCCGGTTTGCCTCTATCGTTATACCTAACAACGACTGAGACAGCCACGGGGGCTATGCTGGCCCAGACAGTCGATTCAGAAGAAAGGGCTATTTACTACATCAGTAAAAAGTTCCTAGAATACGAGTGCAAGTACACAATGCTTGAGAAGACATGCCTAGCTCTGGTTTGGGCCACTAAAAAGCTCAGACACTACATGCTCAGTCACGAGGTACACGTCCTGTCCAAAATGGACCCGATCAAATATTTGTTCGAAAAGCCCATTCTCAACGGTAGAATGTCCAGATGGACTCTAATGCTAGCTGAGTTTGACCTCAAATTCGTTCCGCTAAAAGCTATCAAAGGCCGGGTAGTAGCCGAGTTCCTCACCAATAGTCCGATATCTGAAGAGGGCTATACCGACACTTGGGCCTTTCCTGATGAAGACATATTCCATACTGACACCGAAACATGGGACTTGTATTTCGACGGAGCATCCAATTTTCGAGGCTTTGGGGTCGGTATTCTCCTAATCTCACCCCAAGGGGAACACACCCCGTTGTCCATCAAATTAGACTTTGATGTAACCAACAATGCGGCCGAATATGAAGCATGCATCCACGGGTTACAAGCAGCAACTGACTTGGGCATTACAAATCTCCGGGTTCACGGGGACTCATCCTTAGTCATCAATCAAGCTCTTCAAAAATGGAAAACTCGGAATGCCAATCTCGTGGCTTACCAAGCACGAGTAAGGATTCTAGAGAAACAATTCCAGAGGGTAGAATATATCTACCTCCCACGCGAAGAAAACCAGTTCGCGGATGCACTTTCCAAATTAGCGTCCTTGCTAAACATCCCGGAACATATGCCCAGTATGCAAATCTGTGTCGAAAGACGGTCCGAGCCGGCCTATGTCAACGCCATTCAAGATATTGAGATCACCGATCCAGAACCTTGGTATCAGGCTGTTCTAACCTATTTGACTACGGGAGAATATCCACCAGGAACTGAAAACCGGGCCAAGAAAGCCCTGCGAAGACTGGCTACCCAATTCATTCGTACGGACGACGGTCAATTATACAAGAAGACGGCACAAGGGGCTTTACTCTTATGCATCGACAAAACACAGGCCGAAAAGGTAATGGCCGAAGTACATGACGGCGAAAATGGTCCGCATATGAATGCCCATATGCTAGCCCGAAAAATCATGAGGCTCGGATACTACTGGAACAGTATGGAAGCCGACTGTCAATCATATGTCAAACACTGCCATAATTGTCAAATTTTCGGTAATATTCGACACATGCCGTCATCCCTATTATACACCATGACATCACCATGGCCATTTTCGACATGGGGGATTGACATAATTGGAAAGGTGAATCCTTCCGGAACGGGGGGTCACTGTTTTATTTTGGTGGCGATCGACTATTTCACCAAATGGGTCGAAGTTGAATCATACCGTGTCTTGAACGCCAAGCACGTGGCCAAATTTATCCAGAATAAAATCATATGCCGGTACGGGATCCCCCATGAGTTTATCAGTGATCACGGGACCCACTTCCAAGCAGAAACCGCTACTTTGCTAGCAAAATACAAAATCCAGAGACACACATCTTCGCCTTACCGCCCCCAAACAAACGGAGCGGTAGAAGCTGCTAATAAAACAATTGTCACCATACTAAAAAAGATGGCTGATAATTATCGGGATTGGCCCGACAAAATACCCTTCGCCCTATGGGGGTACCGGACATCGATCCGAACTGGGACCGGGGCAACCCCATATTATTTGACATATGGGATGGAGGCGGTCCAACCAATCGAATTAGAAGTACCTTCCCTCCGGATCCTGCTAGAAAGCCAAGTACCCGAAGCAGATTGGATTCAAGCTCGATATGACTCGTTGGTTCTTTTAGACGAACGGCGGTCCCGGGCTCTCAATAACATCCAAATATACCAAAAGAGAATCAAACGGGCCTTTAACAAAAGAGTTAGGCCCAGGAACATCAAAGAAGGCGATTTGGTCCTAAAGTCGGTTCGTGCCTTACTACCGGTTGACCCAAGGGGAAAATTCAAACCCAATTGGACTGGGCCATACCTAGTCAAGAAGGTTCTATCAGGAGGAGCAGTAATGCTGACGGATCTGGACGGAAATGAATTTGTCAACCCGACCAACCTAGACCAGCTGAAACGCTACTACCCCTAAACCTTATCTCAATGTCATTCGCAAAATTTATTTAAACACTTTTTCAAAAGTTTATAAAGCAAGTCAATAAGTTAAGATTATCTATCCTACTGTCACACATCTTGAACTCATAGTCTTGGTGTATTTCAAAATTGCAAAAAATTTACGCCCGAACTACGTTTGGTTTGATTCCACTAACTGTGGATACGTAGGCAGCCCCTCAAAAGGGCACAACCACTGCAATAACGAAAAAAGACAGAAATGGTTTCACTAATAATATTTTTATTATTCCAAAAAAAAAAAACACCGATAAACTCGGTAATTCAAAATTACAAAAAAGCCACAAAAAGCCACAAAAAAAAAAACACTACAAAAATAGTAATAATATTTCAAATAATAATAAAAGAGAGACTAGTCGTATCCGGGCATCTTGCCCTTACCCTTGTCTTTCGGGTCTTGAGGGGCCCGCGGACGCCGGGGCGGCGGCGGGGGAGGGCGTTCCCGAATGACAACGGGAACTTCCTTAACCCGCGTCCTCTTCTTCGACAGAGGATCTTCAGCTATAGTCACGGGCCCAAGTCGAGCTCGTACATGCTCCGGCAACCTATCCTTAGGACCAAGTCGGTCCTGGGCTGAAAGTCTCGGCCCTAGTCTCCTCTCCAAATCGGTCTGGGGGCTCACCTCCCCCTGAACACCTCTAGCATTGGACCCTCTAGCTCGAGTCCTAGTTCTTCTTCTCTGACTTGGCCTCAGACGGACTATGGGAGCTTGAGTCTCCCCTTCAGCAAAGAAATCCCGGTTGTCTTTGACTTTTTCTCGCCTAAGCAGGTCGAACGCCTCGTCGATCTTCAGAGCAGCACGAGCTTCGGCAGTCTCGGCTTTGGTCCACTTCTCGTAGGAATAAGACACCCAGGCAGAATGAAGCGGCTTGGGAACGGACCAAGTAACTCTAGTATACCATCTCTGAATCCAGGTGTCACACAAAATGTCGGTCAGTGGGGTAGGTGCACTCACAACCGCCTCATTCTCAGGGATACGCTGTGTCTGCCCATACTGCCTGAGTATTGATGCGTGTCGTTTCCGCGCTCAAAATTAAATTTATATTTTCACTTACAAACTCTAACTAGCAAGTAGAAGGATAAGTAAGGGTCGAACCCACAGGGACTAATGTACTATCCTAGATCGATGTAATTATTATATTATTTATAATTAATAATAGTACGTATAGTTATATAATTATATTGAGGGGGGTTTGTTGAGGTGAAAATTTCAAATCTAAATTAAACTATTACGAAAATAAACTAGACTAAATTAAAAAGACAAGTAAATAATAACGATGTTTAATTCAAAATTAAAGTTCAAATAACGAATTAATAGGAGACATGTAATTTTCTATAGATATTGGGTCAAATCATTGATTCACTTAATTAGTTATTGGATAGATTGGTAACTATTTAATTCCTTGTAAGCAAGTAAATTAACATTTTTATCCTTCTTACTCGTTAAACTCCGTTAACTTTAATCCTAACTAAATTAAATCGACTCAACCATGTAAGCACGAATCAAGTCAATAAATTTAATCGCTTTAAGAACACCAATCAATTAGGTCTTACGGAACCAGAAAGCTGCAACTCTATAAGACGGAATTATTACTCAAAATTCTAACAATTATAATTAGACCAGTAAGCTGCAACCTAATCAAAATTATTATTTATCAACAATAGATTTAAGAGAACAATTTAGGTGATCAATCCAAATTAATAATCATAAATCACAAGGTTAATAATGAATTTCAAATAAATATCCAATAACAATAATTAATCGTTAAACACAAAAATTCAATCTCATATCCCACAATATCAATAGTTAATTACACACTCCTATTGAAAAATTACTCCATACTAAACATTAAAACAGTAAATAAAAGTGAAAGATTAAGAAATCTCATAAAAATTGGGTCGAAAATCGGATTGAATGGCTGTTTGTCGTGCTCGTTGTTCTCCTGCGTGACTCCTCCTTCTCCAATTCTTCTTTCTTTTCTCTCTCCTCTGTCTTTTTGTGCTTGTTGGTGTGCTGTTGTTATCGGCTCCCCTGTTCATCCCCCTCTCTTTATATATTTTTTTTCTCTTGTTTTTTTTTCTTTATTTCTTGTCTTATGGACTTTCCATATCCTTTATCCATTCAGCCTGATTCTTGAGTTGAATTCTATTAGTCTGATTTCGACCCATAAGACTTTGGATTTGGGCCTAACTTTATTCTATAAAGTTTATCGGTTTTGGACTTAACTTTCCATTGGGTCCTATTTCGTCTTATTCTTATGTCGTATGAGTGAAATATCGTCGTCTTAAGACAGACCTGCAAATATACATACGAATTTAATAGTCTTCCGATCTTAACTCAAATGGGTCATTACTAATTAATTAAAATACACATTAAAACCCAATTTAGTACGAAAAATAATATAAGATCGATAATAAATCAAAAGTTACTAAAATTATAACGTTTAGCTCAAATAATACAAAGACGACACTGAAAATATAATATTAACGGGGTAAAAATACGTATAAATATCGACTTATCAAATTCCCCCACACTTAGTCCATTGTCGTCCTCGACAATGAGAACTCAAGAGCTAAAACGAAAAATAAAAACATTAACCTTACAAAATTTTTAGACTAACCAAACTAGGTACGATCGACGACAAACAAAAAATATTTGAGAAAAAAAATAGTAGTGAGTAAACTTATCAAAACTTTTTAAAGTTAGATTAGTAAGCAATGTACACAAAAGTTTCTCCTCCACTATAAACTATTCAATTAATTAATTTAACAATATATAATATTTTAAACCGCTCCTAAATCAAAGTTATAAATAAACTCATTATCCTTCCCACTTATCTAACTACCTTAGAAAAATTACATAAGAATTGACTAAAGAAGACGGGTTTCAGCAGTTTAAGGTCTTAGGGGAAGGGGATCTACTTTCGGTACATTCCTATTACCAGTTCAGTACGAGGGTCGTTCTCCCGGGCACATAAGGCAAACTAGACACCTCGTCTCACATTTTCCGCTCTTATTCTTTTTTTCTTTTTCTTCTTCTTTTTCTTTTTCTTTTGTTTGATTTTTTCATTTTTTTTTTCATTTTTTCTTCATTTTTTTTTTCCAAGATCGAGTGACCCGTGTAGCGAGCTTTCAACCAATGACTCCCGCCCTTCCGGACAAGGCATTAGGCATTCTCCCAATCCCGTTAGGACTAGGTTCCCCTCGGATTTACTAACTCGAGTTACAAGACCGACTCACTCATTTTTGAGGCATCTAATTTTTCTTATAGCCCTAATTAGGAGTCACCTACGAAAGTAAATTAATTGAAACAAGACCAGCTTACCACTCGTACCTCCAGAGTCAACGAAAAAAAAAAAAATAGTTAAGGTAGCTAAACAAGTGGTATTCTTTATAGTTTACTTATAAGTCAAATTTAAAAGAGACTTAAAATATCATATACTATCAAATTAATTAATCCAAGTCTAATTGGGAGGAAAAACCAATGTATACACAACTTTAAAATATATAATCTTTTAAATTACGCTACTACTATTATTAGAGAAATTATTTAAAAAAATTAGATTAGAGTTCGTCGTCAACTTCCCAAGTCTAGGTAGTCAAATAAAAAACAAAGGTTAAAACTTTAAAGCTCAAATTTCTACCAAAATTTTGACAGCATTTCCCCTAAATATCGACATCTTCCAAAAAAAAATTTAAAAGTAATCTGCAAAACACATTCAACATAGATGGCCACCCGCCAATAATACTTCCAGCGTGATGTCAACAATAATTTCAAATTCCTCCAGTTTTCAATTACCTCCCCCCACACTTAAATTTGAGGTTGTCCTCAATGTCATAAACATAAATAAGAGGGATAAAGGTACTTAGCGGAGTTAGTGAAGTATAGACATTAGCAGCTCCGCTACAATTATTGGGAAAAAAATCTATGCATTCTCAACTCATTACATCTTCCGCAAAGTAGCTTGTTATTCTAACCTGCAAAATTCAAGCACTAGACAAGACAAGTGAAATAGAAAGAAACGAAAATAAAACAACCTAAGTTAACTAACAAAATAGCCTACAAATTAAAACAAAACAATAAAAACAAGCTTGGGTTGCCTCCCAAGAAGCGCCTTATTTTACGTCGTGGCTCGACGTACTACTACATCTTAATTAAGTCTCATAAATAGGATCTTCCAAGTCTATGATATCAACCCAATTAGCCGTAAAGCCTTCATAGTAAGGTTTAATTCTATGCCCATTCACCTTAATAATGTTACCCGATTCACAATTCCTTATCTCAACTGCACCATGCTCATATACTCTCATAACCTCAAAAGGGCCAATCCATCTCGATCTCAGTTTACCCGGAAATAGTCTTAATCTAGAGTTATACAATAATACCCTGTCACCAATGCTAAAACTTTTCCTCGATAACAACTTATCATGATATTCTTTTGTTTTCTCCTTATAGATCATCGAATTCTCATAAGCATCATTCCTAATTTCCTCCAATTCTTGAATCTCTAATTTTCTGTTAGCACCTGCTTTCTCATAATCGAGATTACACTTTTGAATAGCCCAAAAAGCTTTGTGTTCGAGTTCCACAGGAAGGTGACAAGCTTTTCCATAGACAAAACGATAAGGTGACATTCCAATAGGTGTTTTATATGCGGTTCTATAAGCCCATAATGCATCACCTAATCGAGCACTCCAATCCTTCCTATTTGGGTTCACAACTTTCTCCAAGATAGATTTGATTTCACGATTTGAAACCTCAGCCTGACCATTAGTTTGTGGGTGGTAGGCCGTAGAGACCTTATGAGTAACATGGTACTTCCTAAATAAAGCCTCAATAATACGATTACAAAAATGAGTACCTCGGTCACTAATAATAGCTCTAGGAACACCGAATCTATTAAAAATATGATCTTTAACAAATTCCACCACAACTTTAGAATCATTTGTCCTAGTCGCTTTAGCCTCAACCCATTTAGAAACATAATCAACGGCTAGGAGAATATAAGTATTACCAAAGGAAGATGGGAATGGTCCCATAAAATCTATGCCCCAAATATCAAACACATTATTCACAAAAATAGTTTTAAGTGGCATCTGATCTCTTTTAGAAATATTACCTGTTCTCTGACATCTATCACAAGATTTAACAAATAAATAAGCATCTTTATGCAGAGAAGGCCAAAAGAAACCACATTCTAAAACCTTATGAGCTGTTCTCTTTGGACCAAAATGACCACCACACTCAAAAGAATGACAAAATTCAAGAATAGACTTAATTTCATGATCTGATACGCATCTTCTTACAATGTTGTCAGCACAAATTTTAAATAAGTATGGATCATCCCAAATATAGTATCGTGAATCATGTTTAATCTTATCTTTCTGATGCCTACTTAAATTCTTAGGAAATTCTTTCGACACTAAGTAATTAACAATGTCTGCATACCAAGGTAATATAGTATTTAGTTCAAATAATTTTTCATCAGGAAATAAATCAAATGAAGGTTCGATCCATTCTTTATCATGAACAATTCTACTAAGATGGTCGGCAACAAAGTTTTCGGCTCCTTTTTTATCCCTCATCTCTAGATCAAATTCTTGCAATAATAAAACCCAACGAAGTAATCTAGCTTTAGATTCTTTCTTTTTCAACAAATATTTCAAGGCAGAATGGTCAGAATATATAATCACATGGGTACCTAATAAGTAAGACCTGAATTTCTCAAGAGCAAAAATGACGGCATACATCTCCTTTTCAGTAACAGTGTAATTGCATTGAGCAGGATCAAGAGACTTTGAAGCATAATAAATCACATACGGCTCTTTGCCAACTTTTTGACCTAAGACAGCACCCACAGCCTTATCACTAGCATCACACATTATCTCAAAAGGTAAAGACCAATTAGGCGGTCTTATTATAGGTGCTGAAGTTAGTTTGTCTTTCAATGTGTCAAAGGCAATTTTACAATTTTCATTAAAAACAAATGATGCATCTTTAGCAAGTAAAGCACATAGAGGCGATGCGATAGAAGAGAAATTTTGTATAAAACGCCTATAAAATCCAGCATGCCCTAGAAAAGATCTTATTTCACGCACACAAGTAGGGTAAGGTAATGAACTAATAATATCCACTTTTGCTTTGTCAACCTCTAGACCTTTAGAACTCACAACATGTCCTAAGACAACTCCTTTTTCTACCATGAAATGACATTTTTCATAATTCAGCACAAGGTTAGTTTCAACGCATCTTTTTAATGCTAGAGATAAATTATGGAGACACTTATCAAAATCATCACCAAACACTGTAAAGTCATCCATAAAGACCTCCATAGAATTATCAAGCAAATCAGAAAATATACTCATCATACAACGTTGAAATGTGCCAGGAGCATTACAAAGTCCAAAGGGCATTCTTCTAAATGCAAAAGTACCAAAAGGGCAAGTAAAAGTTGTCTTTTCTTGATCCTCGGGAGCAATAGGAACTTGAATGTAACCCGAATAACCATCAAGAAAGCAAAAGTATGATCTTCCCGCAAGCTTTTCTAACATTTGGTCAATGAATGGTAAAGGAAAGTGGTCTTTTCTTGTGGCTTGGTTAAGTTTCCTATAATCAATACACACCCTCCAACTATTCGACACTCTAGTAGGTACTAATTCACCTTTACTGTTTTCTACAACAGTCATTCCCGTCTTTTTAGGAACTACATGAATTGGACTAACCCATTTTGAATCAGATATATAACACCTGCGTCACGCCACTTAAGAATTTCCTTTTTTACAACTTCCATCATTGCAGGGTTAAGTCTACGTTGGGTTTCTCTGACAGGTTTAGAATCATTCTCTAGAAAAATGTTATGCATACACAGTGTGGGACTGATATCTTTAATATCCGCAATGGTCCACCCTATAGCCTCTTTGTATTTATTAAGCACATTAATCATTTTTTCTTCTTGTGATCCGGTGAGTAAATTAGAAATAATTACCGGCAAGGTATCATTTTCACCAAGAAAACAATATTTCAGATTACTAGGCAAGGGTTTTAGTTCCAAATCAGGGGCACATTGGACAGAAGGTATTAATTTAGGTGTATCTGCGGGTAAGTCAATACTAGCAACACTTTTCAGCTTATTGATAGAAATATTGTTATGAGTATGATCAAAATTATCTTTATCATTGAAATCGAACTCATATACTTTATTGAAAGTCTCTCGAGTAACTAAGTCCACTACATCATGGCTATCTATACAAGTAACGACATCAACATCATTTGGGTGTTTCATAGTATCATAGATGTTAAGTTCAATTGTTTCTCCATCAAATTCAAATGAAAGAGTTCCCTTAAACACATCAATCTTTGTCCTAGCAGTTTTGAGAAAGGGTCTCCCTAGTAATAATGGTACATCTTTAGCATCAAAAGAGTTACCCATATCAATAACATAAAAATCAACGGGAAAAACTAACATATTGACCTGAACTAAGACATCCTCTAAAACTCCAATAGGATAAGCATGTGATCTATCGGCTAACTGGATTACTATGTCAGTTTTAGGAAGAGGTCCCAATTTTAATGATTCATAGACAGACTTTGGCATAACACTGATTGAAGCTCCTAAATCAAGCATACATTTATCTAATTTACAGTTTCCAATTTTACAAGGTATGCTAAACATCCCCGGATCCTTACACTTCGGTGGCATTTTCTTTTGAAGAATAGCAGACACATTCTCTCCAATTAACACTTTTTCACCGCTCTTGATTTTCCTCTTATTAGTGCAGAGTTCTTTCAGAAATTTAGCATATTTAGGCATCTGTTTAATAGCATCTAAGAGAGGTATATTAATTTCTACCTTCCGAAATGTTTCTAGAATCTCATTATCCAGTTCTTGTTTCTTTGATTGAGCAAATCTTGAAGGGAATGGAACAAATGTCTTCAGATTAGTAACATCAGGTACGGATTTAGTAATTTCTTTTTCTTGAGTATCTTTCTCACCTTGAACATCTTTTCACTATTAAAAGATTCATCTTGATTATCACTAACATCCCTTTGATTCTTTTCTCCTCTACTAACCTGGATTTCGTTTTCAACATCAACTTTATTCTTAAGCTCTTTACCACTCCTTAAAGTTATAGCCTTAGATTCATCAATAATATAAGAGGAGTGTTTTGTATTCTCAATTTGTTCTAATTTGTTGTGAATATTACCGAGAGTAGTACACACTTGTTGCATTTGATTGTCTAATTGCTCATGGCGACTAAACGTTTGTGAAAGTACTTCTCCTATTTGGATGGCTAATTGTCTAACAATATTTTCTAAAGACTGATTTTGAGCACTAACAACACCAATGACATTTTTGAATTCTTTAATCTCTTGTGCTTGCTCTCTTAATTGATTTTGCATTTTCTCTTCGTGATCATTCTTTATTACATATTGTTGACTACTAATAGCCATGTTCGAAATCACTTTTCTCGCTTCTAGAGGAGTTTTATCTACTAAAGACCCACCACTAACAGTATCTATTAGTCGCTTCTGATCATCTAGCAAGCCATCATAAAAACTCTCAATCAAGACACTCTCACTAAGTTGATGTTGGGGGCAAGAAATACACAATCTATTAAATCTATCCCAATAGTCATGCAGAGGTTCATTTTCATCTTGCTGAATACTCATAATTTGTCTTCTTATTGATCTACTTATATTAGGAGGTTGATATTTCTCAAGAAAAGTTTTTCGCATGCAATCCCAAGAAGTAATAGATCCAGATGGAAGATAAAACAACCAATCTCTAGCTAAATCATGTAATGTGAATGGGAATGCTCGAAATCTAATAATATCATCATCAACGTCATCCAAAGATAAAGTAGCACAAGCAAGATAAAATTCCTGAATATGTCTTTGAGCATCTTCATTAGAATTACCGTAAAATTTAGGGAGTATTTGGATAAAACCTGGATTAAGCTTAAACGATTTTTCCAAAGAAGGAAAAATTATACTCGTCGGTGTTTCACCGGAGGAAAGTAACTGCTCCCTTAAACTCTTCTCGACTGCCCCAGTCATCTTATATAACTCGAAGTGTATCTGATAAAAAACAAGGGGGAAACTAGTGAAGGAATAAAAATAACCAAAATAAAATAAAAATAATAAAACTAATAATAATAATAATAAATAATAAAAAATAATTAACTAACTAAAATCTAAGATAATAAACAAGTAGTCCCCGGCAACGGCGCCAAAATTTGATGCGTGTCGTTTCCGCGCTCAAAATTAAATTTATATTTTCACTTACAAACTCTAACTAGCAAGTAGAAGGGTAAGTAAGGGTCGAACCCACAGGGACTAATGTACTATCCTAGATCGATGTAATTATTATATTATTTATAATTAATAATAGTACGTATAGTTATATAATTATATTGAGGGGGGTTTGTTGAGGTGAAAATTTCAAATCTAAATTAAACTATTACGAAAATAAACTAGACTAAATTAAAAAGACAAGTAAATAATAACGATGTTTAATTCAAAATTAAAGTTCAAATAACGAATTAATAGGAGACATGTAATTTTCTATAGATATTGGGTCAAATCATTGATTCACTTAATTAGTTATTGGATAGATTGGTAACTATTTAATTCCTTGTAAGCAAGTAAATTAACATTTTTATCCTTCTTACTCGTTAAACTCCGTTAACTTTAATCCTAACTAAATTAAATCGACTCAACCATGTAAGCACGAATCAAGTCAATAAATTTAATCGCTTTAAGAACACCAATCAATTAGGTCTTACGGAACCAGAAAGCTGCAACTCTATAAGACGGAATTATTACTCAAAATTCTAACAATTATAATTAGACCAGTAAGCTGCAACCTAATCAAAATTATTATTTATCAACAATAGATTTAAGAGAACAATTTAGGTGATCAATCCAAATTAATAATCATAAATCACAAGGTTAATAATGAATTTCAAATAAATATCCAATAACAATAATTAATCGTTAAACACAAAAATTCAATCTCATATCCCACAATATCAATAGTTAATTACACACTCCTATTGAAAAATTACTCCATACTAAACATTAAAACAGTAAATAAAAGTGAAAGATTAAGAAATCTCATAAAAATTGGGTCGAAAATCGGATTGAATGGCTGTTTGTCGTGCTCGTTGTTCTCCTGCGTGACTCCTCCTTCTCCAATTCTTCTTTCTTTTCTCTCTCCTCTGTCTTTTTGTGCTTGTTGGTGTGCTGTTGTTATCGGCTCCCCTGTTCATCCCCCTCTCTTTATATATTTTTTTTCTCTTGTTTTTTTTTTCTTTATTTCTTGTCTTATGGACTTTCCATATCCTTTATCCATTCAGCCTGATTCTTGAGTTGAATTCTATTAGTCTGATTTCGACCCATAAGACTTTGGATTTGGGCCTAACTTTATTCTATAAAGTTTATCGGTTTTGGACTTAACTTTCCATTGGGTCCTATTTCGTCTTATTCTTATGTCGTATGAGTGAAATATCGTCGTCTTAAGACAGACCTGCAAATATACATACGAATTTAATAGTCTTCCGATCTTAACTCAAATGGGTCATTACTAATTAATTAAAATACACATTAAAACCCAATTTAGTACGAAAAATAATATAAGATCGATAATAAATCAAAAGTTACTAAAATTATAACGTTTAGCTCAAATAATACAAAGACGACACTGAAAATATAATACTAACGGGGTAAAAATACGTATAAATATCGACTTATCAAGTATGCGGTCGGGATAGAGGTGAACCGTGTGGCTAAAGGACAGAATCACCTGGTAGCGTGCCTTGTCGTCAGGTGCCAAACCCGTCCAGGAATAAATCGGCCACCATAAAACCACCCATCGTATCAGCGGACCACGATGGAACGTCAGCTCTTCTTCCCAATATTTCTGAGTGACGAGGCAAGATGAATCGGTGGGCCGTCTCCTCGTCGTCACCTGGTTGAACCAATACTCACTCGGGTTGGGGGGAGGCTCGATCTTGGACAACCTTTCAAGTAGCCAAAGCTGAAAAAAAAATAAAAAAGGAAGCGCTTATGAGATTTCGGACGAATTCAGGCGTCCGCATAAGGGCACTCGATCGAGTGCCGGGGTCACTCGATTGAGTGACACCCCTAAAACGTGGCAGAACGCTCCTCTACGAGGGCACTCGATCGAGTCTCAGGGTGACTCGGTCGAGTGTCCCCTGCAACAGTATATCGCGGAAAAAAAAAAAAAAAATCGAAAAATCGAAAAAAACGATATACCTGCAGTAGACGGGTGCTCCCCGTAAAACGGGCCGACTCATCCCTCTTCCGGTAGTCCAAACCCTGAATGATCTCCCCCGTAATTAACGACGCGGGACTGCACTCCGTCTCCATGAGATCAGCAACAACGAGAAGACGAACGCTACCCATGCAAGACAGCAGGTCCATATGACCTTCAAAGGCATACACGTGCAGCATTCAGAAGGCGAACGCCCTACGGCTATGAATGGGCGTAACCCGGATGTCATACGGGTTCATGAACTTCTCAGCTAAGGCAAGCAGATAAACGGTATCCCCCTCAAGCATGCGGGATACTTCAGCGTGAGAAAGCCCCAAAAATTCCCGTAGTTTCCTCCTAGGGTCTCGAACGGAGAAAGGGACAGCAGGGCGGAGCAATGGATTCCACCCTCCTATGGCAGCAATTTCCTCGGGGAGGGGACAGATTTCGCCCCGAGGGAAGGCGAAGATATGATGGGTGTCATCCCAGAAGGTCAGACAGGCATCAAGGAAGTGACGGTCCACGTGCAACTGACGAAACGTGAACAGTTGGAATATACCCGACTGCCTCAGAACTACCTTGCTTGCATCCCTAAAACGGTGTGACCAATCTTGCAGCATGTTGATCAGACGGTCGATACCCATGCTAAGTTTCTTGAGAGGAATAAAAGTTTTCTTTTAAAAGAGAAGAGGAAGCTTTTTGAGAATTGTGACAAAAAGAGGAACCAGGGTGATGTATTTATAATATCAAAACCCTGGGGCATCCCCTGCAGCTGTGCCTCCTTGGCCCAAGCGGGCCTAGAACATACAGGCCCGACCCATGTTTCTTCCTCACAGACATAGGAATTTAGTCATCCCGAGCAATCCGTCAAAATTCACAAAAAATTCAAAAAAATTCAAAACTTTCAAAGATTTCAAAAAATTCAAAAAAAATAAATCATTTTCCCAGCACGAGTCGTTTTACTACCTACGTGTTGCATACGTTTTATGTGACTTTTACAGGTACGACTCAAATAGGGACATGCAACCCTCTAAAATCTCCCCAACGGAAGCCCAAGGCGGCATTTTCCCCGGAATGGTACGGGATGAGCCCACATATAGGCACACCCAGGACTTAGGCGACAAGTCCGATTCCCCACGAAGTATCATCAGCAGCTCAGGTATGATTTCTGACTTATGGCTGGCGAGCCCTTCACGCAAGTCTAACGGACTATAAACGACCCGAACGGAAGCCTACCAGGTCTTAATTGACTTGGTAGCTACTCTGACTTTCGCCTTGTCCAAGCCTCAGTCAGAGTGGGGGCTCTGTAGACACCCAAAATTTGACCGCCAGGTGTGTATAGCAGTTCCCAAAAAACACCCGATGATGATCGGACGCAAACATGACTTAGTATACTCGGAGTTGGGCTCGGAATCAATAATATCCGACATGGACTTTTAGTGGAGTAAAAATCTCACAAAACAGACCTCAAATTCAGGCCCAGTGGGTCGTTCCGAGTCAAACAAGACTAATTTGGGCCAAAACCGACACCAAAGATAAATCCCGTCTTTTAGCGACCGGGTCAAAACCCGGTCAAAGACGAAACCGTCTCAGAAATCAGCCAAGTACGTCTCGAAACTTGCGCCACAATTCAAAATCAGCCAAAAATCAATCCAAACCTATCCAAATCAATCACAATCAATTAAGCACAAATCAAGGGCAATCACGCCCAAAATAACCCGGCCTAATTGATCCACTCGATCGAGTGGATTGGCCACTCGATCGAGTGGAGCCCCTTTGAACCCGTCCAGGTTCATTCACGAAGGCACTCGACCGAGTGCACCCGCGCCACTCGGTCGAGTGACCCGGGGTCGGGGCTCCCTATAAATACCCCATGACCCCATGCACAACACACACTTCAAAAAGACAACTTCTTGACAACACTTTGAAACACTTTTGCAACATCCCATACACACGACACTATGACCCTAGCAACCCTAGGCAAAACACATCAAACCCGAGCCTCGTCCCTCGGAGAACCGGCGAAGCATACACACATATACACACCATAACTCGCATACATCCTCGATACTCCCAAGCCCGTGCAGCTATTACGAGTCCATTTCCGAGGTCATTACTAAGCATGTATGTTGAGGGTGTCCTAAACCCCATCTCGATCTCTTTTCTTCTAATCTCATTTTCATTTATCGTATTTTCATATCGTATTTATAATCGTAATCATAGTAGCATTAATATTGTCGTACTTTCGCGTCTTTATTTTTGTATCATCTTTTCTTTATTATCATTATCGTCATAATATCGCGTAAATACATTCTAGCATTCGGTTTCGAATGCGTTGAACTATGATAATCAATCTAAAGTCATAGTTGAACGCATTCAATCCCATTTCCAATTAGTATGGAACCCGTTGACACGAAAACCGACGTCACACAATCCGTAAGGATTAATATCGACGTCGTGACGTAGAGGGGCGCAATTCCGTCACTAATCAAATTTTTATCAAACAATAACCTTTTCTACAAAATTCCGATAACGGTATTATAATCATACAAGACATGATTATAATACCGACAAACCGAGTTAAATTTAAATCCGTCAATATTTTTATTTGACTCGGCCAATTATCGATTTAAAGCACATTAAAACAAACGAGTCACAACTCGTACAGGTGCCACTCGACCGAGTACACCTGCTACTCGATCGAGTAGCACCTTAAAAAACGGGCAGTAGCTAATTTAAAGACACACTCTACCGAGTCAGGCCATGACTCGGCCGAGTGGGTCCTGTAGCCCAGAAATCCGAGAGCTTTAATGCAACATTCGAGCCTCGTCTTTTTTTTACGACTTAGTCGACACGTGTAAAGTCAATCACGTGATCTCCTTTTCAAAATTCATGCATATCACGACACATAAACGATTTTGATCGACGGTCTCACACTATTAATTTTATGCCGACGACTCTTTAGTCGTATCCGACGTATAATTAATTTAGACTCCATTTCTCGAGGTGATAAATCGCGACAAGGCATCGAGGTTCGAGATCAGGCTAGCACCACGTCTAGGTCTCGAACCTCCGTCCTTTGATTAATACGCAATATAATGCGTAACTAATTAAAGTTCGTCCACCTACACAAAATCACGGTCTAGTTTATACACGGGTCCGTTTATAATTATTGCTCGTTATTCCAATTGTATATTTCAATTATCCTATTGTACGCCGTATTGTGAATTCCGGGTTGTATTCCGCCCGTGTAACTTGTAATCGATTTATTTTTGCTTTGCTTTATTTATTTGCGTTTTACCGCTTTTAAATAAACCCTCGCATGCTAAATCACTTCGACAATAAATTAGATGCATTAAATTGACGTAGCTCACATTTAATTCGCATGCTTAGCTAAAACGCTGTTTGCATAACATTTCACCGAATTACTAGCGCGCATATTAAAAAGTCAAACGATGTCCTAGTAGAGGCCGCTAAGAGCGGGCGGGGTTGGGTGTCCTTAGTGGGCTTCCCAACACGTACCCTCACCCCTTACTCAGAACCGTGGTTTCCGGATGTCCAAATCCATTGGCAACGAGAGTCATTCAATATACGATTAACCGCCCAAGTCGGCATCTATATCGATATGCAAAGGGACGAGCCCAATAAACTCTCAAACCAAAATGGGCCATACTTTGTGTATGGACCATGGCGATATAGAGTGGGCTCGAATGGTTCCGAATAACCATAAAATTCGGTGGCGACTCCATTTCGACTTAAATTTCAATTCGATCCTTCTCATATGGAGGTGCATTCGCCTAACCCAAAAACCCGCGCGTGGCCGCGTCGGGGTGGACCTACGTCATGTCCACACTTAGTATAATTACACATTCCAAATATTCGGTGTATCGGGGTGTGTCTAAGCATTGAACCCCTTTACCCATATTGAATACGTGAAGATAATCATACACATAAGCTGAAATCTCCATAAGTAAAACCGACACTAATTAAACCGACACTAATCATACAAAAAACATTCAATCTCCATTGGTTCTTGCTCGAAAATTCTAGTGTCGGAATAAGAGTGTATTCTTGTAGTCTTATCCCACAAGAAAATCGTGTAACCCGGACACGTTAGGGTCGATTATTCTTGAAGGAAAGTGATACCGTTCACGATTCTACAAAGTTATCCAAGCAATTATTGTACTTTTTCGTTGTTGTAATTTTAATAGTTTGTATTTGTAACTATTGTAATATTCGATATTGTTGTATCCCGGAGCAATATACAACATATAAAGGGAGGAAGTATTATTTTTTCCAATTCAATCCAAAGAATACATTGATTTTTTCACAAGTTTTTAAGAAAGTGACTAAAAATACTCCTACGAGACTAAGGATGTTATTTTTAAATCATGCATAAAGTGTTGATCCTCCAAAGAAAAGTAGGTAAAAAGTATCCCTTCTTATTGTTCATGTGTTTAATTTTGTGCGGAGTATTATTTGTTAATCAATTTTGAGTAGTAAAACCTATGGTAATCAAATGATCAAGATGAAAATACTCCGTAGTAATGACATTTTGTGTAAGTAGAAAAAACCCGATATATGGAGTATATGGAAATATTTTTAGCAAAAGTGAAATGTAAAGCTAATATAAGTTTGAACAGGTGAGACAGAAAGAGTATTTTGTAGGGAAAGGTCCCTCGAAAATACGACAAATTGATAACATTTATGGGAATATTTTATTAAAATGACAACAAATGATCAAGATAGAAAGAGTATTATTATCAACATGTTATATCTTTAAGAGACGGTTATACACATCTTAATTCTTACTCACATAAGAATTTGTGGTTTGAAGTATTCAGCTATGTTTGATATGATCAGCTGCAGCTGCAGTGGATCATGACATTGTGTACAAGAAAGGAAATACAGATATGCAAGCCACACGTAAAAAGTTATTGTTCCTCGACTGAGGCATTGAGTCATGTAACAAGAATACCCACTGTGTACGATCTTTTTGGGTCATGCCAACAACAAAATACAAGTTCTTGTTTGTAGTGGATAACTGGATATATTCATCACAAGTTTGTGATGAGTCAAATACAAAAGAAAAGATAAAAGATATGTTAAGGGATTAACACATGGATTGCTTGTCTTTAATTAGTCAATCATGAAGTGATATTTTATCCGATGTAAACTTATAACGATATACCCGTCATAAGAGAGACTTGCTCATAATAGAAATAGGATAAGGTCAACCGGTAGGCGGTACCATTTCATAAATTTTTAAATGCCTTCACTAAAATTTTGAATTTACAAACTCACTACAGACAAACGGAAGTTCAGGAACTCCAACTACAGATTAAAGTATTTGCTCCATTATTTAACATTAATAGCATTTAACATTAATGATAAAAATAGATTAAATTAAGTTGCATTTTTTGGCACGTTTATAGAATTTTAGCGGCCAACAATAAATAATTCCATGAACGATGGTCAGAATTTCATACGAATACTATTAATTTAAACAATTGAATTTCATAATCAGAAGGTTCCTTTATGATGGGATAACCAGTTTTAATATTAAGATGGGTCAAGTACAAATTATTTTTAATAATTTACGGAGTATAATATAGTAGTATCCTCTATACTAGATATACTCCATACTAGTCTAATTATCGACTAATGCTAAGTTGTCAACCTGCTTTTTAAGTTGAACTTGTGAAAATCACCTTCTCCCTCGGTTGTTAAGTTAATCTACTCCTCTCCCTCTCTTGAACTTCGTTTTCTTTCCCACAAACTAGTGTAAACCCATGCAAAATTGCAAATGGTTTATTATTAAGATCTTTAACAAAACGAAAATCATGTATGTAGTATAATTTAGACAATGTGTTAGACTAAGGATAGTTATGCATTAGTTAACTCATGATTAGTTAAATCAAGAATGTTAGCTAAAAGAATTGTTACAAAGCTGACAACTCATCATGTATATATATTACGTGTCATACACATTGTAATAACTAACTTGATCAATTCAATTCATTCTTCTTTCTCAAAATCTCTCTCTCAATCCTTTCCCTTCCTATATTGTATCAGATTTCGATCCAAAGAATTAAAATTCCACTTCAATTTCAGTTAGTAAATAAAGAAAATTCATTTCAATTTCATAGCATCAACACAGCATATCAATGGCAGCGAACAATACAGTAACCATTGGTGTTGATGATCCACATTATGTTCACCCTTCAGATATTCCGGGCACTAAGATGGTGGCGAACGCATTTGAAGGTGCTGGCTTCGGAAACTGGAAAAGGGCAATGTTAATTGCATTATCAGCCAAGAATAAGATCAACTTCATTGATGGAAGTTGTCCCAAGCATGCATCTTCTGATCTAATGGCGAAACACTGGCAGCGATGTAACGATATTTTTTTTCTTGGATTTTAAACTCATTATCTGCAGAAATTGCAGATTCAATCTTATACAGTGCAACAGCAGAAATTGCTTGGAAAGAGTTGGAAGAACGCTATGGGCAGTCAAATGGGGCTCAATTATATAGAGTTCAAAAGAAGCTTTCTGATTTCTCTCAGGGAAACAACGGAATTGCTACTTACTTCACCAGAATTAAATCCATCTGGGATGAAATCAAAGGAATGGGCATGCATCCTAAGTGTTCTTGCACTTGTTCTTGTGGTGCTAAGGTCAAACAAGCAGAATTTCTGGAAAGTAAGAAGGTAAATGAGTTTTTGATGGGTCTCAATGATTCGTATAATGTCATTCGGGGTTCAATCTTGATGCAAAATCCTCTCCCGAAACTTTTTGTGGTCTACAATAATCTTTTGCAAGAAGAAAAACAAAGGGAGATACATCATGCACAACAATTTCAAGCAGATTCTGCAACAGCAATGTATGCTAGAGGCAACAATGGTCAGAGGAATTACAGTTCTGGTAATTCTGGGGCTAGTAAATCAAAAGGCCAAAACTCAAACAACACCAACAATGGAAATTATAGAGGAAAAGGCCAAGATTCTGGAGTTTCGAGTGCGGCTGGTTCTAAGACGGTAAATGGAAAGCCTTACATTGAGTGCAAATACTGTGAGAAGCCCGGGCATCTTGTGGAGAACTGCTGGATTCTCCAAAAGAAGAATAGGAGGTTTGCAGGGAATGTTTTTACTGAAGGTGATTTGCATATTTCTCAAGAAAATGCTACTGATGACGCAACAGAAACCTCTGCTGCAGTTCATTTTGCTGGTAACATCCAGAATTCTTCCTTTGCTAAATCTCTCGTATCCTCAAATGCTAATTCTTTTTTTAATACTTGGATTATTGATTCTGGCGCGAGTGAGCATATTTTTTCAAATAAGTCGTTATTTGCTAGTTTAAGATCGTTAAACAAGCCTTTTAATGTTTCTCTTCCCAATGGTAGTGTTCTCCAAGTACATGATATGGGTGATGTTCATGTCTCTTCCAAATTATTGCTGAAAAATGTGTTATTTGTTCCAGGTTTCAAATTTAATCTAATCTCTATTGCTAAACTAACTAAAGACTTGAGTTTAGATGTGAATTTCACTTCTGATGCGTGCTATTTGCAGGCCTGTCACAAGAAGCCTTTGGCCCTTGGTAGATGTTTAAACAACTTGTACTTGCTGAATCAATCTATCAAGCATGAAACTGATGATATTCTTCTAGATTCAAATAATTGTACTTCAAATACAATAGTTTTTAATAAGACTGTTTCTTCTGATGTTTGGCACAAGAGATTAGGACACTTACCATTGTACAAATGGAAACAATTGGATGTTTGTAGTATTACTTCAATTAATAAAACTGAAAGCAGTTTGTCTTCTTGTCATATTTGTGCTCAAGCTAGACAACACAAATTAAAGTTTCCTAAAAGTACTTCTGTTTCTTTAGGTCCTTTTGAGTTGGTACACATAGATGTTTGGGGGCCATACAATACTGCTACATATAATGGGTTCAAGTACTTTCTAACTATAGTTGATGACTTCACTAGATGCACTTGGACTTATCTCTTAACCAGTAAGAGTAATGCATTCACAATGTTTAAAGCTTTTATGCACATGGTTTCCACACAATTTGAAAGAAAAGTGAAGATAGTAAGGTCTGACAACGCATTTGAATTGGGCTCTAGTGGGCAACATCTCAATTTTTACTTGATAATGGGATTTTACATCAAACTTCTTGCTTTCACACTCCTCAACAAAATGGAGTAGTTGAGAGAAAACCCAAACATCTTTTAGAAACTGCAAGAGCATTGAGATTTCAATCAAATTTGTCTTTAAAATATTGGGGTGAATGCATCTTAACAGCCACTTATATCATTAACCGACTTCCCTCTAAGGTTCTTGATTTATTGTCTCCTTATCAAGTGTTATTCGGCAAATAACCTGATTTGTCTCACATGCGTTGTTTTGGTTGTTTAGCTACCTCAACAACTCATAAACCAGAACGAGACAAATTTGCTCCAAGAGCATTGTCCTGTGTTATGTTGGGTTATTCCCAAGGCAAGAAGGCCTATAGGTTGTTGAGTCTGGATAACAGTGCAGTAATTGAGTCGAGGGATATTATTTTTCATGAGAATGTGTTTCCTTACATTGATAAATAATCTGCATCTGCACATCTTCCTTTGGCTGTTAATGATGACATAATTCCTGCTATTATACCTGTCACTAGTCGTAGTGCTACCAGTAGTATACCTACTAGTATGCCTTTTACAGGTATTCCAAATAATAATGCTACAACAACTGAGTCTAGCATTCCTGAAAATGATACTGGTACAATAACTGTTGAGAATAATACTGGTACGGTTGAGAATGTCGTTCCCCTCAGACAGTCTTCTAGGGTAGCTAGACTTTCTGCCTATCTCAATAGTTATGTTTGTCATCTTGATATTAAAAAGACTGATGCTTTTTGCTGTCATACGTTAACTAACCTCTGTGAGAACATAGATGCTCCTGTTGCTTGTGTTTTTTTCTTCTATTGCGTATGTTTCGTCTTCGCCTGTGCAAGAACCAAAGAGTTACAAAGAGGTCTGGACATGACATAGGTCCACCCCGACGCGGCCACGCGCGGGTTTGGGGCGGCGAATGAATCTCCTGTGAAATGGATCTCGAATTGAAATTTAAATCGAAATTGGAGTCGCCACCGAACTTTGTGGGAGTTCGGACCCGTTCGAACCCACTCTATGTCGTAGTGGGCCGTACACATATTACGGCCCATTCCGATTTCAGAGTTTATGGGGTTCGTCCCTTTGCATTGCGGTACCGACACTGACATTATCGGTTATCGTTTATTGAATGACTCTCGTATGCCAACGGTTTCGGACATCCGGAAACCACGGTTCTGAGTAAGGCGTGAGGGTACGTGTTGGGAAGCTCACAAAGAACACCCAACCCCGCCCGCACTTAGCGGCCTTTACTAAGATATCGTTCGCTGTTCGTGTACGCGCGTTAGTTTGACGGTTGAATGATATGCAAACAAGGCGTTTTGACTAAAAATGTGAATTATGTTTGGCTACGTCGTTTAATGCATCTAAACTAACGTCAAAGTTGTTTTAGCATGCGATGTTCATTTTAGTACAATAAAACAAACAACAAGAAAACGATAACAGATTAGAATATACGAGCGGCATACCACCCGGAATTACAATGCAACCAACGATATAATACAACAATCGCGATAATAAAGAAAAGAGCGATTTAGAAGATGTATGTATGACACGATGTGGTTTTGAAAGGATTAGATCCACGTGATAGACTTGACACGTGTTGACCGAAATCGCTTGAAAAAGGTTTGTCGAGATTTATAGCGTGCAAGACGCGTTTATGTAGGCGTAATTGGGGCTACTCGGTCGAGTCATGGAGGGACTCGCTCGAGTATCCCTTGAAAAAAGCTTCTGCCCGACTTTTAGATTGTCACTCGATCGAGTGCCTCCTGTTCGAGTGGTGACTCGATTGCAAGTTTCGAAATTGCTTTTAATTTTTGAAAATCGATAATTTTGCTAAGTCGTGTAAAGATACACAATTTATACCCGACTTAAAAATTTCAAAACTCGTCAATATTAGATATTTGACTACGAAATCAATATCTAATATTTAGAGCGATTTTAGAAAAAGACGATGTTTTCGAAATTGCTTTGAATCGAAATAAATCCCTCTGCGTTGTAATGTCGTATTAGTCTTTTTAGGACTATGTGACAATTATTTCGGCATCAACGAGAATAGTTTTTGAAAACGGTTTGTTTGATTGATTCCTTTAGATCCGATATTCGACTATAGAGTCGATATCGAATCCTTAGGGACGACTCTTTATTGAAAATAGTACGATAATATCGATATTAGTAACGAGAAAATAAAATAAAAAAATACGTGATGATGACCCGTATAAAAAGACGGACGAGAGAAAGGGAAGAAAAGGGAGAAGTCGGGATTTTGTAACACCCTCAACCTACATGCTTGATTATCTCGAAAAGGGACTCGTAGTAGCGGCCTAGGCGCGGGAGCGTTAAGATGTGTATAGGTGAGTTATGGTGTGTAGGGATGTCAACGGGTCGGTTTCGGGTCGGGTAGAGCCTCACCCGAATCCATCACCCGAATCCGCATACTCCACCCGATCCATCCGTCACCCGATTAACCCACCACCCGGATCCAATCCATCCGTCATCCGCGGGTGATTCGGGTGGATCGGGTGCTTAGCGGATGAAATATTTTTTTAAAATACAATAACAAATATTCAAATTATAAGATGCATAAAGTTTTTTGAGATTTTTTGGTAGTCGGAAATTAAGACGGGAAAAGAAAATTTAAAATGGTGGCCGCCAAAGTGATTACGGAAAATATTTTCTTAGGGTTTTAAGAAAAAAAAGGATAATGAGTACTCCCTCCGATTACCTGTGTTCTTCCCCTTTTTTTTGGGGAAGAAAATAAGGAGGGAGTAATTATATTAGTAGAATAATAGGGTGGAATGAAAAAGTAAGAGAGAGAAATATTATATTAATTAAATGGAAAAAAATAGAATGAAAAAGTAGGAGAAAGAATATTATATTAATTAAATGAGAAAAAGTGTGATGAAAAAGTAGGAGAGATGAATATTATATTAATTAATAAAGAGGTAAAACTTTCCTTAAATGGAAAGAGGGAAGAAAATCAAACTCAGCCCAAAAATGAAATAGGGAAGAACATAGGTAATCGGAGGGAGTATAAAAATAGAGTGAAATTAATTATTTTTTTTATATATTCATATTTTTTTTAAAAAAAAATCTATAAACGGGTGAACGGATCGGGTGGACGGATCGGGTGACGGGTGAAAAATCTCCACCCGAATCCGACCCGATCCATCACCCGATTCATACGTCATCCGCTTAAAATCCATTTAGTTCGGGTTTTCATCCATTAATTTTATTCGGGTGGATGGATTTTGAACGGGTTCGGGTGAAATTGACATCCCTAATGGTGTGTATGGTTAGGGAGGGGATTTGGCGAGTTTTGCTCTCGGGTTTGTATACGGTTTTCCTAATATTGCCTAGAATTTCGGGTTAGTATTTGTGTATGGTTTGCCTAAAATTGCCTAGAATTTCGGGTTAGTATTTGGATGTCGATGTGAATGATTGATGTCGGGAATTGTGTGTGTTGAATGTGTTGCGGGGATGGGGTATTTATAGGATGAAACACCTTCACTCGGGATAAGAGATACCCGGTTTGGATAGGAAATAGATGACTTGCCCAGGAAGAAAGCCACCGGTTGATGAGAAGTGAGATTCCGTCTTTGGATAGGAAAAGGAATCTGTTCTCGGCTGGAAAAGAGGGTCACTCGACCGAGTGGTCCATGGCACTTGATCGAGTGCCCGGTCTAAACCCGGTTTTTTGTGCGTTTTTGGAGACCACTCGACCGAGTGAGCCGGTCCACTCGGTCGAGTGGACCTAGGCCGGGTAGGAGTCTCCTTTTGGAGATCGACTTTTATCTTTTAGGAATTGTTTAATAATTTTTGTAGCTGATTTTTGTGAGGAATCTGACTTCGAGTTGGATTTTCGAGCTTGCGTCAGATATTTTTGGCTTGGGAATGGCTTTGACCGGGGTTTGACTCGGTCGCTAAAAGGCGGTTTTGCCCTTGGTCTTGGTTTTGACCCAAATTAGTCTCATTTGACTGGAAACGACCCACTGGGCCTGAACTTGAGATCTGTTTGGTGAGATTTTTACTCCGCTAAAAGCTCGTGCCGACTTCTATTGATTCCGAGTCCAAAATCGAGCGTATTAAGCTATGTTTACGTCCGATCATCATCGGGTGTCTTTTGGAAACTACTATAGATACCTGGCGGTCAAAATGTGGGTGTCTACAAGAGGCTGCAGTTTTTCCTGAATGGCAAGATGCTATCAAGGATGAGTTTACAGCGCTTGATGCAAATAATACATGGAGCATATATAGTTGATCTTCCCCCTTGGAAAAAGCCTATATCTTGCAGATGGGTATTCAAAGTTAAGCACAAGGCTGACGGTTCCATTGAGCGTTACAAGGCGCGTTTAGTTGTGAAGGGGTACACGCAGAAAGAGGGCATTGATTACACCGAAACATTCTCGTCAGTCGTAAAAATGACCACCATTCGCAGTTTGGTGGCAGTAGCTATGAAGAAAGGATGGCAAATCACACAATTAGATGTAAATAATGCGTTTTTACATGGTGATTTACATGTCTATTCCACCTGGTTTGATGGTACATGGTTCCAACAAAGCTTGCAGGTTGCTTAAGTCTCTTTATGGACTTAAGCAAGCTAGTCGTCAATGGAATGAGAAGCTTTGTTCCGCTCTTAGGTCAAGAGGTTATCAACAATCACTTAATGATTATTCTTTGTTCCATAAGAAAACGCAAGGCAAAGTTGTGTTCTTAGCAATTTATGTGGATGATATACTAGTGGTTGGCGATAATCAGAAAGAAATTGATGATTTGAAGATTTTCTTGGATAATGTGTTCAAAATTAAGGACTTGGGATCAATCAATTATTTTTTAGGGATGGAGTTTGATAGAACAGACAAGGGAATGGCGATTACTCAGCGCAAATATACACGAGAGCTGCTAACTGAGTTCGATTATGCCACTGTTCGTACAGCTCTGAGTCCTTTGGATCCCTCAATTAGACTTAATGCTACTGACAGTAATTTGATGGATGATCATGCTCTCTATAGAAAACTGGTTGGAAAGTTGAATTATCTGACCAACACGAGACCTGACATTTCGTTTGCTGTACAATTATTGAGCCAGTTCATGGCTTTTCCAAGAGAGCAACATTGGTTTGCTGCTCTTCATGTTCTGAAATATATATCCAAGGCACCAACTCAAGGACTCCTCCTCAACTTCACCCAACTTCACGCTTGAAGGATATTGTGACGCAGATTGGGCGTCTTGTCCAGAAACTCGACGCTCAGTCAGTGGATATCTCGTGTTCCTTGGTGGTAGTCTCGTCTCCTGGAAGTCGAAGAAGCAACAGACAGTCTTCGTGTCCTTTGCCGAGGCAGAGTACAGATCCTTGCGCAGAATCACCGCCGAGCTTTCGTGGCTTACTCGTCTCCTGACTGAGTTGGAAGTTCCCAACATCACGCCTATTCCAGTGAAATGCGACAGCCAAGCCGCGATTCATATTGCAAAAAATCTGATTTACCACGAGAGAACCAAACATATCGACTTGGATTGTCACTTCATTCGTGAGAAGCTCCTTGATGGCTTGATTTCCTTGTCTTATGTTCCCACGGTTCAACAGCCTGCTGATGTGCTTACTAAAGTCCTCAATGGAGTCCACCATAACTCTCTTCTTACCAAGTTGGGTTTGTATCAACACCCTCCAACTTGGGGGGATGTTAGACTAAGGATGTTATGCATTAGTTAACTCATGATTAGTTAAATCAAGAAAGTTAGCTAAAAGAATTGTTACAAAGCTGACAACTCATCATGTATATATATAACGTGTCATACACATTGTAATAACTAACTTGATCAATTCAATTCATTCTTCTTTCTCAAAATCTCTCTCTCAATCCTTTCCCTTCCTACACAATGTTCCTATAAAATGCAAAAATAAATAAATGAAATAGTAATAATCTAAGTGTAACACATCAGATGATAAATACGGAGTATATAGCTAATAAATCTCCCGTAAAATCGTCTCGCATAAACTTAGTGTGAGATACACTCAATAGTTCACTAAATACTGAAATTGTAATCACCCTTATGTGAAGTCTCATCATAAATTTATTGTGAGATCGTCATATTTGAAAATGAATGTAATGAGTATAAATATATAAATTATCTAATAGGAAGTTAATTTGGGCTTAAGGGTAGTTTTTTTACTACTTCCGATCGTCCGCATTGTCCATAATTTAGAAGTAAATTACCGATTTGTTTTTTTTTTTTTTTTTTTAATTTACTACCCTAATTTGAACTAACTAGTCGTATTACGAGTAATTTACTAACCTAATTTAGAAGTAATTTTTTTTGCCAGTTCCAAGACCAGTATCAATGATTAGCTTCTGAAGTTTAGGAGTAGATGAACCACTAATTGAAAGACCATCTAACTAAGATTCTAAAACAATGGACTCCTCTACAATTGTACTCATGATTGTAATTTGTAAATTCAAACAAAAAATCCAGTATCGATTCCAATTTAATTTGGGAATTGAGCAACTCCCGAATTCGGGAATTCCTAAATTCCCACCAAATTTGAAGATCTAATCAAAGTGATTATTGGAGAGCAGACCACTAAAGATTAATTCCAACATATTGATATCAAGTTGAAGATTATATAAACAAACAATCCATCAAGTCATCATTAATCAGAAATTTGAAGCACAACTCCAGTAACAACAAATACATATGCGTACACAATTCTGGGTTGAAGCGTCTTAACTTCACGCCCAGTTATGAGTCAGAGCAGGGCTGTTTTACGCCCCTCTCTGGGTTGAGTCGTGGCCATCCTACGGCCAAATTTGGGGTGGAGTGTGGTCATTCTGCGCCTGTTTCTAGGTAGGGGCGTGGTCGTTCTATGCTCAGTTCTGGATTGAGGCGTTTATCTTCTATGTTTCAATCTAGAACGAGGCGCTGTTTCGTCGATTTCTGGAATCGTTTCTTTGCTTGCGATTTCTAGCTAATAAGTAACTAGTGCAAAACCCGTGCCTACGCACGGTATTTTAATTAATTTTGTTTATAAAAGAGTTTAGCAACTTGATAAAATTATTTTCCCTCTATCTAAGTCAATGGCTTACGCTTTTCTTTTTTAGTGCTTTCGTCAACAGTTTAGCTCTCTCTTTAGTAGAGTATTTTCGAGAACTAATTTATTTCTAAATTAGGGGATTATGATTATTAAATAGAAGATTTTTAAATAAAAGATTTTTAGATTAAAAAATAATCATGTAAAATTTTGATCACTCGATTAGTAAACTTATCTCATCTTTTTAGGGTCAAGAGTAGACCCTAAAACTTTGACCCACGACCCATTTGGCTCAAACCTGAAATAATCCGTTAATTTAGGATCAACACTCGGGTTGACCCGCTGGTTTTATGGCTTGTCATTAAAAAATAATTAAAATAATTATTAAAATTTTATAATGTTAATATTGTAAACTACAAAAATAATTAAATATAATTTTTTACCATTTAATGATAATATATTTATAATATAATACTCCCTCCGTCCCGGTCATTTGTTGTCTTATTCCATTTCGGGGTGTCTCGATCAATTGTTGTCCTTTTCATTTGAGGAAGGGGATTGATGAGCAAATTTGATCATTCACATCCAATTTGGTACACTTATCATTCACTAATTGGTTCATTCTAATTTTCTTGGTTTTTGTGCCAAATTAAAGGACAACAATTGATTGGGACGGAGCGAGTATAGTCTTTACAATTTTTTTAATTGTAAATAGGGTAAGTATTTTAATTAATTACATTAAATACGTTAAGTATGATTACTAATAACTGATAATTTTTTTTGATAAAAAGTAAGATTTCGAAAATTATATATCTGCTCAGTATTATGTAATTATACCTACTACTCCGTATAACTTTTGATTTGTTATTTGGTTATTATTATGTATTCATTTGGCTATTTTGTGGCCTAATAGTTTTTAGGGATTATAATTATTTAAAAAACGAGCCACTATAGTTGTCAAAAATATTTTCTTCCTAAAATTATCATGGTGAATTATTATTAGGCTCACATTTTAAATAAAATTGTCTTGTGATTCATTTAATTGGGGCTTATAGTTGAAATGAAATTGGTTGATTAGAAGGTTCACTTTCCATAATTATATGAAGAGCATTTAGGCGGGAAAACTAAAAAGACTTTCTTGCCCCTTGGTTTTTGTTTTAGTAAATAGGGGATAGAAGATTCATTTAATTGAGCCTTATAGTTAAAATGAAATTGGTTGATTAGAAGGTTCACTTTCCATAATTATGAAGAGCATTTAGGCGGGAAAACCAAAAAAGACTTTCTTGCCCCTTGGTTTTTGTTTTAGTGAATAGGGGATTATGCAAATCAAACGAATTAACAAACTGGAATCATTGTCATGCTACGAAGTAAAGAAATTAAGAAAAAGTTATCTTCAACTTAGATTTAGATTGACAAGAAAAGAATTAATTGGAGTCGAATTGCTTGAAATCGCTTTTCAATTTTTTCACTTAATGATGGAAGTTGAATATAGTAGGAAGGTTGAGTGTAATTGAATGAGTAAAGGGAGGAGGGTGGGTAAAAGGTTAAATAAATTGAGGGGTAGAAAGGGTATATCAGTTAAAAGACGGACGACATTTAAGGGCTCGTTTGGTTCACCATGGGAAGATGGAGTTACCGGGAATTTAAATTCACGTGAATTTGTATTTCATGGGAATTACAAAAATATTGTTTGGTTGCCATGTGAGAAATAACTTCATGCAGAAAGTTCTATACACCAAGGGAAGGCTTGGTGAGTAACTTCCCCCATTATGGAGGAAGTGACAATTCCTGAGAAGTGGCAATTGTTGTGTGCCAAATTTGGACCATTTTTCCTCCCATTTAGACCTGTTTTTCCTCTGTTTTGTGAGACTTGAGTGCGATTATCGCCATATTTTGCGTAATTCTCACATTAGTGTCTCTCTTTTCCATTTTACGTGTATTTTGTAGTTTTCTGTCTATTTTGATAGTATATTCGACCGAAAACGTGTTTTAGCTTCTACGAGCAAGAGAGAGATACGGTCCAAAAGCAAATCACACAACTGAAAGTTCAAGTAATCCAACTGATCGACAAAGAAAAAAACCGGAAAAGTGCCAGAAGGCCACCGGGTGAAGTTTCACCCGGTGAGTCATCACCGGACGAAGTTTCGCCCGACGACATTTTTTCATCCCCGAAGATTTTCACGGCACGCACGACCGGGCGACATGACCGGGCGAAATTTCGCCCGATGGAGAAACCGGGCCGGAAACGCAAAAATCGAAGAAAATCTCACCGGGTGAAATTTCACCCGGTGGAATTATTATGTCGAGCCGCGGGGCGAAATTTCACCCCATGAAGATGCAAAGGGGGAAGGTGTAGCTAAATGAAGAAAAATCGGATTTGGGCCTTGAAGTTTGTGCAACCCATTAAGAACTCTATAAATACTTAATGGTTTTGTGCCTCCTTGAGCCTTAAGTGTGCCTCTTAGGAGTAGGGTAGAAAGCTCTCTAATAGTAATAATAGTAGTTTGTAGAAAAACTCTCTTAGAAAATTCTCAAAACAATTAGTAGATCTACTTAGTATTAGTATAATTACTCCATAATTAGTAGTAAAGCTTCCATCTTTATTGAAGAATTGATTTTATTGTTGAAGATTCAAGGGTTTTATAAGGGTTTACGTGACAAAACCATTGCTTGATTTCTTGAAGATTCATATTTATTCTATTGAAGATTGAAGATTTATGCATGGATTAGTGACAAATTCTTGTGTATTTCTCCAAGATTCAATCTTTTATATTAATCTTCATCTTCTATCTTAGTTCCCTCCATTGTTGGTAAAATTCTTTCCTCTCCCTCTTCTCCATTAGTTAATTAGTTTTGTTATTGTAGTTTTCCAATAGCTAGTTTATGTCTTACTCTTACCATGTTTAGTCTTTCTCCTAGTCTCCTTAATGTTAGTTTTATCATGGGTAGTGAGTAGATCTTAGTTGGGGGGCTAGGGGAGGAGGAATTATAGATAAAGATTTCATCTTTGTGAGATTATTGCATTTGAGGGTGATATTGTCTTGATGGGATTGTTGTGTTATGTTTGACTTAGCTTGATCACCTAGGTTGACTTAACTCACCCGGACCAATATGGGGAAACTCGGGGTTTGGGTAATTTCGTCTAGAGACCTTAGTTTATTCGTCGCGAAAGCGGGCTTAGACTTGGTTGGTAGGGAAACCGAAAGGTGGAACCTCCCTTATACATCTTGTGGTAATTCTTGCGTTGCTAGACTCTTGTCCTTATTTCCGAATCCCCGACTCTCCCTAACGCTTTTCCCACTAATAGTTTCTCACCTTAGTTTCATAGCTCGTTTAGTTAGTCTAGTTCGACTCAACCAAAACCCCCTTCTCGACCCAATCACTCCTAGACTTTGACTTGACCGACTACCCCTCGACCGTCCCTGTGGATCGATCCCGACTTACCGCTACTACGTAGTAGTAATATTCCGGGGTTTATAAATATTGTTTGACCGCGTTGGATAGGCGACAATTCGACGCGCATCAAAATGGCGCCGTTGCCGGGGACGGTGATCAATTAGTTGAGTTTTTGTCATTGTGTTTGAGTAATTGCTTTCTTCTCTTTCTACCCTAGTACCGCTCGGTGCTAGGAGTCTCATCTTTGAATTGAGTTGTGTTCAGGAACAATCATATTTGGCATTGCTTATTCCATACCGGTGCAAGCGAGACGATATTATTATTTCGGAATTCAAATCAACCAAAGTGAACCCTCATCCATATCTTACACCAACTTTCCACCCATCCACCATTCTCAAAACTTACAAAATTCCCTTTCCCTCTTCTCCCTTCAAAAATCACCTCTACAATCAAACATGCCTACTTTAAGATCTCACTTCCAACCCACCCATGAACAAACTTCTTCTCCCGTCGCATATGGAACCATACCCGATAACTTTGAGCTCAAGACTTCTTCAATTGCCATAGTCCAACAAGACACTTATCATGGGCTTCCACAAGAAGATGCTCTAGAACACATAGCGACATTTAAGGAGAAGCTAATTGGAATGAAGTTGAATGGACTTACTTCATTCCAATTCCATAGACTTTTGTTCCCAAAACCCTTCGTGATGATGCTAGGAGATGGCTACAAAGCCACCACGATGATACCTTTCAAACTTGGAATCAATTAGCCAATGCATTTCTAGAAAAATACTATCCTCCTTCCAAGACCAATCATTATCGAATGGAGATTCAAACCTTCCGACAAGATGAAAATGAAAGCATAAGTGAAGCTTGGGATCGATTCCAAACTCTACAAATGAAGTGCCCACATCATGGTATCCCACATCATGGTATCCCTCATTGGCGACTTTTTTCTACTCAACGAGAATGAATCCCATGAGCTTCTTGACAATATAGCCAAAAGTGATATGTTTGCTAAGGAATCGCAAGAGGGTGAATCAAGTGGAGACTCGGAATCATCAAATGACATGGAGGCCACTCTCGAAGTACAACTCGCTCAACTACTTGAGAGATTTGAAGCTATGGTTGCTAGGGACACCTTCCAACCCGAAATGAGGCCCCCACCAAGAAGAGTCTCTCCACCGAGAAGAATCACCCCGCCAAGAAGAATTACACCGCCTAGGCGAACATCTATCTCGCCTCCAAAGCCATATAGGGTAGATATCCCTTGTGATCATTGTGGAGAATATGACCACGACTCCAACTTTTGTGTGAAAAAGGAGAGCGTTCATCAAACCAACACTCAAGAGACATATGAAAAGCCTCAAACGAGCAATCCTAATTTGGGGACCGGATTTTATTCCACACCGACTCAAGGATCATATCCTTTTCCAAGAGCCCCCAATCAAAAGGTTTATCCTAATTCATATGGACCTCATTATCAACCGAGACCTCCTCACACAAATCAATTCAATCAAGGCTATTTCCATCCTCAAGGACCGCCTAGACCGAACTATGGTCATCCCTTTGGAACTCATCCTCCATTTAATCAAGGACCTTCTTTTGGAACTCATCCTCCATTTAATCAAGGTCCTTCTTTTGGAACTCATCCTCCATTTAATCAAGGTCCTTCTTTTGGAACTCATCCTCCATTTAATCAAGGTCCTCCTTCTGGAGCTTATCCACCACCTAATCAAGGTCCTCCAAGGAACTTCCAAGGTAATTCTCAACCCTTTTATGACATTCAAGAAACTATCAAGTTCTTGTTGAGAGAGAATGCGTCAAACCGAGCTAGACTTGAAGCTTTAGAGGCACGAGCCGCCTCGCGAGCTCAATCTTCCCAAAAGCCGACTAATCCTTTCAATCAAGCATCCGTGAATGCCATTAAGGTAATGAGCAAAAAGGAACCGGTGAAAACCTTAGACTCACAAGCTCTTACATCTCATCCCTCAATCAATGAATTCGATGAGAATGTGGTCAAGGATGTAACCGAAATACCAAGAAGAGATCCATCAAAATACCTTGTAGGAGACCTTGCATTTGTCATTGAACAAATTCCAATAGAGGATACGAACTTACTCTCTAGGATTGAGGTACCTCCTTTGAATGACAAGCCACCAAACCTATTCAATGATCAAGCTTTGGGAATGATAACCTTCACCGATCTTATCGAGAACATTGATACAAGCCCTTCTATGCCTACCCCGTCCGATTACATCCGAGACATCATTTTGAAACCCGCCGAGAAGGAAAAAATTCCCATTTCTCCGAGAACTAACCCTAGAGTCACAATTCCTATCAAATTAGGTGACCCGGGTAGTTTTGCCATTCCATGCTCCATCGACCACGTCTTGATAGATCGAGCTCTATGTGACCTTGGTGCCGACATTAGCTTGATGCCCTAGGACATCGCTCGTACTATCTATGTTAAAGATTTGGAGTATTTCCCCGCGAATGTGCAAATGGCCGATGGAACCACTAAGGAGCCCTACGGATTGGCCCGTAACCTCATGGTTAATATGGGGAACTTGTATATCCCCACCGACTTCGTCATTTTGGATATACCAATCGAGGAGCGGAATCCTATCCTTTTGGGACGGCCTTTCCTAACTACCGGTGGGGTGATTATCGATGTGAAGCGAGGACATTTATCCTTCATTGTTGCCAACGAGATGGTTCAATTTGTGCTTCCCGCATTCCTTCCCGAAGATCCTTCTAATTTGGAGTTTTGGTACCAAATGGTGGAGTTCCCATCAAACGAAGAGCCTTCCGAAGATCTTGAGTACGATGATGAAGAAGATGACGGTGCCCTATTTATACTTGGTGTAACCTCCGCTGAAGACATTCCCGACGAGTTCGCAATGCTTCCCGAGGTAGCACAACTTATGGGTATGCCGGAGTTTAGAGAAAAGCTCAAGATCGGTAATGTGGAAATTGAAGCTAATGATCAAGACCCTTCGGGTTGCTTTTTGAGCAACCCCAACTAATCCCAAATATTCAATTCGGTTTGGTGGTGTCCATAATAACCACCTTTGTAAATATTTGTATATTCTCGTCTCTTTTTATTTTCTTCGAACAAGTAGCTTTTGGATTTTCTTTTGGAGCCTTGTTTTGGCACTTGTAGGGATTGTGAAGATTTCTTTCGGAATTTTTAGGGTTGCGCTATGAACGATTATAAACAATTTGGATTGAGAAGATAAATTATATTTTTGAAGAAGCTAAGGATGTTTGGACCAAGTCTTAGAAAAATTTTCGTAGCAAGGTCCGTTTTGAAGTGAATTATTTTACCGGGTGAAATTTCACCCGGTGGCGACTTTGCTCGAACTTAAGGAATTGACGGAAATCCGTCGGGCAGAATTTCGCCCGGTGGAATCTCACCGGGCAAAATTTCGCCCTACGGTGAAAATATTTTGCGACTTGGAATTGACGGAAATTCGACCGGGCGAAATTTCGCCCGGTGGTGAAGCAACGCGGAAACGACAAAAACCGACCCGAATACCGTCAGGAGAAATTTCGCCCGATGATGACCCACCGGGAGAAACCTCACCCCGCGACAGCCTTACCCAACCAAACCCCCCTTCCCATCTTCATTATTCACTTTTCCTATCTCTCTCCTCAACCAAACCCCAAAAACCCAAACAAACCCCAAATCCTCCACCTTAAACCACCTCTAATCCCTTCATTCCTCCATTAAATTTCAATCAAATTATATATTCCTCATCCTCATCACATTCCTAACACTTCCTTGGAGTTTATTTTAAGAAATCGTTCAAGTTCCGACAAAACCCCAAATCGAGACCGTCAACACATAATCATCAAAAATAAAGCATCAAGGATGAGGAGGGTGAAACAAATGGCTAGGAAAAGGATTTCTTCAATGCTTAATCGTAATTCGGGGTCAACATCATCCTCAAGGTTCGAGGAGCAACCGGCCGAGGCTCGGGACGAATCTATTTCGATGCCTGTTCAAACACAAGGATCTGTTCCGAGCAAACAACCTGTTCCGCTCAAGGTATGTTACCCGAATATCTGTCGTAATTTCCGTGAACCTTTATCTGGTCTCCATTTCGCTAAAAAAGCACATGTTGGTAAATGTAAATTTTTTTGGGTCTGTCGTCTCGAGCCAACTCGTTGGGCGGCTCGAGATGTACTTGAGCGTATGAGCATAGAACCGCAGGTACGAGCAATGTGCCGAAGTCTTGGTCTCATCAATTTTTATGTCTCTAAGGAGAAAACTTTTCAGAAGTTGACGTGCGAGTTTTTCGCAACTTTCGAGCTAAGTGGTGATGATAATACCACTGTCTCTTTTCAGTTGCGAGAAACTTCGTACGTCCTCAACTTGAAAGACTTCGGTGCACTGCTTGGTTTACCTTCTTCAGTCCTTGGAAGGCCTAGGGCGGGCCAGACTCGGGACGATAAATTCGGCCGAGATCGATTTTGGTTTAAAATTGCCCGCCAAAAGACTTTCAAGGGAGGAAAAATGCGTTCTTTCTCTATCCGAAACCCCATCCTCCGGTATGTGGCGAGTATTATAGCCAACTCATTCTTGTCGAGCTATGGTACGCATCACAACTGTAGTGCTTTAGCTGTTCAGCTTTTAGAGGATGCAATTTCGGAGAGAGGCCCGTCGATCGATATGTCTGAGGCCTTAGCTACTCATTTCGCTCAGATTGCGAAGGGCGGCCGAAAGAAAATCTCTTGTGGCGGTGTTGTAACGATGCTAGCTAGAGCTTTAAAAGTCGATTTTAGCGATTTGGCACCAGTTGATGGAGCGGGAATTTTCATAGATGAAGTTTATTGTCCTTTTCTTGTGTGGCCCCAGAAAGGGAAATTATGACAGTTTGTTTCCGTATAAGATTACTGAGCTGCGAGCCATTGCCATGCCTAGCCTCAATTGGGTTAGGCTAGATAGAAGAGAACTTCGGCATGCCAAAGAGGTCCGGGGAATTCATTCGGGGTGGTACTGATGCGCAGGCGTCGTGACTCGTACAATCAAACAATATTTTTAACTCCGACAAACCTAACTAATGTAGTAGTGGTAGGTCGGGATCGATCCTCAGGGAGATGGGTTAAGCCGTATTGGTTAAGTCTAGAGTCAAATCGTGTTTGGGATTGAGATGGGGGTTTTGGGTAGAGAGAGGTCGAGCGAGGTCGAGAGAGGTCGAGAGAGGTAGGCTAGGGTCAATAAATAGGAAAGGTGTTGGGGAGAGTCGGGATTCGGAAATGGGGTCTTAGAGTCTCGGAATCGAGTTTTTGTTACAACGATAAAAAGGGAAATTTACACCTTTCGGTTTCTTCACCCAACCTACCTAAACTCGCTTTCGCGATGAAAGGGTAAGTCTCAAATTAAAGTAATTTCTACCCCGAGTTTCCCCATATTGGTAGAAATGAGTCAAGGTCGGCCTAGTCGCGATTCTAAGTCAACAAAGACACAAAAACCTTAAAATTGATAATTAACAAGTAAACAACCCACCAACATCCCTTTCATCAAATAATCCAAATCCTCCTCCCTAATTCCCCAACAAAGAAATCTACTCACTAATCATGGTGAATAACAATAAAACACTAATAATTGATGAATTATCTAAAACATGCATAAAAGCTACACTAACAAATTATACTAATGGAGAAAAGGGAGAGGAGAGAATTTTACCAACAATGGAGAATTCTAAGATGGAAGATGAAGATAATAATAAAGATTGAATCTTGAGAGAAATACACAAGAATTTGTCACTAATCCATGCATAAATCTTCAATCTTCAATAATATAAATATGAATCTTCAAGAAATAAAGCAAGGGTTTTGTCACATAAACCCTTGAAAAACCCTTGAATCTTCAACAATTAAGCACAATCTTCAATAAAGATGGAAACTTTACTACTAATTATAGGAGAATTATACTAATATTAAGTAGATCTACTAATTGTTTGTAGAGAATTTTCTAGTAAGCTTACTACAAACTAGAGAGCTTTCTACACTACTCCTACTCCTAAGGGCTAATCCCAAGGCTCACTTAAGGCACAAAGAGGCACAAAACCCTAGAAGGGGTATATATAGAGTTGCTTAATGGGTTGCACAAACTTCAAGGCCCAAATCCGATTTCTCTTCATTTTGCTAGACCATCACCCTTTGCATCTTCATGGGGTGAAATTTCGCCCTGCGGCTCGACATAATAATCCCACCGGGTGAAATTTCACCCGGTGAGATTTTCTTCGGTTTTTGCGTTTTTGGCCCGGTTTCACCATCGGGCGAAATTTCACCCGGTGGGCGAAATTTCGCCCGGTCAAGTTGCCCGGTCATGTAGCCGTGAAAATCTTCGGGGATGAAAAGAAATGTCGTCGGGCGAAACTTCGCCCGGTGATGACTCACCGGGCGAAACTTCACCCGGTGGTCCATTGACTCTTTTCCGGTCTTTTTCTTCGTTGATCAGTTGGATTACTTGAACTTTCAGTTGTGTGCTTTTCTCTTGGACCGTATCTCTCTCTTGCTCGTAGAAGCTCAAACACGTTTTCGGTCGAAAATTCTATCAAAATAGACAAAAAACTACGAAAAACACGTAAAATGCAAAAGAGAGACACTAATGTGAGAATTACGCAAAATATGGCGATAATCGCACTCAAGTCTCGCAAAACATAGGAAAAACGGGTCTAAATGGGAGGAAAAACGGTCCAAATTTGGCACACAACAGGTACCCGAGGTAAGTTTTCTCAGATTGAATACCCCGAGGGACCCTTAGACTTTGGCGATGATGATATAGAGGTCGTAGACGTGTCGGAGGAGAAACCGGAGGTTGGAACCTCTCGGGATGAGGGTTATAGGACTTAACCGTCATCATCACATGGACCCTCTTCCTCCCACCAACCCGAACCCCAGACCTTACAATTTTTCACCTCAAATTTCTTAGACTTTGAACCACACCGACACTCCACGTTCACCCAGTCTACCCCAGGTTTTCAGGAGGACATTAACATGAGTCCTCCACGACACTCCTCGTTCTTTGGATCAGAGGACTTTTACAACCAATGGGGGGAAGTCTATAACCGTACACGTCAGACTTGGGAGAACTCGACTACCTCACTTAACCTGGCCCAGGATGCCTACAATGTGGCCCGGGATGCACGCGATACTACGCATCATCTTTACTCGTACTCTAGGGAAGGTTTTGAGTACGCCCGGACCAGTTTTGAGATGGCTAGGGAGGCTGCTAGGGATGCCCAAGCAGCAAGGTTGGCGGCGGAGGAAAACCAAAGGATGTTGCAACAACAACAACACTACTTTGATAGATTTTTTGGTATGCCTCCGCTCGGGTCTTACTACCCACCACCTCGTCTCCCAGGTTCTATGTGAGTGGTCGAGTGTCGTTAGTGTTAGTGTGGGGGTGTTAGTTGTCGGTTGTCAGTCGTCGCTCGTCTATTCTCTTATCTCAGTAATCTTGGTCACTGTCAGTCCTTGCAGCGCCAATTTTTGGCATTTGATAATTATGTTGTTGGTTGATTTGTAATGAGTTATTTTGTTGATTTGAGAAATTGTAAGCCCCTCCGTGACCCTACTTGGGTCGTTACGCACGTGAGGTTTATTGTAGGTGCCTTAGAGAAGAAGGACCTGATTGTTGCTCCCGGTCTTCGGTGACTTGATCGCACCAAGACCAATTGAAAAATCCAAATTTTCTTTTTCTTTTAATTTTTTTAAATTTTCCCGATTTGTGCGGAATTCGGGCGAGGTGACGTGATTACACCTACGCTCTTTTTCTTCCCTTATCGATTTTCCTTATTTTTTTCTCTTTCTTTTTCATTTTTCATTTCTTTTTTTTTTATCCCGTTAATTTTTGAAAATCCAAAAACATTTGAAAAATCATAAAAACTCAAAAAGATTTTCCGTTCTTTTCTCTTTTTCTTCTTTTTCGATTCTTCCTCTACTTGTGCATTGGGGACAATGCACAGTTTTAGTGTGGGGGAGGGATCTTCTATCCTTTTCTTCATTTTCTTTTTCATTTTCCTTTAAAAACCAAAAATCCAAAAAAAATTCATTTTTTTTTCTCTTTTTAGTTTTCCTTTCTTTTATTTCTTCGTTTTTGTGTCACTTGTATTGTCTTGCATTCTCCTTCTTGTAGGTACACCGCCAACCATTTAGCATGGATACGTAAGGTAACGGATATGAAATGAAGACCGCACGGTAATACTTTCTACCTTCGTTTTATCCCTTTCTCTTATGCATGGAGTTTGGGCATATATGCTATTTGGAGGTTCACTTGGTGAACATTTTGGAATTGGTGGTTGTGGATTGTGTTTACTTAATGGAGTATGGAGTGCTTGGCTATACTTGTGCATTTTATTTTGTTTTGTTTTTGTTTCCTTGTTTCTTTGTCGTTTTTGTGTTCTTTTTATTTTTTATATAGTTTGTCTAGGTAAAGTTTTCGAAAACCCGATTTTGAGATTAGGCCGAGTGTTTATTACTCCCTTGTTAGTGACCCTTTTTGATTTTTGGACATAATTCTAGTAGAATGACCTTGAACCAATTTTTGCATTGGATTTTTACCGTGAGTCCATCTTTTCTACTTGGAGTCTACATCGGGATTTGCATTTGACCACCTTGACCACCCATGGAGTGATAAGGCCTTGGTTACCGTTCCCCGTTCTCTTAGGTGACCTTACTTGAGAAGCCACCTTTATTCCAAAATTTTCATCCTTTTATGGGTTCGAAGGGGGTGGACACCCGACTAGCCTATTTCTCTGCCATTCACCCATTTCCACAAATAAGTTTGCAAGAATATGCTTTACCTTGATCTCAAATGAATCATCTAGCCAAAAATGGGCTATTCAAAGAAAGAAAAAGGGAAAAATGAAGAAGAAGGGCATATCAATATGTCAAAAAAAAAGAGCCCTCGTTCGAAATAATGGGGAAAGAAAATAAAAACCGAAAAGAAAATTAAAATCTCAAAAAAAATCGTTCCCAAACCCAAATAATCCCTTGGTTGTCTTATTATCGTGAAATGCCTACTAGAGGACCGAGTCCCGAGGAAGGAAAATAGCGGTAATTTGGCAATCCTTACCATTTTGCAAACACTTGTTCATCTTTTTGGTCTAATTGGCTTTCTCGAGTTTGGAACGACCCTCTAGGCTTAGCTTAGGAGACGGCATAACACTTACCTACAGTGCTTACTAACTCCATGGTTCTCACTTATCCACTCCATCTATCGTCCCGTTGTAGGCGTCTTTAGTGGAATTAGTAGGACCTTGGTAAATTTTCAATGTTTTTATTGTTTGATTGTCATCCTATTAGGATCTTGTCCATGTCAATTTGCGTTACTAGCTTGGTAGTGTTCTCGCTTGTCCTAAGCTCAAATCGGGGCTTTCTCCGCCGTTTCGATGAGGGATTCAGTGATTTATTTTCTCTTTGGTCGCGACTATCTTTATGTGTGTCTTCTTTGTTTTGTGTTTGTGTGTGTGTTAGTCGCAACCCCAATTTTGAGCAAGACCCAACTTGCCTTGCATGGAGGTACCTTACCTCATAGGTATCTCGATGTGGGTTGAAGGGATGGAGCGGGCCCGTTAATTGCCTCGTATCGGCTTAGCATATATAGTCTAGCTTAGTAGTAGTAGCTAGTTTCTTTTTGGGTCATTGCTCGAGGACGAGCAACGGTTTAGTGTGGGGGAATTGTTGTGTGCCAAATTTGGACCATTTTTCCTCCCATTTAGACCAGTTTTTCCTCTGTTTTGTGAGACTTGAGTGCGATTATCGCCATATTTTGCGTAATTCTCACATTAGTGTCTCTCTTTTCCATTTTACGTGTTTTTTTTGTAGTTTTCTGTCTATTTTGATAGGATTTTCGACCGAAAACGTGTTTGAGCTTCTACGAGCAAGAGAGAGATACGGTGCAAGAGCAAATCACACAACTGAAAGTTCTAGAAATCCAACTGATCGACGAAGAAAAAGACCGGAAAAGAGCCAGAAGGCCACCGGCTGAAGTTTCGCCCGGTGAGTCACCACCGGGCGAAGTTTCGCCCGACGACATTTTTTCATCCCCGAAGATTTTCACGGCACGCACGACCTGGCGACATGACCGGGCGAAATTTCGCCCACCGGGTGAAATTTCGCCCGATGGAGAAATCGGGCCGGAAACGCACAAACCGAAGAAAATCTCATCGGGTGAAATTTCACCCGGTGGGATTATTATGTCGAGCCGCGGGGCGAAATTTCACCCCTTGAAGATGCAAAGGGTGAAGGTCTAGCTAAATGAAGAGAAATCGGATTTGGGCCTTGAAGTTTGTGCAACCCATTGAGAACTCTATAAATACTTAACCTAGGGTTTTGTGCCTCCTTGAGCCTTAAGTGTGCCTCTTAGGAGTAAGGTAGAAAGCTCTCTAATAGTAATAACAGTAGTTTGTACACTACTCCTACTCCTAAGGGCTAATCCCAAGGCTCACTTAAGGCACAAAGAGACACAAAACCCTAGAAGAGGTATATATAGAGTTGCTTAATGGGTTGCTCAAACTTCAAGGCCCAAATCCGATTTCTCTTCATTTTGCTAGACCATCACCCTTTGCATCTTCATGGGGTGAAATTTCGCCCCGCGGCTCGACATAATAATCCCACCGGGTGAAATTTCACCCGGTGCGATTTTCTTCGGTTTTTGCGTTTTTGGCCCGGTTTCACCATCGGGCGAAATTTCACCCGGTGGGCGAAATTTCGCCCGGTTAAGTTGCCCGGTCATGTAGCCGTGAAAATCTTCGGGGATGAAAAGAAATGTCGTCGGGCGAAACTTCACCCGGTGGTCCATTGACTCTTTTCCGGTCTTTTTCTTCGTTGATCATTCGGATTACTTGAACTTTCAGTTGTGTGCTTTGCTCTTGGACCGTATCTCTCTCTTGCTCGTAGAAGCTCAAACACGTTTTCGGTCGAAAATCCTATCAAAATAGACAGAAAACTACGAAAAACACGTAAAATGCAAAAGAGAGACACTAATGTGAGAATTACGCAAAATATGGCGATAATCGCACTCAAGTCTCGCAAATCATAGGAAAAACGGGTCTAAATGAGAGGAAAAACGGTCCAAATTTGGCACACAACAGGTACCCGAGGTAAGTTTTCTCAGATTGAATACCCCGAGGGACCCTTAGACTTTGGCGATGATGATATAGAGGTCGTAGACGTGTCGGAGGAGAAACCGGAGGTTGGAACCTCAGGATGAGGGTTATAGGACTTAACCGTCATCATCACATGGACCCTCTTCCTCCCACCAACCCGAACCCCAGACCTCACAATTTTTCACCTCAAATTTCTTAGACTTTGAACCACACCGACACTCCACGTTCACCCAGTCTACCCCAGGTTTTCAGGAGGACATTAACATGAGTCCTCCACGACACTCCTCGTTCTTTGGATCAGAGGACTTTTACAACCAATGGGGGGGAAGTCTATAACCGTACACGTCAGACTTGGGAGAACTCGACTACCTCACTTAACCTGGCCCAGGATGCCTACAATGTGGCCCGGGATGCGCGCGATACTACGCATCATCTTTACTCGTACTCTAGGGAAGGTTTTGAGTACGCCCGGACCAGTTTTGAGATGGCTAGGGAGGATGCTAGGGATGCCCAAGCAGCAAGGTTGGCGGCGGAGGAAAACCAAAGGATGTTGCAACAGCAACAACACTACTTTGATAGATTTTTCGGTATGCCTCCGCCCGAGTCTTACTACCACCACCTCGTCCCCCAGGTTCTATGTGAGTGGTCGAGTGTCGTTAGTGTTAGTGTGGGGGTGTTAGTTGTCGGTTGTCAGTCGTCGCTCGTCTATTCTCTTATCTCAGTAATCTTGGTCACTGTCAGTCCTTGCAGCGCCAATTTTTAGCATTTGATAATTATGTTGTTGGTTGAGTTGTAATGAGTTATTTTGTTGATTTGAGAAATTGTAAGCCCCTCCGTGACCCTACTTGGGTCGTTACGCACGTGAGGTTTATTGCAGGTGCCTTAGAGAAGAAGGACCTGATTGTTGCTCCCGGTCGTCGGTGACTTGATCGCACCAAGACCAATTGAAAAATCCAAAATTTTCTTTTTCTTTTAATTTTTTTTAATTTTCCCGATTTGTGCGGAATTCGGGCGAGGTGACGTGATTACACCTACGCCCTTTTTCTTCCCTTATCGATTTTCCTTATTTTTTTCTCTTTCTTTTTCATTTTTCATTTCTTTTCTTTTTATCCCGTTAATTTTTGAAAAACCCAAAAACATTTGAAAAATCATAAAAACTCAAAAAGATTTTCCGTTCTTTTCTTTTTCTCTTCTTTTTCGATTCTTCCTCTACTTGTGCATTGGGGACAATGCACAGTTTTAGTGTGGGGGAGGGATCTTCTATCCTTTTCTTCATTTTGATTTTCATTTTCCTTTAAAAACCAAAAATCCAAAAAAAATTCATTTTTTTTCACTTTTTAGTTTTCCTTTCTTTTATTTCTTCGTTTTTGTGTCACTTGTATTGTCTTGCATTCTCCTTCTTGTAGGTACACCGCCAACCATTTAACATGGATACGTAAGGTAGCGGAAATGAAATGAAGACCGCGCGGTAATACTTTCTACCTTCGTTTTATCCCGTTCTCTTATGCATGGAGTTTGGGCATATATGTTATTTGGAGGTTCACTTGGTGAACATTTTGGAATTGGTGGTTGTGGATTGTGTTTACTTAATGGAGTATGGAGTGCTTGGCTATACTTGTGCATTTTATTTTGTTTTGTTTTTGTTTCCTTGTGTCTTTGTCATTTTTGTGTTCTTTTTATTTTTTGTATAGTTTGTCTAGGTAAATTTTTCGAAAACCCGATTTTGAGATTAGGTCGAGTGTTTATTACTCCCTTGTTAGTGACCCTTTTTGATTTTTGGACATAATTCTAGTAGAATGACCTTGAACCAATTTTTGCATTGGATTTTTACCATGAGTCCATCTTTTCTACTAGGAGTCTACATCGGGATTTGCATTTGACCACCTTGACCACCCATGGAGTGATAAGGCCTTGGTTACCGTTCCCCGTTCTCTTAGGTGACCTTACTTGAGAAGCCACCTTTATTCCAAAATTTTCATCCTTTTATGGGTTCGAAGGGGGTGCACACACGACTAGCCTATTTCTCTGCCATTCACCCATTTCCACAAATAAGTTTGCAAGAATATGCTTTACCTTGATCTCAAATGAATCATCTAGCCAAAAATGGGCTATTCAAAGAAAGAAAAAGGGAAAAATGAAGAAGAAGGGCAAATCAATATGTCAAAAAAAAAAAGTGCCCTCGATCGAAATAATGGGGAAAGAAAATAAAAACCGAAAAGAAAATTAAAATCTCAAAAAAAATCGTTCTCAAACCCAAATAATCCCTTGGTTGTCTTATTATCGTGAAATGCCTACTAGAGGACCGAGTCCCGAGGAAGGAAAATAGCGGTAATTTGGCAATCCTTACCATTTTGCAAACACTTGTTCATCTTTTTGGTCTAATTGGCTTTCTCGAGTTTGGAACGACCCTCTAGGCTTAGCTTAGGAGACGACATAACACTTACCTACAGTGCTTACTAACTCCATGGTTCTCACTTATCCACTCCATCTATCGTCCCGTTGTAGGCGCCTTTAGTGGAATTAGTAGGACCTTGGTAAATTTTCAATGTTTTTATTGTTTGATTGTCATCCTATTAGGATCTTGTCCATGTCAATTTGCGTTACTAGCTTGGTAGTGTTCTCGCTTGTCCTAAGCTCGAATCGGGGCTTTCTCCGCCGTTTCGATGAGGGATTCAGTGATTTATTTTCTCTTTGGTCGCGACTATCTTTATGTGTGTCTTCTTTGTTTTGTGTTTGTGTGTGTGTTAGTCGCAACCCCAATTTTGAGCAAGACCCAACTTGCCTTGCATGGAGGTACCATAGGTATCTCGATGTGGGTTGAAGGGATGGAGCGGGCCCGTTAATTGCCTCGTATCGGCTTAGCATAGTCTAGCTTAGTAGTAGTAGCTAGTTTCTTTTTGGGTCATTGCTCGAGGACGAGCAACGGTTTAGTGTGGGGGAATTGTTGTGTGCCAAATTTGGACCATTTTCCTCCCATTTAGACCAGTTTTTCCTCTGTTTTGTGAGACTTGAGTGCGATTATCGCCATATTTTGCGTAATTCTCACATTAGTGTCTCTCTTTTCCATTTTACGTGTTTTTTGGTAGTTTTCTGTCTATTTTGATAGGATTTTCGACCGAAAACGTGTTTGAGCTTCTACGAGCAAGAGAGAGATACGGTGCAAGAGCAAATCACACAACTGAAAGTTCTAGAAATCCAACTGATCGACGAAGAAAAAGACCGGAAAAGAGCCAGAAGGCCACCGGCTGAAGTTTCGCCCGGTGAGTCACCACCGGGCGAAGTTTCGCCCGACGACATTTTTTCGTCCCCGAAGATTTTCACGGCACGCACGACCGGGCGACATGACCGGGCGAAATTTCGCCCACCGGGTGAAATTTCGCCCGATGGAGAAACCGGGCCGGAAACGCACAAACCGAAGAAAATCTCATCGGGTGAAATTTCACCCGGTGGGATTATTATGTCGAGCCGCGGGGCGAAATTTCACCCCTTGAAGATGCAAAGGGTGAAGGTCTAGCTAAATGAAGAGAAATCGGATTTGGGCCTTGAAGTTTGTGCAACCCATTGAGAACTCTATAAATACTTAACCTAGGGTTTTGTGCCTCCTTGAGCCTTAAGTGTGCCTCTTAGGAGTAGGGTAGAAAGCTCTCTAATAGTAATAATAGTAGTTTGTACACTACTCCTACTCCTAAGGGCTAATCCCAAGGCTCACTTAAGGCACAAAGAGACACAAAACCCTAGAAGGGGTATATATAGAGTTGCTTAATGGGTTGCTCAAACTTCAAGGCCCAAATCCGATTTCTCTTCATTTTGCTAGACCATCACCCTTTGCATCTTCATGGGGTGAAATTTCGCCCCGCGGCTCGACATAATAATCCCACCGGGTGAAATTTCACCCGGTGAGATTTTCTTCGGTTTTTGCGTTTTTGGCCCGGTTTCACCATCGGGCGAAATTTCACCCGGTGGGCGAAATTTCGCCCGGTCAAATTGCCCGGTCATGTAGCCGTGAAAATCTTCGGGGATGAAAAGAAATGTCGTCGGGCGAAACTTCGCCCGGTGATGACTCACCGGGCGAAACTTCACCCGGTGGTCCATTGACTCTTTTCCGGTCTTTTTCTTCGTTGATCAGTCGGATTACTTGAACTTTCAGTTGTGTGCTTTGCTCTTGGACCGTATCTCTCTCTTGCTCGTAGAAGCTCAAACACGTTTTCGGTCGAAAATCCTATCAAAATAGACAGAAAACTACGAAAAACACGTAAAATGCAAAAGAGAGACACTAATGTGAGAATTACGCAAAATATGGCGATAATCGCACTCAAGTCTCGCAAAACATAGGAAAAACGGGTCTAAATGGGAGGAAAACGGTCCAAATTTGGCACACAACAGGTACCCGAGGTAAGTTTTCTCAGATTGAATACCCCGAGGGACCCTTAGACTTTGGCGATGATGATATAGAGGTCGTAGACGTGTCGGAGGAGAAACCGGAGGTTGGAACCTCGGGATGAGGGTTATAGGACTTAACCGTCATCATCACATGGACCCTCTTCCTCCCACCAACCCGAACCCCAGACCTCACAATTTTTCACCTCAAATTTCTTAGACTTTGAACCACACCGACACTCCACGTTCACCCAATCTACCCCAGGTTTTCAGGAGGACATTAACATGAATCCTCCACGACACTCCTCGTTCTTTGGATCAGAGGACTTTTACAACCAATGGGGGGAAGTCTATAACCGTACACGTCAGACTTGGGAGAACTCGACTACCTCACTTAACCTGGCCCAGGATTCCTACAATGTGGCCCGGGATGCGCGCGATACTACGCATCATCTTTACTCGTACTCTAGGGAAGGTTTTGAGTACGCCCGGACCAGTTTTGAGATGGCTAGGGAGGATGCTAGGGATGCCCAAGCAGCAAGGTTGGTGGCGGAGGAAAACCAAAGGATGTTGCAACAGCAACAACACTACTTTGATAGATTTTTCGGTATGCCTCCGCCCGAGTCTTACTACCACCACCTCGTCCCCCAGGTTCTATGTGAGTGGTCGAGTGTCGTTAGTGTTAGTGTGGGGGTGTTAGTTGTCGGTTGTCAGTCGTCGCTCGTCTATTCTCTTATCTCAGTAATCTTGGTCACTGCCAGTCCTTGCAGCGCCAATTTTTGGCATTTGATAATTATGTTGTTGGTTGAGTTGTAATGAGTTATTTTGTTGATTTGAGAAATTGTAAGCCCCTCCGTGACCCTACTTGGGTCGTTACGCACGTGAGGTTTATTGCAGGTGCCTTAGAGAAGAAGGACCTGATTGTTGCTCCCGGTCGTCGGTGACTTGATCGCACCAAGACCAATTGAAAAATCCAAAATTTTCTTTTTCTTTTAATTTTTTTTTAATTTTCCCGATTTGTGCGGAATTCGGGCGAGGTGACGTGATTACACCTATGCCCTTTTTCTTCCCTTATCGATTTTCCTTATTTTTTTCTCTTTCTTTTTCATTTTTCATTTCTTTTCTTTTTATCCCGTTAATTTTTGAAAAACCCAAAACATTTGAAAAATCATAAAAACTCAAAAAGATTTTCCGTTCTTTTCTTTTTTTCTTCTTTTTTGATTCTTCCTCTACTTGTGCATTGGGGACAATGCACAGTTTTAGTGTGGGGGAGGGATCTTCTATCCTTTTCTTCATTTTCTTTTTCATTTTCCTTTAAAAACCAAAAATCCAAAAGAATTTCATTTTTTTTTCTCTTTTTAGTTTTCCTTTCTTTTATTTCTTCGTTTTTGTGTCACTTGTATTGTCTTGCATTCTCCTTCTTGTAGGTACACCGCCAACCATTTAGCATGGATACGTAAGGTAGCGGAAATGAAATGAAGACCGCGCGGTAATACTTTCTACCTTCGTTTTATCCCTTTCTCTTATGCATGGAGTTTGGGCATATATGCTATTTGGAGGTTCACTTGGTGAACATTTTGGAATTGGTGGTTGTGGATTGTGTTTACTTAATGGAGTATGGAGTGCTTGGCTATACTTGTGCATTTTATTTTGTTTTGTTTTTGTTTCCTTGTGTCTTTGTCATTTTTGTGTTCTTTTTATTTTTTGTATAGTTTGTCTAGGTAAAGTTTTCGAAAACCCGATTTTGAGATTAGGCCGAGTGTTTATTACTCCCTTGTTAGTGACCCTTTTTGATTTTTGGACATAATTCTAGTAGAATGACCTTGAACCAATTTTTGCATTGGATTTTTACCATGAGTCCATCTTTTCTACTAGGAGTCTACATCGGGATTTGCATTTGACCACCTTGACCACCCATGGAGTGATAAGGCCTTGGTTACCGTTCCCCGTTCTCTTAGGTGACCTTACTTGAGAAGCCACCTTTATTCCAAAATTTTCATCCTTTTATGGGTTCGAAGGGGGTGCACACCCGACTAGCCTATTTCTCTGCCATTCACCCATTTCCAGAAATAAGTTTGCAAGAATATGCTTTACCTTGATCTCAAATGAATCATCTAGCCAAAAATGGGCTATTCAAAGAAAGAAAAAGGGAAAAATGAAGAAGAAGGGCAAATCAATATGTCAAAAAAAAAAGAGCCCTCGATCGAAATAATGGGGAAAGAAAATAAAAACCAAAAAGAAAATTAAAATCTCAAAAAAAATCGTTCCCAAACCCAAATAATCCCTTGGTTGTCTTATTGTCGTGAAATGCCTACTAGAGGACCGAGTCCCGAGGAAGGAAAATAGCGGTAATTTGGCAATCCTTACCATTTTGCAAACACTTGTTCATCTTTTTGGTCTAATTGGCTTTCTCGAGTTTGGAACGACCCTCTAGGCTTAGCTTAGGAGACGGCATAACACTTACCTACAGTGCTTACTAACTCCATGGTTCTCACTTATCCACTCAATCTATCGTCCCGTTGTAGGCGCCTTTAGTGGAATTAGTAGGACCTTGGTAAATTTTCAATGTTTTTATTGTTTGATTGTCATCCTATTAGGATCTTGTCCATGTCAATTTGCGTTACTAGCTTGGTAGTGTTCTCGCTTGTCCTAAGCTCGAATCGGGGCTTTCTCCGCCGTTTCGATGAGGGATTCAGTGATTTATTTTCTCTTTGGTCGCGACTATCTTTATGTGTGTCTTCTTTGTTTTGTGTTTGTGTGTGTGTTAGTCGCAACCCCAATTTTGAGCAAGACCCAACTTGCCTTGCATGGAGGTACCCTACCTCATAGGTATCTCGATGTGGGTTGAAGGGATGGAGCGGGCCCGTTAATTGCCTCGTATCGGCTTAGCATATATAGTCTAGCTTAGTAGTAGTAGCTAGTTTCTTTTTGGGTCATTGCTCGAGGACGAGCAACGGTTTAGTGTGGGGGAATTGTTGTGTGCCAAATTTGGACCATTTTTCCTCCCATTTAGACCCGTTTTTCCTCTGTTTTGTGAGACTTGAGTGCGATTATCGCCATATTTTGCGTAATTCTCACATTAGTGTCTCTCTTTTCCATTTTACGTGTTTTTGGTAGTTTTCTGTCTATTTTGATAGGATTTTCGATCGAAAACGTGTTTGAGCTTCTACGAGCAAGAGAGAGATACGGTCCAAGAGCAAATCACACAACTGAAAGTTCAAGTAATCCAACTGATCGACGAAGAAAAAGACCGGAAAAGAGCCAGAAGGCCACAGGCTGATGTTTCGCCCGGTGAGTCACCATCGGGCGAAGTTTCGCCCGACGACATTTTTTCATCCCCGAAGATTTTCACGGCACGCACGACCGGGGGACATGACCGAGCGAAATTTCGCCCACCGGGTGAAATTTCGCCCGATGGAGAAACCGGGCCGGAAACGCACAAACCGAAGAAAATCTCATCGGGTGAAATTTCACCCGGTGGGATTATTATGTCAAGCCGTGGGGCGAAATTTCACCCCTTGAAGATGCAAAGGGTGAAGGTCTAGCTAAATGAAGAGAAATCGGATTTGGGCCTTGAAGTTTGTGCAACCCATTGAGAACTCTATAAATACTTAACCTAGGGTTTTGTGCCTCCTTGAGCCTTAAGTGTGCCTCTTAGGAGTAGGGTAGAAAGCTCTCTAATAGTAATAATAATAGTTTGTAGAAGAACTCTCTTAGAAAATTCTCAAAACAATTAGTAGATCTACTTAGTATTAGTATAATTACTCCATAATTAGTAGTAAAGCTTCATCTTTATTGAAGAATTGGTTTTATTGTTGAAGATTCAAGGGTTTTTTTTGCTTGATTTCTTGAAGATTCATATTTATTCTATTGAAAATTGAAGATTTATGCATGGATTAGTGACAAATTCTTGTGTATTTCTCCAAAATTCAATCTTTTATATTAATCTTCATCTTCTATTTTAGTTCCCTCCATTGTTGGTAAAATTCTTTCCTCTCCCTCTTCTCCATTAGTTAATTAGTTTTGTTATTGTAGTTTTCCAATAGCTAGTTTATGTCTTACTCTTACCATGTTTAGTCTTTCTCCTAGTCTCCGCCTTAATGTTAGTTTTATCATGGGTAGTTAGTAGATCTTAGTTGGGGGGCTAGGGGAGGAGGAATTATAGATAAAGATTTCATCTTTGTGAGATTATTGCATTTGAAGGTGATATTGTCTTAATGGGATTGTTGTGTTATGTTTGACTTAGCTTGATCACCTAGGTTGACTTAACTCACCCGGACCAATATGGGGAAACTCGGGGTTTGGGTAATTCCGTCTAGAGACCTTAGTTTATTCGTCGCGAAAGCGGGCTTAGACTTGGTTGGTAGGGAAACCGAAAGGTGGAACCTCCCTTATACATCTTGTGATAATTCTTGTGTTGCTAGACTCTTGTCCTTATTTCCGACTCCCCGACTCTCCCTAACGCTTTTCCCACTAATAGTTTCTCACCTTAGTTTCATAGCTCGTTTAGTTAGTCTAGTTCGACTCAACCAAAACCCCCTTCTCGACCCAATCACTCCTAGACTTTGACTTGACCGACTACCACTCGACCGTCCCTGTGGATCGATCCCGACTTACCGCTACTACGTAGTAGTAATATTTTGGGGTTTATAAATATTGTTTGACCGCGTTGGATAGGCGACAATTCGACGCGCATCAACAATTACCGGGAAGTGGCCAACCAAACAGCATTCCAATTTATCAATTCATGGGAAGTTCTAATTTCAATGATTTGAAAGGGCAACCAAAAGACCCCTAAGTAAAAACATGGACGACAAGAAGCGAAAGTGTTTTTTTATTAGTATACAGGAGTTACTTTATCTTTAATATTTTAACTAGTTTTGTACCCGTGCAATGCACGAACTTGTTTAATTATCACCTAATTAATTATGTGTATATTAAATTTATATTGTTGTTTCATATGGAGTATTATAATCCTTAGATAGAAATTTGGGGTTCTGCAAAGATATACACGACTTCCCTAAGTAGATTTTGTTTGTATGAGCAATAATGTCTTTGTAATTTTAATTTCTCTTATCTAAAGTACTTATTTTTAAACATTCGTTGGCGAAGAGCAGTTATTGAAATAAAATCGAGTGAAATATACAAAATATGAAATATATTAGGGTTATTTAATGACAATAATACCAACTATAGGGTGTCTTCCCAAAATAATACTAATTTCAATAAATCAGAGAATAATACGTATTATTGGAGTAGTTAAACAAGAGTAGTATAAGTATGTTTATCACCTACTACATCAGGTCACCTAATTAATATTTAATCTGTTACTTATCCTCCATCCTCCTCCTTAGACCTGGATAACGAGTGAACCGTTTCGATTCAGCTTCGAGTCAGGTCATTTTCGGGTTATAATAATCGGGTTGACTTCGGGTCGGGTCAGATAATTTCGGGTTTCATTCTCGGGTTTGCTGTTTTCAACTTTTTTTAGGGATATCCACTCGTTTTCAATAATAATAATCGGGTCAGTTTCAGGTTAGCTCGAGTCAATTCGGATGACGGGTCAAAATCATGTCTTCAGTTCAGGTGTCGGGTCGGGTCGAGTTCGGTTTGGCTTATTCGGGTCGGGTCAGTTTTGTCAGGTCTACTTCTCCTTACTTCTCTCCTTCGTCCTCTCTCTCCAATACCCTTCATCCTTCTTCAGTTTTTTTTTTCTATACGATCCGTTTAGAGTAACGTGTTGATTTTGGTGTAGGATTGTGTTGTTAGTTAGATTTGATGAGGTTGAAGGAAGAGAAATACAGAAGACATTAATGACGTTTAATGCCATGTGCACTGAGTAAGTGAAAATGAATGAAGTAATATGAAATAAATTAAAGGCGAAAAGGAAGGTGAACGGGTTTTACCGGTAACTGGTCATCTATATTACTTCGGTTTAACTACTTCAAAAATATGTATTATTCTCAGATTTATTAAAATTGGAATTATTTTCGAAAGATGATCGATAGTTGGTATTATTGTCGTCAACTAAAATTAAAGGTGAAAAAGGAAGATGGAAGGGTTCTACAGGTAACCGGTCACCTATACTATTCTGGTTTAACTACTCCGATAATACGTACTATTCCCAGATTTATTAAAATTGATATTATTTTGGGAAGACGCCCTATAGTTGGTATTATTATTGTTAAATAACCCAATATATTAAATCAAAATTTGAACTTGAAGTCTTGAAGATATATATTCCCTCCGTTCCATTCAATTGTTTGCCTTTTATATTTGTGGACATGACATAGGTCCACCCCGACGCGGCCACGCGCGGGTTTGGGGAGGCGAATGAATCTCCATATGAGAATGGATCAAATTGAATTTTAAATCGTAGTAGGAGTCGCCACAGAACTTTGTGGGAGTTCGGGCCCGTTCGAACTCACTCTATGTCGTAGTGGGCCGTGCACAAAGTACGGCCCATTCCGATGTCAGAGTTTATTGGGTTCGTCCCTTTGCAAATGATACCGATACCGACGTTATCGGATATCCTGTATTGAATAACTCTCGTTTGCCAATGGTTTCGGACATCCGAAAAGTACGGTTCTGAGTAAGGGGTGAGGGTACGTGTTGGGAAGTTCACAAAGAACACCCAACCTCGCCTGCACTTAGCGGCCTTTACTAAGATATCGTTCGTTTTTGTGTACACGGGTTAGTTCGATGGTTGAATGATATGCAAAGAGTGTTTTGACTAAACATGCGAATAATTAGATGGGATGCTAAGTCGGCTTAATGCATCTAAAAATTAACGTCGAAGTTGTATTTAGCATGCGAGGTTCGTTTTAGTATAATAAAACAAATGAAAAGAAATCGCTACGAACATGAGCAAACAAGTTAGTAACGGTTGTAAATCGAATAAAAAAACAATGACATGCATGATTTGGAAAAGTTTGTGGCACATGATGGATTAAACATGCGTTGAACGAGGTCAAGAAAAATATTTATCGAAAACCTGAAATATGCCGAGAAAGCCGCTGTTTTATTTAAGAAACGATGCTGAAAAAAGAAAAAAAAATGTCGCGGTTTTCAGGGGTCCGTGCGACTCGCTCGGGAAGGGCGCGACTCGCCCGGGAGGGCGCTCCGCCCGGGACGCGTACGGCTCGCATCTCAGGCTGCTCTCGGGTTTAGTTTTTCGAAAATCGTTAGTTTTAATAAATCACGTACAAATATGGATTAATTTATGCTCGACTTATATTTTCGATATTCGTCATATTCGACTTTCGATTATGAAATCGATATCAAACATTCTGAATGAATTTTTAGAAAAGATAAAAAAATGTTTTGAAAATCGTTTTGAAAAGAAATTGAAGGAAAAGAAAAGAATGTTAATTCTCTCCACGTTAAAATCGTCATATTTTGTTTTTAAAACTATGTGACGATTTTTTAGCATCAACGAGATTAATTTAGTTCTTGTTAGATACGATATTTGACTAGAGAGTCGATATCGTATTTTCAGAACGTTTGTTTTATACAAAAATAGTTTGTAGTATTGATTATTATAGAAAGAAAATAGAAGATGCGACGACGACCCATAAAAAAAAACTGACCAACGATCCGAAAGAAGAGACAAAAACGAGAGGAAGAGAAAGAGAAAGGAGAAGACGGGATTGATTTTACACCCTCAACCTACATGCTTTGTTTTCTCGGAACGGGGCTCGTCGGGATGTGGCTTAGACACGGGAGCGTCGAGATAATGTCGGCGAGTTATGGTGGTGTTTTGGGTCGTGTAAGGTGGCGGGTGGTGGCCGGTTTTTGGGTCGGAGTTGTCGGGTTGTAATATCGGTTATTCGATGCTATGAATGTCGGTATTTTTTGTAGTTATGATCGATGTAAAAAAGTGTATGAATGATAGATGTATAATTGTGTGTGCAAGGGGCCTATTTATAGGAGAATTCCCGACCTTGGCTAGGAGAGGTGGTTGGATGAGAATTACTGCTTCGGATAGGAAAAGTAAGAAGTCGAGAGGAACGAGAACTCCCTTTCTTGGTGGGGAAGTCACGGCATCCGGCTGAAACGAGGAGTACTCGGCCGAGTACTCCTTGTGCTCGGTGGAGTTCTCGAGTAGGATTTCTACAGGAGATCGAATTCTATCCTTAACGGATTTGTTTAATATTTTGTGTAGCTGATTTTTGTAGTGTTTGAGCTCAAACCGGACTCATGGGGTGACACGGCTGGTTTGTGTGTCTCGAAAATATCCTTGACCGGGTTTTGACACGGTCGTTAAAAGACGGTTTTGCCCCTGGTGTCGGATTCGACCCAAATTAGTCTTATTTGACTCGAAATGACCCACTGGGCCTAATTTTGAGGTTAATTTTGTGAGATTTGTACTCCTTAAAAAGCCCAAGCCAAATGCCAATGATTTCGAGCCCATATTCGAGTACGTTAAAGCATGTTGCGTCCGATCATCATCGGGTGTTTTTTGGAAACTGCTATAGACACCTGGCGGTCAAAATGTGGGTGTCTACAGAGCCCCCACTCTGACTGAGGCTTGGACAAGGCGAAAGCCAGAGTAGCTACCAGGCCAATCGAAGATTAAAACCTGGCAGACTTCCGATCGGGTCGTTTATAGTCCATTAGACTTGCGTGAAGGGCCCGCCAGCCATGAGATAGAGATCATACCTGGATAGATGCCAATAGTTCCATGGGAACTTTGCCTAAAAAGTCTCGGGTGTGTCCGTTTGCAGGCACATCTCTTGTTCCCTCAGTAGAAACGCTGCACAGGGCTTCTGCTGGGGAGTAATAAGATTTCTTCTGGAGTCCTGGGTGTACCTGACACATAATAACTTTTCATGTAACATTTAGGCGAAACACCGACTCATGCTGGGGAAGAAATGATTTTTGATTGATTTTTTTTTTCTACAAAATGCTGAAAAATTTCGAAAATAAATAAATATTTTTGGAGATGGGAATGCTCGGGATGACTTGACTCTTGATCAGATTCTGACACAGATTCCTAAAGCTCTTAGGTTAGACCTATATACCTATGTGAATTAGGGAACATGATAAGGATCCCTATTCCTAAGGTGACTAGGAAAGGATATTCTCTATTATAAATAGAGGATTCTTGCTTTTAGTATTTCATATTGAAACCCAAATCTTCTCTTCTTTCTTAAAATCCTTTAAATTTTTAAGACAAACAAAAGGTCCTTACTATGGGAATCGAACATCTGACCGCGATGCTTCAGGCGTGGGCCCAAAATTTTCGAGATGAAGATAAAGTTCAGTTAACTCAAATGGAATTGTTGCTTTATTCCCGCTCCAGCGACTTAGGATAGATTCGCATTTCTTGGATGCTTGCTTATTCTTTTGGGATACTACCCATCATGTCTTTGCCTTTCCTCGAGGAGAAATATGTTCCCTACCCGAAGAAATCGCAGTCATAGGCGGTTAGTGCCCTAATGCTCGTCCTGCTATTCCTCCATTTTATCCTGACCCAAGGCGGAGACTGAGGGATTTTCTTGGTTTGTCACATGCTGAGACGGCCCGTATGGTAAAGGGGAATTCTGTCTCCTTATTTGACTTAGCTGATAAATTTATGAACTCTAATGGTGTGAGAATTACTCCCACCCACAGGCGTAGGGCCTTTGCCTTTTGCATGCTGCACCGATATGTCTTTGAAGGGAGGATGGAGGCCGACTCATGCTTAGGTGAAATCAGGTTAATTAGCATAGTTGACCAGATGGAAACGGGTCACAGCCCGGCTTGGCTGACAACCGGGGAGATTATTATGGGCCTTGATGCTAGAAGACTTGACCCGGATCAGCAATTGACGGGAAGTACCCGTCTCTTACAGGTATTGGACCGCCCTTCTTTTCGAAATTTTCTTTTTCTTTTTTTTTCCCGAAATTTTTTGTGAAAATTTTTCGAAAATTGTTTTCGAAAATTTTCCGATTTTTTTTTTTTTTTAAAATTTTTTCGAAATTTTTCGAATTGCTCATACGAACCCGTTTTTTTTCTTCTTTTTTTTTTGCTAGATCTGGTTATCCGAGCGCTTGTCGATCATAGAGCCCCCGGTGAGCATATCTAAATATCATAGTTGCCAGATTAGTTCAAGGAAACGACGAATAAGCTCGAGTCATCACATAAGTCGGTATTATTGGGATGAAGAATTAAAATTCCATGGTGGGCCCTTGATTAGATGGACCGTTATTTGGTGGTTCCTCTCAAAACTGACGGGGTTAGCTAAGAGAAACAAAGCCCGCTATTTAGTGATCCTGTCTTTGGATTGGACCGTCCATATCTACCCGGACCGTATTTTGAGGCAGTTCGGTTCGTTTCAGCATATCCCCGAGACTGAAGCAATCATTTGCGTCTCGCTCCAATTGACGGACGCTATGTGTGACACGTGGCTACAACGTTGGTTTACCCATGTCATATGGACCGTACCCCGCCCTTGTCAAACAATTTGGGTTTCTGAGTCATACCGAAAATGGACTTCTAAAGAATCTGAGGAGGCCCGTAAGGCTTTGAAGACTGACGAGGCTTTTGACTTGGCCCGTCGGGAAGCGGTGAAAGATAATAGGGGGTTCTTTGATGAAGGGAGGGAAACTTCTGTTACCCTTGCCCGACTGGAGTCGGGTCTTAAGTCAAAAACTAAGACTCGAGCTAAAGAGACCGGTGCTAGCGACTTGGAGAAAATACTTGGACCGAGACTAGTGGCCTGAGACAGATTGGGCCCACGAGACCGGCTACCCGAAAAGGTGAGGGCCCGACTAGGACCGATCGAGGTGACTGAGGACTCGAGTTCGAGGAAACGAGCTCGGGTTAAGGAAGTTCCCTTGGTGATTCGGGAGCGTTCACCTCCACGCCGTCGCCAGTGGACGGAGAAAGAATCCAAAGACAAGGGAAAGGGCAAAATGCCTTAAAACCGAGCCCCTAGTTTTTTTATTATTTAGGTATTACCATTATTTATTTTGGTGTCGTGCTTTTTTGGAACTTTTTTTTTTGCAATTTGTAAATTTCCGAGTTTATCGGTTTTTTTTTTAAATAAATAAAGGAAATTTATTAAAAAAACCATTTCTGTCTTTTTTCTCGATTGCAGCGGTTGTGCCCTTTTGAGGGGCTGCCTACGTATCCACAATTAATGGAATCAAACCAAACGTAGTTCAGATTTTTTAGTAATTTGCAATCTTGAAATACACCAAGACTAATGATTCGAGATGTTTATAACAGTAGAATAAGTAATTCTAGCTTCTGACTTGCTTTTGAAAGTTTATTTTAAAAAGATGATTTTAATAAACTTTTTTGCAAATGACATTGAGAAAGGGCTTAAGGGTAGTAACGCTTTAATTGGTCCAGGTTGGTTGGGTTGACAAACCCGTTCCCGTCCAGGTCCATCAGCATCACAGCTCCGCCTGATAGAATCTTTTTCACCAGGTATGGTCCGGCCCAATTAGGTTTGAATTTTCCCCTTGGGTCTACTGGCAATAAGGCTCGAACAGACTTCAGCACCAAATCCCCTTCTTTAATGTTCCTTGGCCTTACCCTTTTGTTGAAGGCCCGTTGGATCCTCTTCTGATATATTTGTATATTATTGAGGGCACGAGATCGTCGTTCGTCTAACAGGACTAGCGAGTCATATCGTGCTTGAATCCAATCTTCTTCGGGTATTTGACTTTCGAGTAAGATTCTGAGAGACGACACTTCTAACTCGACAGGTTGGACAGCTTTCATCCCGTATGTAAGGTAATACGGCGTTGCCCCGGTTGCAGTACGGATTGACGTACGATATCCCCAAAGTGCAAATGGTATCTTATCGGGCCAGTCCCGGTAATTATCAGCCATCTTTTTGAGTATGGTGACAATTGTCTTATTAGCCGCTTCTACCGCTCCATTGGTTTGGGGTCGGTAGGGTGAAGATGTATGCCTTTGAATCTTATATTTAGTTAACAGGGCTGCCGTCTCGCCTTGAAAATGGGTCCCGTGGTCACTGATAAATTCGTGCGGGATCCCATACCGGTATATTATCTTATTTTGGATAAATTTAGCGACATTCTTGGCGTTGAGAATGCGATAAGACTCAGCTTCGACCCATTTGGTGAAGTAATCGATTGCTACCAAAATGAATAAATGTCCTCTGGTTCCCGAGGGATTTATTTTTCTAATTATATCGATTCCCCATGTTGAAAATGGCCATGGTGACGTCATGGTATATAATAGGGATGGCGGCATATGTTGTACATTAGCGAAAATTTGACAATTATGGCAATGTCTGACATATAGATGGCAATCGGTTTCCATGCTATTCCAGTAATATCCGAGTCTCATGATCTTCCTGACTAGCATCTGGGCGTTCATGTGAGGACCGCACTCGTCGTCGTGTACTTCGACCATAACTTTTTCAGCGTTAGTTTTATCAATACATAGAAGGATAGCCCCTTGTGTTGTCTTTTTGTAAAGTTGTTCATCGTCGGTACGGATGAACTGGGTGGCCAGCCTCCGTAAGGCTTTTCTGGCTCGATTGTCAGCTCCGGGTGGAATTCCCCGGTTGTTAAATATACTTGGATAGCTTTATACCACGGCTCGGGATCAGGTATCTCGATATCTTCAATGTCGTGGATATATGCTGGCTCCGACTGTCTTTCGACACAGATTGGCATATTGGTCATATGATCGGGGATGTTTAGTAAGGATTCCAGTTTTGAAAGTGCATCTGCGAACTGATTTTCTTCCCGAGGTAAGTATGTATACTCTACCTTTTGGAATTGTTTCTCGAGATGCCTTACTCGTGCCTGGTAGGCCACGAGATTAGCATTTCGAGTCTTCCATTTTTGGAGCGCATGATTAATGACCAGAGATGAGTCGCCGTGTACTCGGAGGTTTGCGACCCCTAAATCAGCGGCGGCTTGTAGCCCGTGGATACATGCTTCATACTCAGCAGCATTATTAGTGACGTCAAAGTCTAATTTGATGGACATGGGAGTATGTTCCCCTTTTCGTGAGATTAAGAGAATCCCGACTCCGAATCCTCGGAAATTGGATGCCTCATCAAAGTATAAGTCCCATGTTTCGGTATCGGTATGGAAAATATCTTCATCTGGGAAGGACCAAGTGTCGGTGTGCCCTTCCTCGGTTACGGGACCGTCGGCGAGAAACTCGGCTACTATCCGGCCTTTGATGGCTTTTAATGGTACGAACTTTAGATCGAATTCTGTCAACATTAGGGTCCATCTTGATATCCTGCCATTGAGAATGGGCTTTTCGAAAAGGTACTTGATTGGATCCGTTCTTGATAGCACTTGTACCTCATAGCTGAGCAAGTAGTGTCGGAGCTTCTTAGTGGCCCAGACCAAAGCTAAACACGTCTTTTCGAGCAGGGTGTACTTACACTCATATTCTAAAAACTTTTTGCTGATGTAGTATATAGCTCGTTCTTCGGAGTTGACCGTCTGAGCTAGCATAGCCCCCATGGTTGTCTCTGTCGTGGTTAGGTATAGTGACAAAGGCAAACCGGGTTTCGGTGGCATCAAGACTGGCGGTGAAGACAAAATTTCTTTGATTCTATCAAAGGCCGCTTGACACTTATCGTCCCATAGTAATTGTTCCCCTATTTTCAGCTTCTTGAAGATCGGTTCACACACCATGGTTAGCTGTGAAATGAACCTGCTGATGTATTGGACTTTCCCGAGAAACCCTCTTATCTCTTTTTCGGTTTTAGGGGGTTGCATCTCGGTGATGGCCTTGATTTTGGCTAGATCGACTTCGATTTCGCGTTGGCTAACGATATGACCCAGTAATTTGCCAGATGTTACCCCGAAACTGCATTTCTGAGGGTTTAACCTCATGTTGTATTTGCGTAGTCGGGTGAAGAATTTTCTCAGAGCGGTGATGTGACCATCCCTGTCTTTAGATTTGACGATCATATCATCCACATATACTTCCACTTCTTTATGCATCATGTCGTGTAATAAAGTTGTGGCGGTTCGTTGATAAGTGGCCGCAGCATTAATTAGACCGAATGGCATAACGGTATAGCAATAAGTACCCCAAGGTGTAATGAAGGTGGTCTTATCCATATCTTCTTGTGCCATTTTTATCTGATTATACCCGGCATACCCATCCATGAATGATAGAAGGGCATGATCAGCTGTGTTATCTACCAGTATGTCGATGTGTGGTAACGGGAAATCGTCTTTCGGGCATGCCTTGTTAAGATCCCGAAAGTCTACACAGACACGCACCTTACCGTCCTTTTAAGGAACCGGCACAATGTTTGCAACCCAATCAGGATACTCGGATACCTGTATGAAGCCAGCTTTAAACTGTTTGTCGACTTCCACTTTGACCTTAAGGGACCATTCGGGCCTCATGCGGCGGAGTTTCTGCTTAACCGGCTTGAATCCTTCCTTGATCGGTATATGGTGCTCGGCTATTTCGCGATCTATTCCCGGCATGTCCTTGTAGGACCATGCGAAGACGTCTTTGAATTCTTGAAGGAGGCTCGTGAATTGTTGTTTATCCTTGGGATCTAAGGATAACCCTATCTTAAGTATCTGGGGCTCTAAGGTTGTTCCCACATTAACAGACTCGGTTTCTTTGATTACCGGGTTACGGGGTTCCTTTTGCTCTAATTGTTCGATCAAATGCGGAGGTAGGGGTACCTGTTCGTCGGGTTTCTCAATGTCATTGCACAAAATATTTTTGAAATTGAAAATGTTTTGAAAATGAGACAGGTCATAAGCAGAACGGTCGTTATTATTGCTTGTAAATTTAAAGAAAAGCTCGAAAAGAGCTGCCATCTGATCGCTAGTCAGTGGCGGGATAGCTAAGGTGTTCGGGACAGTCCCCGAAACGCCAGGAATGACTAAAGGGAAAGGGGGAGTTACAGGAGTGACCCTAGCACCGGACTCACTAGAATCAATCTTAGACTCTGACTCGGACTCAGACTCAGACTCAGGCATTTCTCCTTCTCCTGCGATCATCTTGTAAGTCCTTCCTTGACTGTCAGTCCATTTGACAGTCTTCCTCCAGGCTCTCTGATGGGTAGGATTTGTTGTGAATCCCAACCGTCAAATAAAACCGGCAAAACCTAACTAGGGTAGCTAGGGTAAGTCGGGTCGAATCCACAGGGACGGGAGGTCGGACTAGGGTATGCTACGGTCTAGGACTAGGTTCGAGACAAGCTATTCTAAGGAGGGGGAGACTAGGACTAAGCTAGGTCTAAAGCAAGAAAACAATCAAAGGAAACAGGCTAGGATTAGGTCGGGGTCAAAGGGGTAATGGAATGGTCAAGGGAGAACTAGAGTGAAGAAGGTAGTAGGGTAATCTAGGTAATGCCCGGGCTCTCGCAACTTAGACTCACCTAGAGGTTCCACCTAAAACCCACCTTGGCGACACAAACGACAAACGGGGTTACTAGCGTGATATCGGGGCCTAGGTCGCATTCGGGCTCTCGCAACTTAGACCGACCTAGGGTTCGTCCTCACCGGGCTCTCGCAACTTAATGAGGGAACAAAACCCACAAACAAACTATCACCCACAAGAGAAAAGCAAGAAAAACAAGCATATGCACATACTAGTCATTCAAGCATTTCAACAAACATGTGATATGCATCAAACCAAGGGGAAACCCAAATCTTCCACCAACATCTCCAACAATCCCTTAATCATCCAATTAACACCCTAATCACCTTACTAACCCTAGCAAGATACTACTCTAACATATCTATACTAAAACTAACACTAAGAAGAGAAATCAATTCAAACAACCAAACTAGCATAATGAAACTAACAAGAACTATGAACTATGAGCAATCCACACAACAAAGATTCAAACTTTAATGAAAGAACAAGATTAAGAGAAAGGAGAAGAAGATTATACCTACTAACAAGATGAAAGGAAGAAGGAAACTTGCATAAATGAGAAAAACCCAAAACAAACATCCAAGTTTGTCAAGCTTGGTGGAGATCTTGAAGAATTCCCAAATTACTAGCATTAATCTATGATTAAAGACTAATTACCGACTAATCTACACTAATCTATGCTAATCTATGCTAAAATAATCTAGGGTTTAGTCTCATATGAAGTGCATCCGCTTAACAAAACAAGGGAAGAGTATATATAGGGTTACAAGTGGAAAGGAGAAGAAAGAAAACAAGGCGGAGCTTCAGCAGGCCCGTCCCGGCCGAGACGGACCCATCCCGGCCGGGAAGGCTTGGTCCCAACCGAGACAAGGTTGGTCTCGGCCGAGACGGCTCAAGACAGCAACCTCTCGCTTTGTACACCCCTTCCCGGTCGGGAAGGCCACTATCCCGCCCGGGAAGGGTCTTGTAGGCCTCCAATAAGAGCTCTAGGGTCCCTCCTTGTATCTCATGGGCTTCTCATCGATTCTCGGGACTCGGGATCGGGTCTCGGAGGCTCGGGATTGGGTCCCAAGGTCTCGGGGTCGAATCCAAGGCATCGAGTGATCGTTCCTTCACCTCGTTGGCTCCAAAAAAATGTATGTATAGAGTCAGAATCGCTCCAACTCTTCACAAATGGTCTCGAGAACCTGAAACGAACTAAAGGAAGCATAAGTATCCCATAAACCGCTCCCAAGGAGCGATTCCACAAGGAAAATGGGACCAAAACACAACAATTAGGCACTACAAACTACACTTATCAACTCCCCCACACTTAACCCTTACTCGCCCTCGAGTAAGCACATACTATCTACTAAACTAGCCGAGTGGGTATTAGCGCACCCTACGCCCTTTCAACTCACGCGAGTACACTTAGAGGAAAAGTGCACTCCGCTAGGCAAGTGGGGTCTTGCGACAAAACTGTGGATGCAACCGGACACAAAACACATAGACAAACAACCACACAAACAAACAAACACAAGGTTGCACCCAAAGAAAAACAAATACCGCTTCCCTCTAAAAGCGGTGAATTAAACACCGGTTTAGAACTCGAGGCAAGTGACAACGTTCCCAAGCTAGCAATACAAACCAAGGTGAACTAAACCCTAATAGTATGATGATAAAGCAACAAAAACGTTGGTAACTTACCTAGGTCCTCCTAACTTTCTAAAAACGTACTACGGGACGATCGGCGGAGTGGAAAGTGAAGAACAACGGTGTTAGTCGACACTGTAGGTAAGTGAGACCCTACCCTCTTCAGCGTGAGCCATGAGGGTCGTCCCATGTCTAAAACCGCCTAACTAGTCCAAGTAAAAAGATGGAAATATGCAAAATGAGGGAAGACCGACTAATGCCGCTATCATCCTTCCTAGGGACTCGGTCCTTTGGTAGGCTCTTCACGGCAAAAGTCGGAAAAAGGCTTATTTTGAGAGGTAGGGGTTATTTTTGTGAATCGGGTTTTCTTTTGGCATTTTCTCTTTTCTTTTGCATTTTTGCTTTGTTTTGCCATGCCATTCTTTTTCTTCTTTTCTATTTTCTTTTTGGCTTTTGTGCCTTTTCTTTTTCTTCATTCTTTTCTTTCTTTGATTTTCTTTCTTTTTCTTTTCTTTGCCCTTTTGGCTTGATTGGGCTTTTTGGCATTTCTTTGTATGACAAGAAAGGGAGAATTCAACAAATTGCAACTTATTGTGTGGATATGTGTGGGAGGTAGGTAAATGGGTAAGTCGGGGGTCGCGATCCCTCTTCAAACTCACAAAAAAGGGGGGGAACTTGGACTAGTCGAGCAATCCTAAACACGGTCACCTAAGGGACGAGACTCGGTAACCAAGGCCTTTTCACACCGTGGGTGGTCATAATGGTCAAAATGCAAATCCCGTAGTAAATCCCTAGTAAGCTAGGTGGACTCAAGGTAAAGGACCAACGAAATCATTGATTTAGGGTCATTCTACTAGACTAAAGTCCAAGACTCGATTTATACAACTAGGAAGGGAAAGTAAACACTCGCACACTAGCCTCTAAACCGGGTTTTCAAAAACTGTTTACACACGCGACACACAACAAAACACAAAACAAAGACACAACGAAAATGAAAGAAAAAGAGACAAAACAAAACAAAACAAGGAGAAACAACACATAAACAAAACAAACACCACCCCGATCTTCAAACAAGTCTCCAAATCCACCACAATCTTTACAAAGCTCCTCCCGAGAACACATCATCACAAATCTCCTCCAAACTCACAAGAAGCAAAGAGGGAAAAAGGGATGAAGAGATGTTACTGGAAGTCTTGAAAGCTCACCAAAGCTAATGGCGATTAGGCAACCTATAAGGAAAAAAGGGGGGCAAAACACGCACAACAAAACAAAAATATGACATAAGGACGCAAAAAGGAAAAGACACAAAAGAAAATCTTTTTGATTTTTGTGAAATTTTTCAAATTTTTAGGGTTTTTTGAAGAATTTTTCGAAAAACTAAGAAAATAAAACTAACGACGATAGAATATCGCTCCCTCACACTTAAACCGAGCCATGTCCTCATGCTCGATCGTAGTGTGCGGAGAGACAAAAGAAAAAGAAAAGAAACTACGAAAATAAAGCTAAAAAACAAAAATAAAGTGAAGAAAAGGGTAGAAGGTGTCCGGCCGGGGTGTAGTCATGTCACCATGGGCCGAGACAAGAAAAGATATGGAAGGGGGAAGAAAAATAAAAAGAAGGAAATAAAAGGAAGTAGGAGGGGAGGGCTAGGTGTAATCAAGTCACCTAGCCCGGATTCCGCCTAAATCCGACTAAATCCAACAAAAGGGGTGAAAAACTTGTAAATTTTGGATTTTGAAATGACTCTCGATGTAGTCACGTCATCGAGAGTCGGGAGCAACCATATACCAAGGCCTTGAAGGCCACCATGACACAAATATAAGGGGAAGGGGAGTAAACAAAGGAAAACAAGCAATAAAAGACGGAAAAGAAAGGATAGTTGCCGTACCAATAGGATAGCAACTCACTCGCTCCATCGTCTCCAATGATCAATAAAGACACTTTGCTTGTCTTCATCATTGCTATCCCGCTTCGAACTTGATAAAACACATGGTAAAGGTAGTAATGGTGTGAGGGGAGTGGGATTCGATGTGAAACTCGGTGTAAAGGGAAGAGAAATGAGGTGAGGGTATGTAAATGAAGTGTAATGGTCATATGACATGAGCAAGGATGGGTAGGGAGGTTGGGTGGGGGTATACAATGGTTGGGTGGGCTCAAATGTCAAAGAAGAGGCCAAAAGAGGAGAAAAGAGACCATCCCGGTCGGGATGGATGGTCCCGATCGGGATGACACACCCGTCCCGATCGGGAAGCCCCCATCCCGGTTGGGATGACACTCCAGTAAGCTCGAATTTTGGTACCCTCATCCCGATCGGGATGACTCCTTCCCGGTCGGGATGGATCTTCTCAACCTTCCACAAACCCCAAAAGCTTCACCAAAGCTTCAAAAACCGACTTCCAAACTCACGATCCAAGCCTTATCATTAACCATTCCTCTCTAGGAATCATCTTCACTTCACACCTATGACAATAAGCTCAAATACAACATCAAATTCCCTCCCTCACATCGCTCATCAAAAATCCAAATGAACAAGAGTTCCACAAAGGCTAACAAATCATAGAAACCAAACTATACAAACAAACATAAAAACAAATACAAGCACAAAAGAAAAGGGAAAAGATATTTACACTAACTACTCTCACCAACAACGCCTCCATAGCCATCAAGAGCTCGGAGTAGTAAGTCAAATGCCTTAGCAACATCTTCATTGAAGCTCACATGGCCGAGCCTAGCCACTCCTAAGAGCTTCCAAGTCGGAGGGAAGAAGCGATCATCTTCATTATGCTCGGGGTTATTGTGATCTTCCGGGTCTTTGGAACCAACATAGCTACGACTCTTATGACCATCCGGTAGGTATAGTGGTCTAGAGTCGTGCTCGGTGTCATGATGTGGGAGATCACACCCTAGGGGTGTCGCTTCTTCTACGGGGTCGAGAGTGGAACTCTTTTCCACCGCCCGACAAGGATCCTCTTCACCAATCGTCTCACAAGACAAGGGACTAGACATCGAGTGCGGTAGAGGAGGAGAAGGCATCAAGTTTTCTTCATTGGAGGCTTTAGGATCCTCCAATTTCCCATACAAGGCAAGTTCCAAGGCGTCCACTTCTTTTTCCCAAGTATTGCGCTCCTTTTCACTCACCTTGTCTAATTGGCCTAGAGGAGGTATGTCTTCACTTGGCTTTGGATTGTCTAGTGGTTCATCACGAAGAAAATCGAACAAATCCAATTTTATCGCCAATACATTGGCTCCCCAAGAGTTATCTCGAGAATCACGTTCACTCCCCTCCCCATTGTTGGCCCTTGAAGCTTCAACTTCCTCTATTCTCTCCCTATCTTCACCACCCAACCAACACTCAACAATGGTCTCTTGATCGACCCTCTCTTCTTCATTTGTAGCTTCAAGGTTGGGTTGACTTTCTTGTGGAGGCACCCGACCTTCTTGCCCAAATGAACCTTCCTCAACATGTAGTGGAGCTCGAGTAGCCAACATCGTGATATGAGCCATGAGTGCATTGATGCGAGCATCTTGCACCTCTATTTGGGCCTTGAACTCCGCCCTAACCCCTTGTATTTGAGTCAACATCAATTGTTGACCCTTTTGCAATAACATCATCATCTCATGTTGGCTCCCTTGTGTTTGGACCAACATTTGACAAGTCTCAAAGTTAGGGATATTTGGTTGTGGGTTATGTGAGGGTGTTTGGTAGTTGTTTGGATGTGGGAACGATCCTTGACAACTTTCTTGGTAACCATAAGAAGAGGGTTCATAAGATTGTTGATGAGGTTGATATGGTTGGTAAAGTTGTGGGTTTTGGTAATTCGCCTCATAGTTGTCCCGTGATGATTGATGGTAGCTTGGACGCGCCATGTCTATAACGTTGCTTTGGTACCTAGGATGAGCTAGAAGCACTTGAGCAAACGTTAGTATCCTAGTGCTTTTGAGGCACTAGGAAGGGAGAGTAACACACAAGAAGAAAAACGGAGATACACAAGGAGAAGAGAACACAAAAATCAAGAACAAAGTCAAAAACTAAGCACACAAAAGTCTAAACTACGCCGTCCCCGGCAACGGCGCCAATTTGATGGGTAGGATTTGTCGTGAATCCCAACCGTCAAATAAAACCGGCAAAACCTAACTAGGGTAGCTAGGTTAAGTCGGGTCGAATCCACAGGGACGGGAGGTCGGACTAGGGTATGCTACGGTCTAGGACTAAGTTCGAGACAAGCTATTCTAAGGAGGGGGAGACTAGGACTAAGCTAGGTCTAAAGCAAGAAAACAATCAAAGGAAACGGGCTAGGATTAGGTCGGGGTCAAAGGGGTAATGGAATGGTCAAGGGAGAACTAGAGTGAAGAAGGTAGTAGGGTAATCTAGATAATGCCCGGGCTCTCGCAACTTAGACTCACCTAGAGGTTCCACCTAAAACCCACCTTGGCGACACAAACGACAAACGGGGTTACTAGCGTGATATCGGGGCCTAGGTCGCATCCGGGCTCTCGCAACTTAGACCGACCTAGGGGTCATCCTCACCGGGCTCTCGCAACTTAATGAGGGAACCAAACCCACAAACAAACTATCACCCACAAGAGAAAAGCAAGAAAAACAAGCATATGCACAAACTAGTCATTCAAACATTTCAACAAACATATGATATGCATCAAACCAAGGGGAAACATAAATCTTCCACCAACATCTCCAACAATCCCTTAATCATCCAATTAATACCCTAATCACCTTACTAACCCTAGCAAGATACTACTCTAACATATCTATACTAAAACTAACACTAAGAAGAGAAATCAATTCAAACAACCAAACTAGCATAATGAAACTAACAAGAACTATGAACTATGAGCAATCCACACAACAAAGATTCAAACTTTAATGAAAGAACAAGATTAAGAGAAAGGAAAAGAAGATTATACCTACTAACAAGATGAAAGGAAGAAGGAAACTTGCATAAATGAGAAAAACCCAAAACAAACATCCAAGTTTGTCAAGCTTGGTGGAGATCTTGAAGAATTCCCAAATTACTAGCATTAATCTATGATTAAAGACTAATTACCGACTAATCTACACTAATCTATGCTAATCTATGCTAAAATAATCTAGGCTTTAGTCTCATATGAAGTGCATCCGCTTAACAAAACAAGGGAAAAGTATATATAGAGTTACAAGTGGAAAGGAGAAGAAAGAAAACAAGGCGGAGGTGCAGCAGGCCCGTCTCGGCCGAGACGGCTCAAGACAGCAACCTCTCACTTTGTACACCCCTTCCCGATCGGGAAGGCCACTATCCCGCCCGGGAAAGGTCTTGTAGGCCTCCAATAAGAGCTCTAGGGTCCCTCCTTGTATCTCATGGGCTTCTCATCGATTCTCGGGATTTGGGATCGGGTCTCGGAGGCTCGGGATTGGGTCCCAAGGTCTCAGGGTCGAATCCAAGGCATCGAGTGATCGTTCCTTCACCTCGTTGGCTCCAAAAAGTGTATGTATAGAGTCAGAATCGCTCCAACTCTTCACAAATGGTCTCGGGAACCTGAAATGAACTAAAGGAAGCATAAGTAGCCCATAAACCGCTCCCAAGGAGCGATTCCACAAGGAAAATGGGACCAAAACACAACAATTAGGCACTACAAACTACACTTATCACTCTCTTTCCTGTCTCGGATCCTACGTCCGAGATGAGCTTCGTCGGATCGAACCTGTTGCTACGAAGGATGAGGTTGACCAGATCTTCCTTCGGCGCTGAGGCCACGACTTCTTCTCCAAAAAGTAGTCCCAGTGCGGGCTCAGCATTCTTAGCATCTTCGGACTGGATAAGGGCGAAGATGTCATCTGGTATGAAGTTGCAATCCTGGGCCAAGTGGGTCCCAGGGTGTGTAGCATTGGGCCGATATAGGCCTATTTGTATTGGCCCAAATACTGGAGTAATAAAGGTGACGATTCTAGCTCCCGTCTGGCCCATATTTTCCGGGGTTATGGTGTATCCTAGACCGGTTTGAGACCTCCCGTTATTTAGGAGTTCAATAACTTTTCCTGCGGGAAGATTGGGCCTTGATGTAGCCCCCGGCAGATATCCTAGATTCTGCAGCATCCTATCGATGCTAGCCATGAAGTAGGGTCGGAAGAGATACTCGTCTTCGATTGCCCCTATAAAATCGAACCCCCAAAGATCTGTGCGTCCCGAGGTGTTACAATTAGCCACAGTCATGGGCGTTGCCTCCAAGGTGATGACGCAGGGGCAACTTGATCTTTCGGTGTAGGGTAGAGGATACTGCTTTGACGGCGTGAATCCATGGTCTTCCCAAGAGCAGGTTGAAAGAAGAGGTGACATCGATCACCTGAAATTCCATTTCTTTTTCCACTGGGCCGGTTCTGATGGTAAGTTTTACGGCCCCAGCTACCGATTTTGGGCTTCCATCAAAAGCCTGGATGGTCTGAGCTGTTGGAATGTAGTCGGCCTCGGTGATGCCGAGGGCTTTGGCGGTTCTTAAAGGGAGGACATTGACTGCGGACCCGTTTTCGATTAGGGTCATCGGAAGATATTTTCCGCGGCAGATCACCATGATGTAGAGGGCCATGTTGTGGGTGGGCCCGAATGATGGTAGATCAGTGTTGGAGAAGGTAATTAGTGGGCCTTCTTCCTTAGCTTTGCCTTTTAGGTGAGGTAGGACCGTGGCTACCATTTCGGCTGGAGTAGCCGAGGAGTTGATTTTGACTTGATCGAGGGCCTTAGTAAGTGCCTCCCGTTGTTCCTGTGAGCTGACTAGGAGTTGCCATATAGAGAGGTCAACTCGAGTCTTGTTTAGCTGCTTCACGAGAGCCTTGTCTGTGGTTGGCTCTTCTGGGGCGGCCTCCAACCTGGCTGGCTCGACAATTATAAGAGCGTCCCTAAGGTGATTACTGGCTAAGGCTTTGGACTTAACCTTCTGGATCTCTTCGGGAGTGATGGGGACAGCTTCCCCTTTGGTAAGATAGACGTCATCCTCGTCGTCGCACCAGGTCCCGTTTATTTGCGGGACAAATGGAGAAATGAGATGTGAGCAATCAACTATTTCCCCAGAGAAAATGACGTGGGTGGCCAACGGATTATCCTTGTTACTGGGCTTGCCTCCAGGTAAAGGGATCTTTCCACTTTCAATCAGATCCTGGATCAGATGTTTAAGCTTCCAGCATTTCTCGGTATCGTGTCCATTGCCACGATGGTACTGGCAGTAAGCCTGGATGTCGTAGGCCTTGGAGCGACGCTCGACTGGGACTTCGGGCGTTGGGCCTATCGGGTTGATCAGGCCTTTTGATGATAGCCTTTGTAAGGCATGTGCGTAGGTGGTACCTATGTCGGTGAATACCCGAGGTGTGGTGTTCTTCTTGGACGGGGTATCAAGTAGATTAACCTCGTCAAAAATACTACGAGTAGTAGCAGGAGATGTGGGCTTGCTTGTGGATGAGCTGGCCCCTTGATAACCGTTGGCGGAGGCCTTAGTAAGGCTTTCTAATCTCAGATCATCTTCAATTCTTGTTCCCATTTCAGTTAGGGTAGCGAAGTTGGGTATGATGGCGTACCGGAGATGGATCCGGTAAGAGGGGAGGAGATTCTTCACGAAGGCTTCTACCAACACTTTCTCACTAGGCTTATCGACTAGTTTGACGCTTTCAGCCCTCCAGCGCCGAAGGTATTTCGTAAATCCTTCCTTAGGTTCCTGGGCCATCAATTCCAGGGTGCGCATTGTGGTCTGGATTTCCGTGTTATCGGCGTAGTTCCGAGCGAATTTCGTCGCCACGTCATCCCAAGTCTTGTATTTCTTGGAATCGAGCCTGTAGAACCAGGCTCTTGGGTGCTTCTCGAGGGAAGAAGCAAACAGATGCTTGAACATGTTTGACTTAACTCCCTTAAGGGCCATGAATTCCTTGAAAGGCCGGATATGTAATACCGGGTCTTCAGTTCCGTCGAACATCGGGAGGCCTGTCAGGTTAAGATTGGCAGGCAGCTCGTCGGTCAGGGGCGCATAGGCTCGAGCATTCTCCGTATGGATCGAGTTGTGGGTCGACAGATGGACTTGTTCCTGCAGCTTGTGGACTACGCTGGCCAATTCAGCTAATGGCTCATTGGTTTCGATCCTGTCATTTGGTGTACCTTGCTCCACAGCACTTCCCCGGGTAAGGATGGCGATCTGGTCTCCTCTCATTGTTGTGATCATATTTTCCAATTTGGTCAACGAAGCCATCAACTCATCTATGGCTTGCTGCGTCATGGTTCGGGTAAAGGGCGGCTTGTCTGTAAGAACACCGTGTAATCAGAAACGGATCCAGATCCTAGAATCAAATAGTGCATCCTAAGCAAGAAAAGACTAGACGAGAAAAAGACTGAAAACCGACTCCTAGACGGGTGACTCGTGGGCGGTGGGCTTTCCTTAGGATTTGGCAAAGTGGGCCTAGTCTCGTTCGAAGGAAGATCCATGTGAATATCCTTAGGCTTTGGACTCGAAAGTGTAAACGGGCTTTCCTTTGTAGAAGTTCGTCCTACGCAGGTGGGCCGTGCTTCGACAAATAAGGCGGATTGGGATGGGGAAGAAACTCGTGATGTCGGATCGACGGAGTTTCGACGCTATAGACTCCAACAACTTATGACAAGACCTGACACTACTAAATACGGGAAGTCCTAAGAAGAGGAAAGTTTTGAAAAGGAAAACTTGGATTTAGAGAAAAAAAAAACGAAAAAGTCGGATTGGATGGCCCGATTTTTTTGAAAATCGGAAAACACTATCGGGCCAGAATTTCGGAAATTTTGACAAATTTTGGGCAGCATACCGGCTAAAAATAGGCTATTTTGTGTCAAAATCATAAGTCCTACATTCGGTAGCTTTCCGGGTTTTGAAAAATGGATAGGTTTGAAAAGATGCAAGCTTTTTGAAATAGTGGTTTTTGAAAAAGAAGACAAGTAAATCAAGTAGCACGTAGTCATGGAAACATTATAATGACACCATGTATTCTCTTAATCTAAGTCTCGGTCGGTCGAAATAGGGTCTATACCAACGACGATGACTTTCTCGCAAATCAGGACGGACTTCCTAAGCCGAATTGGACTTAGAACATGCCGTAAAACCCATGCGAGTTCCGCCATCGAAGTCTTTAGTGCACCCATTTAGGAATGCACCGTGGTATAGTGGGACGTCGGTCACAAGTAACCGGTCCGGGAAAATTTGGGTTATGCATGAACCATTGAACTAAAACGTGTACATTACTAATCGAACGATTTCTTTTCGAGTCTCACCCTAGGAACCCCGATGACAAGTGGTACATCAGGAATCCCCAGCGGAATCGCCAAATTGTGGACATGACATAGGTCCAACCCGACGCGGCCACGCGCGGGTTTGGGGAGGCGAATGAATCTTCATATGAGAATGGATCGAATTGAATTTTAAATCGTAGTAGGAGTCGCCACCGAACTTTGTGGGAGTTCGGGCCCGTTCGAACCCACTCTATGTCGTAGTGGGCCGTGCACAAAGTACGGCCCATTCCGATGTCAGAGTTTATTAGGTTCGTCCCTTTGCATTTGATACCGATACCGACGTTATCGGATATTGTGTATTGAATGACTCTCGTTTGCCAATGGTTTCGGACATCCGGAAACCACGGTTCTGAGTAAGGGGTGAGGTTACGTGTTGGGAAGTTCACAAAGAACACCCAACCCCGCCCTCACTTAGCGGCCTTTACTAAGATATCGTTCGTTTTTTGTGTACACGCGTTAGTTCGACAGTTGAATGATATGCAAAGAGTGTTTTGACTAAACATGCGAATAATTAGATGGGTTGCTAAGTCGGTTTAATGCATCTAAAAATTAACGTCGAAGTTGTATTTAGCATACGAGGTTCGTTTTAGTATAATAAAACAAATGAAAAGAAATCGCTACGAACATGAGCAAACAAGTTAGTAACGGTTGTAAATCGAATAAAAAAAACAATGACATGCATGATTTGGAAAAGTTTGTGGCACGTGATGGATTAAACATGCATTGAACGAGGTCAAGAAAAATATTTATCGAAAACCTGAAATATGCCGAGAAAGCCGCTGTTTTATTTAAGAAACGATGCTGAAAAAAGAAAAAAAAATGTCACGGTTTTCAGGGGTCCGTGCGACTCGCTCGGGAAGGGCGCGACTTGCCCGGGAAGGCGCCCTGCCCGGGACGCGTACGGCTCGCGTCTCGGGCTGCTCTCGGGTTTAGTTTTTTCGAAAAACGTTAGTTTTAATAAATCACGTACAAATATGGATTAATTTATGCTCGACTTATATTTTCGATATTCGTCATATTCGACTTTCGATTATGAAATCGATATCAAACATTCGGAATGAATTTTTAGAAAAGATAAAAAAAATGTTTTGAAAATCGTTTTGAAAAGAAATTGAAGGAAAAGAAACGAATGTTAATTCTCTCCGCGTTAAAATCGTCATATTTTGTTTTTAAAACTATGTGACGATTTTTTAGCATCAACGAGATTAATTTAGTTCTTGTTAGATACGATATTTGACTAAAGAGTCGATATTGTATTTTCAGAACGTTTGTTTTATACGAAAATAGTTTGTAGTATTGATTATTATAGAAAAAAATAGAAGATGCGACGACGACCCATAAAAAAAAACTGACCAACGATCCGAAAGAAGAGACAAAAACGAGAGGAAGAGAAAGAGAAAGGAGAAGACGGGATTGATTTTACACCCTCAACCTACATGCTTTGTTTTCTCGGAACGGGGCTCGTCGGGATGTGGCTTAGACACGGGAGCGTCGAGATAATGTCGGTGAGTTATGGTGGTGTTTTGGGTCGTGTAAGGTGGCGGGTGGTGGCCGGTTTTTGGGTCGGAGTTGTCGGGTTGTAATATCGGTTATTTGATGCTATGAATGTCGGTATTTTTTGTAGTTATGATCGATGTAAAAAAGTGTATGAATGATAGATGTATAATTGTGTGTGCAAGGGGCCTCTTTATAGGAGAATTCCCGACCTTGGCTAGCAGAGGTGGTTGTATGAGAATTACTGCTTCGGATAGGAAAAGTAAGAAGTCGAGAGGAACGAGAACTCCCTTTCTTGGTGGGGAAGTCACGGCATCCGGCTGAAACGAGGAGTACTCGGCCGAGTACTCCTTGTGCTCGGTGGAGTTCTCGAGTAGGATTCCTACGGGAGACCGAATTCTATCCTTAACGGATTTGTTTATTATTTTGTGTACCTGATTTTTGTAGTGTTTGAGCTCAAACCGGACTCATGGGGTGACACGGATGGTTTGTGTGTCTCGAAAATATCTTTGACCGGGTTTTGACTCGGTCGTTAAACGACGGTTTTGCCCCTGGTGTCGGATTCGACCCAAATTAGTCTTATTTGACTCGAAATGACCCACTGGGCCTAATTTTGAGGTTGATTTTGTGAGATTTGTACTCCGTAAAAAGCCCAAGCCAAATGCCAATGATTTCGAGCCCATATTCGAGTACGTTAAAGCATGTTTGCGTCCGATCATCATCGGGTGTTTTTTGGAAACTGCTATAGACACCTGGCGGTCAAAATGTGGGTGTCTACAATATTCATTGTGAGGAGTATTTTAATCACAGTTAATGTAAAAGTCAAACAATTGAATGGAACAGAGGGAGTACAAATTAAAAATCATAATAAATTCAACTAACTTTGAAATAAACGAAGTAATACCCAGAGATAAAAGACGTTTAAATAAAAAAATCTCAAAACTCTTTTTTCTTAGAGAACGATGCTAATTTTTTACTATTAGCCTTTTTTTTTGTTCAACGAAGAGCGCACTTAGTCGCATTACAATATAGAGGAGGGGGGATTCAAACTTGAGACCTATTGTCCCAGAGCACCTAGCCTTAACCACTAGGCTAAGACATCTACAGTATTAGCCTTCTTATTTGTTGAGCGAATTGGAATGTTTCAATTTCTTCTATTTGTACAGTTACTATCATGTATGTGCCTTGATTTACCACAACTATTCACCATTAACTACAAAATAAAATCACTTTCACAAACTCGAACTAAGTTATTATATATATATGAGCAAATTAAAAATTACCCCCTTCAAAGTTGCTCTTATTAAAATTTACTCCCTTTTAAATTTTTATTATTATTTAACAGCCAAAAAGATACAAAAGTTCAAAATTTACTTGCAATTGTAAACTCCGGCATGACACTCCGGTGAAATTGAATTTTTTACCCTTTTTTTGCCTTTTAATACCCAAACTACCCCTCCCCTTTATATGCTAATTGAAATCCCATAATTTATCCAAAGCCATATAATCTTCAATCTCATCCCACACCAACTAAAACCGATTCTTCCATACCTCATCCTACATCAACTATATAATCTTTCGTCTTGTTAATTTGGAAAATTCTTCCAAATTAAGCTTGTTTCACAAATTTGGGTTTCAAAATGGGAATGAAGAGAGTGAAGGGGAAAGAGGTTCAGTGAGGTGGTGATAGGCTGAGGGGCAGTTTGGTCAAGTTATTAATGAATTGGCCGGATTTTACCAATGCAAGCAAATTTTGAACTTTTGTATCTTTTGGGCTGTTAAATAATAATAAAAATTCATAAAGGAGTAAATTTTAAAAACCGCAACTTTGAAGGGAGTAATTTTTAATTTGCTCTCTCTCTCTATATATATAGACAGAGAGTAAGGTTCTTATGAGTCCTTTACTCCTTGTGAGTCCCTAAGTCCTCATCCCATCCATTGGATGGGATGAGGATGGATGGACAAGGTGCATCCATTAAAAAAAAAAAAAAAGATTTACGTTCCTAAAATAGCTCCCATGAATTTAGGAAACAATAACTCTCTACCACATTCATTCATCATTCACATTCATTCATCATATCACGTTCATTCAAACACCAAAAAAAACCCCACTTTCTTCATTCACGTTCAGTCATCGATTTTGTACTCGGAATTCTGTTACAATGGATTCAATGACCGCATCATCGTCTTCAACGGTTGATAAGCAACTGATCGAGTATAACAATGGTGAGTTTCAGTATTTCATTCACGTTTTGATTCAATTTTTATACATGGATTTCGATGGTCATATTGCTTTCAATTTGCATTTTAATATCAATGGTTTATCGCGTCAAATTGCGTTTTATTTTACGTCGATTTTCATGTTTATAGTGCTTTCATTGTCATTTCGTATCACAGTTTCGTATCAATTTGCGTTTTTTTTTATGTCATTGCGTTTTGATATCACAATTTCGTATCAATGGTTATTTGCTCTCTCGATCTTTATAGATTACAGGGTTTTATGCTTTTTATTCTGATTTTCCATGATATCCATTGATACTATTGTTTTGATTTCAATTAATGCATAAACGTCGTTAAAGTAACATGTCTTCTGCATTAAAGTAACACTTACTTGCAATTACAGTAACACAAATGAACGTTCAGAAAAAGGGTTTTAATGATGATAATAGAGTAACGTATTGTACACGTTAGAGTAACGCCACTTAGGAATTATAGTAACACATTATTTGCATGGGTGTAACGCTGTTTGATTTTGTGCAGGTGGTTTTGCCAAAGATGCGAACGCACATGACAACACTGGAAAAGGTAGAATTTGATTCATTTGATCAATCATGGATTAATAACAATGGTTCATTGATATTATTGTTTCACTGATATTATTGTTTGCTTTATGTTGAAGCAGTCATGGCGTTAAAGTAACACAAGTTATGAATTACAGTAATATCTAATTCTAATTAGAGTAACACAAACACGTAACACTGAAAAGGGTTTTTGGCGCTGACGTTGGAGTAACATCCTTTAATGGTTAAAGTAACACAACTTATGAGTTGAAGTAACACTTATGTCCATGGGCGTGACATTTTTTAATTTCTTGCACGAAGCATTGACAAAGAACCGAATGCACAGGAATGGTGTAGAGATGTGGGTGAGGTTTTCACTCCCTACATGGAGCAAGTATTCGGAACAATTGATAAGGCAGTGGAATTTTACAAAATCTACGCGCTGGCTTGCGAATTTGATGTGAGAAAGTATACTAAGCCATGGCTTGCGGATTTGATGTGAGAAAGTATACTAAGCCAACCAAACGAAATTGTCCAAATCTGTACGCAGCACGACCGCCTAAACAGCCTACTAAGCCAACTAATGATGAGGATGACGAGGATGAAGTAGATGAAGACACCGAAGGAGAGAAAATTAAAGAAGACACCAAGGAAGACGAGGAGGATGAACAAGTGTTTTGAGAATACTCGTGTTTTTTTGTCATTATAAGGATTTTTTCTTTTTTTCTCGTTTACACGAAAAAACTAATTTTGTACAATTTTTTTTACACATAGCGCTGTGTTACGGTGCATTTAACATTATATTTATTTAATACATGTATTTTTGGTTAGAGTAACATCTCATGTGTGTCAGAGTAACACTATTCGTCTGTTAAAGTAACAGAAACAATGCATTGAAGTAACTGAAGACAACAGCGTTATTTAGACAAAATCATTGCCAAAGTAACTGGGGATAACTTGGATTGGTTCCATTCATTGACAAATACTAACATTTGTTCTTCAAAAAACAATATATAATGCGTCAGAGGAATTGATTGCAATATCATGTACAAACACCATTAATAAATTAAAGTAACATAAATTGTTCATTAAAGTAACATTTACAGTGCTTCGGTGTAACACACAGATTGTAAGACCAAAGAAAATTTTAACTTCAGTAATCCCCATAGTAACACCAGTAGTAAATTAGAGTAACAGGTACAACTAGTCAGTGTAACAGAGTTTAACAGTTTCAATGCATTGGTGATAGTCAAAATACCAATGTAATTAGACAGGTAACTAAAGAATACAAACCATTAATTCGTAGTTAGAAAAGAGATGACATGATTCAGTAAACACGTTATTTTTTTCGACCCGTTGTTGGCTTGCTCTTGGGAGCGTCGATGATCTTTTGTCTAGCGTCCGCATACTTGTCTACGTTTTCCAACAATCGCGATCGCACCTTGTTCATTATGTTTGCTAAAGTTAGAAAGTTGCTTCAATATAACCTTGCTCGAGTTGAAGGTGAGCGATTGAGTTGAGTTGAGCGATTAAGTGCTCGGGTGTGCTTGAGTTGAGCGAAAAAATTGAATGAGTTGAGAGATGATGAGGTGAAGGGTTTTTGTGTTAGGCGGGTGTTTGAATGAAAAAAATGAATGAGATGAGAGAGAAGAAGATATCAGTTGGCAATAATTGAGGGAGGAGAGAAGATTTTCTCATATTATTTCCAAAATATGGTAGTTACTACCTTAATTACTACATGCAATCTCAACCATTCATCCTCTTTAGATCAATGGCTAAGAATAGAACTCATGGACTCAAAAAAGAAAAAGGGACTCACTTGATCTTCACTATATATATATATATATATATATAGAGAGAGAGAGAGAGATAGGTTCACATAATGCCAACAACTCTTATAAGTTCATAAGTTCCAGTGTTAAAGTTACACAAAAAGTGCTTAAAGTTACACGAGATGAATGTTAAAGTTGCACTTTATCACTTGAAGTGATAACAGTGCTGAATGTTATAATTACATATCAATCTTGAACAAATGCAACTTCAACGTATGTCAACTGTAACTTTAATATAGACTTAATTGCATGTGGTGAACTTATTTGATCCTCTCTCTCTCTCTCTCTCTCTCTCTCTCTCTCTCTCTCTCTCTCTCTCTCTCTCTCTCTCTCTCTCTCTATATATATATATATATATATATATATATATGGAGGATCAAGGGAGTTACTAACTCTTGGAGAGTTGCTTAGTGTTGATCCCCTCCATCCATTCATCCTAAGATGGATGGTGGATGGATGGGTTCAATTTAAAAAAAAAAAAAAAAAAAAAAAAAAAAAATTAAACTGACACAGCAGCAGTGGAGAGAGGGAAACATCCCCTCACCCAAATCAATCCCTACATTACTTCCCTCATACACTTCCCAATCCCTCATTTTCAATTCATTTCTCAACTAAATTCATCTCTCTTTAACAAAACTCCAACAAATAATCACCATTAATAACTCCAACCATACTCCGACCATACTCCGTCAACTACTCCGACCATACTGCGTTACTTTGATCATCATACGAAGGTATGTTCATCTTCATCATCTTCATCTTCATCTTCATGCTTCTTTTTCTTCATCATCTTCATCTTCATCTTCATCTTCATGCTTCTTTTTATTTTTCATATCTTTTTTTTTTTGTATTTATAAAATTATTCATCTTTATTATCCACAAAAAAAAACAACTTCATCTTTAAGATGAAGTTTGAAGATGAAGTTGTTTTTTTTGTGGGATGAATGGAGCTTGAAGATGAAGATGAAGATGAACAAGTCATTTAGTGCGTAATATTTTTGCAGAATTGCAAAGTCACACTCATTATGCTGTATAGTCACACTCATTATGTTGTAGAATCACGCAGCTGTACACTCATTGTAGTCACATATTCAGTTGTATAGTCACACTCATTATGCTGTATAGTCACACTCTTTATGTTGTAGAATCATTCAGCTGTAGAATACCTTCACAATCATTTCATCTTCATGCTTGTTTTACTTTTCATAACTTTTTTTTTGTATTTATAAAATTATTCATCTTCATTATCCAAAAAAAAATGAAGATTAAATATGGATTAAAATGAAGGTTGAATATGAATGAATGAAGGTTGAATATTTAATGAATGTGTAAATAATTTGTTCTGAATCGTATGTATAATCATCTTTCTAATTATGAATGTGACTTTGCTAATGATGATTGAAGAATAATTGACTGTATGGCTTTTATTTTCCATTTTACGGTTTCAGTTTTGTAGTTACACACTTTAGGTTGTATAGTCACACTCATTATATTGTATAGTCACACTCATTATATTGTAGAATCACACAAATTCTTGCAGTGATTAGTGTATGTAATCATCTTTGCTAATGATGATTGAAGTATAAATAAGTACAAGTATAATTTAGTTGTATAGTCACAGAGTTTATGTTGTATAGTCACACAGTTGAAGTTGTATAGTCATACTCGTTATGTTGTAGGATCACAGTCATTATGTTGTAGGATCACACAGTTTATGTTGTATAGTCACACAGTTAATGTTGTATAGTCACACTCATTATGTTGTACAATCATGCAGTTGTAGAGTCATTGTATTGTAGAATAACACAAATTCTTGCAGTGATTAGTGTATGTAATCATCTTTGCTAATAATGATTGAAGTATAAATAAGTACGAGTATAATTTAGTTGTATAGTCACAGAGATTATGTCGTATAGTCACACAGATAAGTGATTTTGCTATAGACCTCGCGTGATTAATTATGAAACCAGAAAATAGCGATGAAAATATATTTACATTGGACAAAGTCCATCCTTTACATATAGTACGTCAAACATAAAAAAATTCTAACCCACCAAACATCATTTACACCTAGTACGTTCATCCTAAAGCAAATATTTTATCTCACATAAACACACAAGAGCTTAACGATGGTCTCCGGTACGTGCGCAACAATATATTGTCCAATTACGTGGTCGATCGCTGTATCTTCCACGACCTTCTTCTTCCCACCGCCCCTTTTACCAACATTCCTCTTTCCACCAACTATTTCGCTGCAACAAAACACACAATCAATCTAAATCACACAACACAACTGAAATGTGACTACAATGACTCTACAACTGCATGATTGTACAGCATAATGAGTGTGACTATACAACTTTAACTGTGTGACTATACAACATAAACTGTGTGATCCTACAACATAACGAGTATGACTATACAACTTCAACTGTGTGACTATACAACATAATCTCTGTGACTATACAACTAAATTATACTCGTACTTATTTATACTTCAATCATCATTAGTAAAGATGATTACATACACTAATCACTGCAAGAATTTGTGTGATTCTACAATATAATGAGTGTGACTATACAATATAATGAGTGTGACTATACAACCTAAAGTGTGTGACTACAAAACTGAAACCGTAAAATGGAAAATAAAAGTCATACGGTCAATTATTCTTCAATCATCATTATGAAAGTCACATTCATAATTAGAAAGATGATTATACATACGAATCAGAGCAAATTATTTAAACATTCATTAAATATTCAACTTTATTTCATCCATATTCAACCTTCATTTTTTTGTGAATAATGAAGATAAATAATATTATAAATACCAAAAAAAAGAAGGAATGAAAAATAAAACAAGCATGAGGATGAAGATGATTAATTATTTTAAAGATGCTCTACAAAGATAAAAACAAATACCTGAAAATCATCGAGGTTCGGAAGTAGGGATTTGACGAACGTGGAAACTTGAACGTAGATAAAAAAAATACTTGAAAAAAGTCACACACTTTAAGTTGTATAGTCACACACTTTAAGTTGTACAGTCACACTCAGTATGTTGCATAGTCACACTCATTATGTTGTAGAATCACGCAGCTGTAGAATACCTTGGGATTAGGGTATCATGCGTTTAACCATCTTCATTTTCATGCTTGTTTTATTTTTCATACCTTTTTTTCTATTTATAAAATTATTCATCTTCACTATCCACAAAACAAAAAATGAAAGTTGAATATATATATATATATATATATATATATATATATATATATATATATATATATATATATATATATATATATATATATATATGGATGAATGAACGACTATGACTTTAAAAAAATGAAAATATCTAAACATTCATTAAATATTCAACATCCATTCATCCATATTCAACCTTCATTTGTTTTTGGATAATGAAGATGAATAATTTTATAAATACAAAAAAAAAGTATGAAAAATAAAACAAGCATGAAAATGAAGATGATTCAACGAATGATACCTTAATCCCAAGGTATTCTACAGCTGCGTGATTCTACAACATAACGAGTGTGACTATACAGCATAATAAGTATGACTATACAACTGAATATGTGACTATAATGAGTGTACAGCTGCGTGATTCTACAATATAATGAGTGTGACTATGCAGCATAATGAGTGTGACTTTGCAATTCTGCAAAAATATTACGCACTAAATGACTTGTTCATCTTCATCTTCATCTTCAAACTCCATTCATCCCACAAAAAAAAGAACAACTTCATCTTCAAACTTCATCTTAAAGATGAAGTTGTTCTTTTTTTTTTAGATAATGAAGATGAATAATTTTATAAATACCAAAAAAAAAGTAGATATGAAAAATAAAAAGAATTTTGAAGAAGATGAAGATGATCGAAGATGAAGAAGAAGCTAAAAAAATGAAGATGATCAAAGTTTATGCATAAACATACCTTGGTATAATTATCCGTCATGTTGTGTTAAAAACAAAGTATGATCGGAGTTGTTGACGACGGAGTATGGTCGGAGTTATTAATGAAGCTTATTTGATGGAGGAGAAATGGATTGAATTAGGGAAATGAATTGAAAATGAGAGGAGGAAAGTAATGAAGAAGGGAGAGTTTGATTGAGGAGAGGATGCTCCCCTCTCTCCACTGCTGTGAAGTGTGATTGAGGGGAGGGTTGCTTCCCTCTCTCCACTGCTGCTTGTCAGTTTGTTTTCTTCTTTCTTTTTTTTTTTTTTTTTTTACACATCATCCATCTAAGCCATCCATTCAACCCAAGATCAAGGGTCAAAAACACAACTTCCCACTTTTCACCAAACTCCCTTGATCCCTTTTCTATATATATATATATATATATATATATATATATATATATATATATATATATATATATAGGTTCACATAAGGCCAACAATTCTTATAAGTTCATAAGTTCCAGTGTTAAAGTTACATAAAAAGTGCTTTTATATCTGTAACTTTAATATAGACTTAATTACATATAGTGAACTTATTTGATCCCTTCTCTCTCTCTCTCTCTCTCTCTCTCTTATAATAATCACAACTATACGTAATCTCGTTTTAATATGAACTATGCCTTCATTAATCCCTCATTGATATAGATGACCGGTTACCTAGAAAACCGGTTGAATCTTTCTCTTCACTTTCGGCTATTGGTTTCAAAATTTTTGAATCTTCCCAAAAATCATCTTCCAATTTTTTTTTTCCGGTTAGTATTATAGAAGCCATGAAAAAATGCTTTAATTTTCTTGCTGTTTTGGCTTTCATGAACGACGACGGAACACTCAAGGACCCTAGAAAGTCACAACCGGTCACTATTACCGGTAATAGCAGGTCATAATTTTGTCCATAGCGAAACGAGATTAATGAAGACATAGTTCATATTAAAACGAGATTACGTATAGTTGAAATTATTCTAAGAAGCCCCCTTATAGTTGTTTATATATATCCATATACAGTTAAAAAAAACAAATTAAAGTATTGTATTATTAATCTCAAGTAATAAAATATTGTTATGTAGGGCATATTATGAGGTGTTAAATGGAGAAGTATAAAAATGAAATTTAATAGGGTTATTTCATGACAATAATATCAACTATAAGGGGGCTTCTTAGAATAATCTCAACTATACGTAATCTCGTTTTAATATGAACTATGTCTTCATTAATCTCGTTTCGCTATGGACAAAATTATGACTTGCTATTACCGGTAATAGTGACCGGTTGTGACTTTCTAGGGTCCTTGAGTGTTCCGTCGTCGTTCATGAAAGCCAAAACAGCAAGAAAATTAAAGCATTTTTTCATAGCTTCTATAATACTAACCGGAAAAAAAAAATTGGAAGATGATTTTTGGGAAGATTCAAAAATTTTGAAACCAATAGCCGAATGTGAAGAGAAAGGTTCAACTGGTTTTCTAGGTAACCGGTCACCTATATCAATGAAGGATTAATAAAGGCATAGTTCATATTAAAACGAGATTACGTATAGTTGTGATTATTATAAGAAGCCCCCTTATAGTTGGTATTATTATCGTGAAATAACCTAATTTAATAATGCTATTTTTTTTATGATCTTTCAGAGACTTTTCATACAATATTTAAACTAGTATAGACCCCGTGCATGTATGCACGGTATTTATAAAAATTTATTTATTTTAGTTAATTATTTATACAAAATATATTTTAATTAGAAACCCAATAATTTTTCATGATTTTTATCAATGTATTTAGATATAATAAAATAATTTGAAATTAAATAATTAATCAAGATAACGACCTCAACTAATATACTGAAATACGTAGTCCAAAAAATTACTACCTCTGTGTTTTATTTGTCATTCATATTTCTCGAGACGATCATTTCTCTTTTAAATATTTTTTTAATGTAAGAATAATTTTTGTAAATTGTGAAATGTATATTCACTTTAAATTTATTTTCAAATAGAGTATAATTTTATACTCTTGATGTTTAGATGTACTTATTCTCTATAATTTCAGTATATACCACTTGTTCATAAAAATAGTTCGTTGTTAGAAACTTAAGCAACTACTACTCACTCAGATTGTCTTGTTTCATTAAAATACTCCTCACATATAATAAGAAAATGGGACAATCTTTTAGGGATGGAGGGAGTATATTTCTACAATTATTTTAATCGATACACCCATTATTAGTTTTTAAATATTTATTCTTTATATGATATGATTGATAATTGAGTGTGATTCTTTTATTATTTGTTATATTGATTTTGTCCAAATTGAGAGATTAAAATTTAAGCAAAAAAAGTTTTGAGAATTTTTATTCTTTTAGCTAATAGGGGATTACAATTATAATACTCCCTCCGATCTTTTATTATCTTCCCCTTTGGTTTTGGGGAAGAAAATAAGGGTGTAGTAATGTGTGGTTCAAAATAAAAGAAGGAAGAGAGAAATGTAAGGGTGATTCTAAACCACATGTTGATGGCCCAAAATGGAAATAGGGAAGAAATGATGTTTCAGCCCAATAAGAAAATAGGGAAGATAATAAAAAATCGGAGGGAGTATTTAATTACAATCTTATATCAGTCATGATTATTAAAAATATAAAAATGTATTTCTGCTGGTATATATACACTCTCGATATTTAGTATACACCGACACAAATCATAGAGATAGTAAAATATATTTGTCATATCAGTCATGAGGCTACATTTAGACGTTAATTTAGTCATTTTCGTGCATATATCATTCTTAAATTACGATTGTCTTTCATTTATAATTAAATATTCCAATTTGCACGTTAATTTAGTCAATCACTCCTAAATTATGGTTGTCTTTCATTTATAATAAAATATTCTAATTTGTACGAATGATTAATAGTGGGATTATTTTGGTTAATAAGTAGTAGATCTGGTCATGTCAAGTTAACTAAATTTCAATAGTACATAACCAAAGCATCAAAGGCTCAAATATGAGTCCAATATGAATAGAAGAGAAAATTATAGGGGAGTTAATCTATTACTCCGTAGTAATTAAGGGGATTGCACTGAATTTGTTATATTGCACATTTGCACAAAATACAAAATCAAGAGGATTAATACGAAATATTATTTTCAATCCCCAACAATCTCGTATATTGGGGATATATTTTCAATATTATATTGTTTATTAAATTCTGAGGACGACCCCTTGTGGCATCAAAATCTCTGTAATATAAATATCTCCATCCATTGTTTTTTCTTCATTCTTGATGGGAGATGGAGAAATTTTGGTCCTCCATCCAAGAATGAAATATTCTTGGTGAAGGAGAAGCCAAAATCATCTTTTCACTCAAATGGAAGAGAGAGAATGAGAATTGTGGGTCAAGTTGCTATTTGTACACAACATTTTTTTCTTTTAATTTTTTTCTACCAATGATTAAATATCATGTGGATTGGGTATGAGTTTTGGAACTAATTAGAGAATAATAAATTCATTCTTGGATGAAGGAGCTTTTTTAAGATGAAAAAATTGAGAAAAAAAAATAATGAAGTGGAATGAATAGGTCCCACCCAAGAATGAAAAATTTATTCATGGATGAACATGCTCTTAGGGATATTCCATTGGATTCGATTATTTAAATATTACTTTCTATCAATATTATTGTTACCATCTCAAATTATATTAGGGATATATACTACAATCTCGTATATATCCGTAACATAGACTCTAATTACAATCCTATATTCTAATTTTATATCTTAATTTCAATAAGTATGACTTAATATTGTCTTATTTTAAGATGAAATCATGTAATTTATTATAGTCATGATAATAATGAAAATTAATCTTAGTATGTGATATATTGATACTTTTTCAATATGTTTATATTAATCTTAGTCTATTTCAATATGTTTATACTTTTTTTAAAAAAATTGATCATACATTTCTTATTAAATATTGTATGTGATATATTCTAATCAATCAATCAATTATATTTTCTACAAATATTCCGTCTCGAATATGATCAGAGAGATATACAATAATAATCACAACTATTTTATATTCTATGTAAAATATTGTACGGGATAGTGCAATCTCTTATTAACAAAAATAATGCAACTATTTGGTTAAAACGGAATACAATATGTTTATACTTTTTTTAAAAAATTTGATCATGCATTTCATATTAAATATTGTATGTGATATATTCCATTTAAAAAATGTGATTTTCGTAGTCAATGTAATCAATCAGATTTTCTTAATTACATACTTTCTGTGGTGTATAGCTTTATGTGTGATGTAGTGATATTTAAATCAGTAAGATGTTAGAGTGTAGTTGGAAATGAGAAGGGTCACACACATGAGGTCAAGGGTTTGATTCGCACATGAGGTCAAGAGTTTTTATTTTTGTTGTGGATAACTTTAGACGGAAAAATATATGAGTTTTGTTATTTGGCTAGTGGAAAGGGGGATGGAGGGATAAGGGGTAAAGGGAGCTGTCACTTGGCATACTATGATGGATGTTTTATAATCAACTCCAAAATGATTGCCTTTTTATATTATATATAAATATAAATATAAAGATTAGTTATACAATATTTAAATGAAATTATTTTTTCCTAACGCACGTTTACTCAATCACAACGAATTTTCTTAAAATCTTTCTATTTTACCCTTCACAAAAATTCAACCAAATTATTTTCTCTCTTTTTTCGTTCTACATCCTTTTTTTTTCAATTTACCTCTTTAAATCGTTAATCAATCATCAAATAATTATGGATGTTGATTCAATTATCTTCATAACATCGATTTTTATTTATTTACTTAATTGAATGCTTTAGGGTTTCATTAATGTTTAACTTAACACCAATAATACTTAAATTTTTTCATGTAAATTGATGATATACGTCGAATTCTATGACTCAATGTACCGATTTTGATTCAATTATTGATTGATTAAGTAATACTCCATATCATGCGATTGATTATTCAATTATTGACTAAGTACCGATTTTATTCAATTAGGTTATGTGCTCATCAATTGTTCCCTAATAATAATAATAATAATAATAATAATAATAATAATAATCAATTATAATAATAAGTGGGAAGGGGGAATTGGGGCTGGCAAGCCTCGTTGGGGGGCCGATGCCGTTTGGCGACGAGGAACGATAGTGGTAGATTTTGGTGGTAGTTATTGGCGTTAGGAGGTGGTTGTTGGTGTTGTTTGTGGTGGAGATTCAAATTTGAAATTTTTTTAGAGAGAAAAATCAACATCACTTTTGAGGACGGAGGCAAATAGGTAAAATGTCATTAGGATTGAGTAAAAACTCGTTAGGAAAAAGCACGACCCTATTTAAATGGAGGGATAAGGGGTAAAGGGAGCCGCTACTTGGCATACTATGATAGATGTTTTATTAATCAACTCCAAAATGTCTGCATTTTTATATTATATATAGATAGATAGATATAGATAGATATAGATATTGATCTTCAAAAAATATAGGATTGAGTTATTGACACATACGAAGTATAATTTGTCAACAATCTTTGAAATAAACCTTCTTCCTCCTCCCTAAAAACCCTAGCCTCCAAAAAGAAAAAGAAAAAAACCTTGGGGCTACCACCATTAATTGGTGGTAAGCCCCCACAAGTTTTACTTATTATATCGTTTAATATTGATATTAGTATTAATATTCTAGTTAGAATAAGTCCTCTCCTTTTGGAGAGTTTCGTCCCCATCAATTGATGGGTTTCGCTCTCTTTTTTAGGAGAGTTGTTGAATCTATAATAGCGGAGAAGACGTGGAAGATCAGTACCACAATCGTTCATCATATGGTATCTCAATTTATGTCAGACTGGCGGCTACAATCTATCAGGTTAGATGAAATCGATTCTCTTCAAAACCTTGAAAGATCCAAAGACCCTCTTGTGAAAAGTTGTATCATTAAACAGCGATATGTTGAAAGAGGATGTGCAGAAGCGGATATCAAAATCTTAGTAAGAGATCTTTATTTTAATGAGAATTTATTTTATTCAAATTTTGTAGTATTGTATCCGTTTAATTTCGATATAAGTTGTAGATGTCGTATGACTTTTTATTAATGAAATGATCTTTTCGCTCAAAAAAAAAGAGTTATTGACACATGTGCAATTTTTGTTGAGAATTAATATGGTTCCTCTAAATGATCTTACTTATTAAAATAAGGATAAACGTCTAAATTAAAAGTATCATACTCTCTGTCTCTCCCTCTTAAAATCTTCACTACACCTTTCCTCCACTTGAAAAAAGTTCAAACTAACTTCAAACAAATGGCTAGAAAATCAAAATCTAGCAAACTTATAATAAGTGATGGATCTAGGATTATTAGTATATGGGCGCATAATTTTTCGACGATTTTAATAAAACACGGTTTATATCGATAGAAAAATTATTTGAAAAAATTCAGGAATATCTAATACGAGTATTAAAATAGATAAAGCAAAATTAGCAAGTTCTTTATTAATGTGGTATGATGAACCTTGAACTTATACAGAGTAATATATACGGAGTTTAATTTATACTCCCTTCTTATTCTTGAATAAGCCTAGGCCTATATTTCTTTTTGAAGAATTTTTTGATTAGCCTCGTTTTCTTTAATGGTAAAAGCTTTTGTGTAAAATGACTCTTATATCCTCTTTGTTGTTTTTTATTACACCATTATCATGACCTAAAATTTTACTCCCTCCGTTTCTATGATTTCTTCCACCTTAAAAGTGACACATTTCTTAAGAAAAACAATAAAATAAGTAAAAGTAGAGAGGGAGTAAAGTAAGTGGGCCACCTAGGTAAGAGAGAAGTGTGATAGAAAAAAGGAAAGTGGAAGAAATCAAAGAAATGGTTGAAAAAGGAAATGTGGAAGATATCAAAGAAACAGAGGGAGTATTAATTGTGGAGTACTCCCGTGACAATATGATTACGTTATACGTTGTATGATTATGTGATTTACTTAAATATGTTTTTACCGTATTGTTTATGATCATTCGATATAATTCAATCATTTGACAAATGATTTATATTAAGTTATACTTTAATATTTTTTGATTTCATATAATGTTAATATGAAATTCTTATGTTTAAATTTCACCGTAGTGAATTTACAACTTAAGTTCAATTTTGACTTACAATAGTCATTATATCGTTCACATATAAAAATATATATTTACCCACAGGTAGACTATTGTCATGTGTAACATTCTGTTTAAATATTTTATTGACTATTCGCATGAGCACTATTAATTAAAGATGTGTTGTTTTGCATATTGAAGCTTTATGTTGTCTTATTTATTTGAGTTATTTAACAACAATAATACCAATTATAGGACGTCTTCCCAAAATAATATCAATTTTAATAAATCTGAGAATAATACGTATTATAGAGTAGTTAAACAACAGTAGAATATGTGACCGGTTACCTGTAGAACCCATCCACCTTCATTTTTCACCTTTAATTTTATTTAACGGCAATAATACCAACTATAGAATGTCTTCCGAAAATAATTCCAATTTTAATAAATCTGAGAATAATACGTATTTTTGGAGTATTTAAACCAGAGTAGTATAGGTGACCAGCCACCGGTAGAACCCGTTCACCTTTATTTTTCACTTTTAATTTATTTCATATTACTTCACTTCTTTTCACTTGCTCAGTGTATGGAGCATTAAACGCCATTTAATGTCCTCCGCTTTCCTCTTCCTTCAACCTCACCAAATCTACTTAATAACACAATCCTACACCAAAATCAACACGTTAATTCAAACGAAACGTACATAAAAAAAACTAATGAAGGTGATGGTGAGAGAGGATAAAGGAGAGAAGGAGGAGTAAACCTGACAAAACTGATCCGACCCGAATAAGTCAAACCAAACCCGACCTAACCCCCGACTTGATTTTGACTCGTAATCCGAATAGATCTGAGCTAACCCGAAACTGACCCGACTATTATTAAAGAAAACAAGTCGATAAACCTAAGAAAAAAGTTGAAAACAACAATCCCGAGAATGACCCGAACCGATATTATCTGACCCGACCCGAAGTCAAACCGATTATTATAACATGAAAGTGACCCGACATAAAGTTGACCCGACCCAAACCCGACTCGGTTCACCTGTTATCCAGGTCTAAGGAGGAGGATGGAGGATTAGTAAGCAGCTAAATATTAATTAGGTGACCTTATGTAGCAGGTTATGAAGTTACTTATACTATTCTGGTTTAAGTATTATTATCAGATTTATTAAAATTGGTATTATTTTGGAAAGACGTCCTATAGTTGCTATTATTGTTGTTAAATAAGCTTATTTATTTTATCACAACTAAATTGTTTACCTAACCAAGTGCAATCTGATGCTAACTCTAACCGTTGTTGGGCTTAATGAAACAAACTAGTCTGAATGGAAGAGCAAATTAAGTTCATCTTGGGGTTGATGGAAATGGATACTTATTTTCGCAAAGATAGGTCAGCTTAATTTACTCCTGAAACTCTGAAAGTACCTTGCTCAAATTAAATATCTTTCCATAAATCTTGGGAGAGATATGATAGATTATGCATTTTATCCTTGCGTTGTATAATACCAACATTAAGACTTAAGAAATCATTGTATGAACTGAAACAAGCATCGTGCCACTTAAAATTCGATGAAATCATTACTGATTTTGGTTGATCCTTGCATATATCTCAAGATCAGTGGGAGTAAGTTCATATTTTGATTCTGTATGTTGATGATATTTTAGGGTGATACTTTTTTATACTTGCATGTTAATTATACTTAGAAATTATACATTTACCCCTCTGAGTTCCTCTCCCCTTTTATTTTTTAGATAGCTCTCTAAGAGAAAAAAAACTAAAAACTCCAAATTTCATCTCTCTCCACCACCCCACCATGCTGGCGACCACTCCGATCCACCGCGTCGACCACCACTCCGACCATCTAAATTGTTTTTCGGTTTTTTTTCCTGGTTTTCCTAAAAGATGATTAATGTTACGAGTATTATTTTTTCAAGATTAAAATTAAAATTAACTATAATTAATTAAATTTATAACAAAATTTAAAATATGAAATTAATTCGATACTATTCAAATTAGAAAATACAATTCAAATTAAAAAAAAAAAAAAAAAAAAAAACATACGAGCTCTCAAACCCTAAACCCTAAAAATCAATGGTACCCAATTAACTCTATCGAATTACCTAATTAATGAATTAAAACTAATTTACGATAAAATATCGATTACCAAATTATGATACATAATTTAATTCGCAAATAATTGATGGTATCGATGTTAGAATTGATGGGAATTAATTTTGATGAAAAATTTAGGGTTTAGTTTAGGGGGAAAGCAGTGAAAAAAGAGAAAAAGGGATAATATTGGAAAATTTATGAAATTTTAGGGATGATTGAGTAACATACAATTATGAAAAAGTAATTTCGATATTTTATCAGCCAACAATGACCTTGGTTTATTTATTACATGAAACCAAGACTTATCTCTTGAAATGGCTAAATATCCTTACAGATCTTTGGTTATGAACTTAATGGATGCTCATATTTGCACAAAACCTGACATTAGTCATGCTCACATTATAAAATCAAATCACCCGCGGGTTACTGGTTATTCTGATTTAGATTTTGGGGGATGTTCTGACACAAAGCACTGTACTCGCAGTTGCTTATACCTTCACCATGGACGCTGAATTTTTGGTCTTTTATGAGGTTTCAATAACAAGGAGCACTCGGAGTTTGGAATTTCGAGTTTATCTCTAAACCAATTACTCTTTAATGTGATCATGAAGTTATAATTTTTTTCTCCATGCATGATAGGATATCTAAGAGATCAAAACACATGAACCTTAAATATCTTTTACTAAAACAAGTTGTTAGATTACGAAATTTATTGAGATATCTAAATAATTCTACACTTGCTATATAATATTATTTCTGTTTTTCACTATACTTATACACATTTATTATTGGATGAATGATAACAAATAGTATTCTTAGCTTAAGACATTATGAGACTATTACGTAGAACTCCACTTATGGCTTAACTGTATCAATCGTTATGTGACAGACTATGCATTTTATTCTTGCGCTGGATAATACCAACATTAAGACTTAAGAAATCATTGTATGAACTTAAACAAGCATCGTGACACTTAAAGTTCGATGAAATCATTACTGATTTTGACATGTTAGCATATTGTTAACACGAACCCTAAAATCTTTGAACAGCATGAAAGTCACAAAAGATTAATTAGGAGACATTTAGACATACCTTCAGACATTGTGGAATAAGTCAAAATCTAATACGAATGATATTAGATATCTAAAACACGACTTCAAATAACAATAAGACGACTTCAAATAATCTTCAAATAATATTAATATGTAGGATTTTTCTCTCTTGTCCTATAGCGTAATAAGTGTTGCTTCTTCTTAATGTTTCATACGCATAACATTCTTATAGAGTTTCTGATGGGGAATACTCTATTATATAGGCAGAGAGAGGATCATTTTCCTTTTAGAGTTTTAGTTTAAGTTAATCTCGACCTTCCATCATGGTTGACTAAATATGGAAAGACTGCTTATTGACCTCGAAAATATTGTGATAGCATATCTCCTTAAAACACGATTTCCAATAAAAACACAATTATAGGGAAGAAATAATACCATAATAATAGGGAAGATATGTTATGTATCTTGTAATATTATTATAGCCTATAATATTCTTACAGCTTGTTCTTATTAAAAATAGAAATTTTGTAGGAAAAAGTTTTTGTAATAATGAATTTTTTGTACTTTACATCGGGACCATGAATAAAAACTTATCTGCTTCCGTTTATATCGCTGAATCAGTTTCATTATGGCATGCTAGACTATGACAAACTAGTATAGTCTCGCTAAAAAAGCTGAAACAAATGAATTTGGTTCCCGAGTTTAGTTGCATCGAGTATGAGAAATGTGAAATATTTATAGAAGCCAAATACGCAAAGAGATCAATTGATAAATTTCTGCAACGATCATCTACACTACTTGAGTTAATCAAATCCTAATTGGGTGATTTTAAAAGTTGTACACGTAGAGGAGGTAAGCATTACTATATTAATTTTGTAGGTGTTTTTTCTCGTTTACTATTTATCTTTTGATTTCTAAAGATGAAGTTGAAGAAAAATGTGTGGATCGGACTATAAAGCCAAAATTGAGAATCAATTGGATCGCAAAATAAAATGTGCCAAATATGATAGAGGAGTATAGGAGTAGAATGCGACGTTGGGTCCCTACACAAAATTTGTAAGCAAAATGACATAATTCGTAAATTCGCTGCTCCGTATACCCCTCAACAAAATAGTATTGCTGAGAGTAAAAATATGACACTGAAGAATATGATGAATGTCATGCTTCTCAGTTCAGGTCACTACAAGAAAACACCTCAAGGGCGACCACATTGTCGCGTCAAATTTAATAGTCCTAGTTGGCGACCGATACAAAATATGGGCGATCGAAAGTGGTCTCCATGAAGGGCGACCAGCACAAAAAAAAATGGGAAGAAGGCGGGCGACCAACTGGTTGTCGCCAGAGAAAAAAGGCGGGTGATCGCTCGACTCTGTCGCCAGGGGGCTGATTATTTTTTTGCTCCGTCAATACCCCACACCCCTTCATTCTTCCTCATTATTAAATAAAATTCTACTCTCTAAACTCTCTCTAAACCTCACCGACGTCCTTCCTCCAAAAACTCTTTGCCGAAAATTGATTATCCGCCTTTTTTTTACACTTAATGTTATTTTCAGTCACTTTAAGGTATGTTTTTCCTTTTCAATTAAGTTTGAATTATTTAGTTAAATTTTTGTAATTATTGATTTTGACTAGATATTTATGTTGTTAGGGTGTTATTTAAGTTTAGGATATTAGTTTGCCAAATAGGTTTGCTTATGTTGAATATTTAGGGTGTTAGTATGAAGTTAGAGTTTAGGGTTTGATATTAGTATGAATTGGGGGGGGGGTTGTGAATGTATGAAGTTTAGGATTAGGAAATTAATATTATAAATATGAATTATTGCATTAGAATGATAGGATACAAATAGTATTAAGTTGAGGTGAATTGAGGATTTTTAGTATTTTGTAAATAAGTGAGTAGTAAATATTACAGAGTAATAAATTAACTTAGAGAGAATACTGTGTAATTGGTTGTTGCTGTATGATTTTTTTAGACCAAAATGAACAGATTTGAACGAAAATGGATGTATGAGGAAAGATTGATTAAGAAAAGATGTCCTACCATCAAATTTGTAAAGGGTGTTGAAGGTTTTCGGGAATATGCGTTGAACAGTAAAGTTAGGTGTCCTTGTGTTAAATGTAAGAACCTTAAATTTTTTGAGATTATTATGATCGAGGAACATATTATCAGAAATGGATTTTGTCCGAGTTATTATCGGTGGATTTGTCATGGTGAGACGTCTCTTGACGAACCTCGGTTCCATCAAAATAAGGGGGGTTAAGAGGAATGATATTTAATGTTGTGGAGTGCAATGTTTTAACGATGAGAGCATGTCTATGTGACAATGTATGATGACGAACCGAACCCACAAGAGCCAAACCCACAAGCAAAAACATTTTTCAACATGTTAAATTCTTCAGAAAAGGAGTTATATGGAGAGTGCGATATAACGTTGTTCGAAGTCGCCTCTTGGTTAGTAAGTCTGAAATGAGTTTAACATACCCTTCGGTTGTATAGATGGTTTTGCTTCCTTACTTGAAGATGTTCTATCAAAAGATAACATCATGACCCGAACATTCTATAATAATACCCACAAGTAGTAAAAGGTCTCCAACTTTCGCTTTAAAAGATTGATGCTTGTCCCGATGGATGCATGCTCTTTCTTGAGAAATGTAAGAAATGTGAAAAGGATAGATATAAAACATGTGATGAGGGAGATATTGTTTTCAGGGGTGATAAGAGTGGTGATAAGAGAGGCGAGAGGGGTAAGAAATCGATACCACTTGATCAACTTACTTACTTCCCCATCGCTCCTAGACTTCAAAAATTATATGCAACCAGAAACATTGCCGAGAAAGAGGTGACACAAATAAGAAACTCGTGTACCGGGAAAGATGTGTCATTTCAGTGACGACGTGGAGTGAAAGTGCTTTGACTCGTGCTTTTAATCAGGAACCCCACAATGTGCGGCTTGGCTTGCGATTGATGGATTCGCCCCATTTGGTCAGTTTGGTAAGTCGTACTCTTGTTGACCTGTGATGATCATCCCTCACAACTTACCTCATGCCCGTTTTTGAAAAACTATTCATCTTTCTATCTCTTAATGTTTACGGTCCTAAAAATCCCAAAAATCATTTGGACGTTTATTTAAAACCAATGGTATAGGAATTAAAACACTTGTGGGAAGTATGGGTGGAAACATATGATGTCTCTTTAACAGTACTTTCAACTTAGAGCATCGTTTTGGGGGACTGTAGATGATTTCCATACCTACGGTATGGTGTTTGGTTGGTCTACCATGGGTCAAAAAGCATGCCATATAGGAAGGAAAGTATTTTGGCTTCCGAATTCCAAAAAAATGAGTTGGTTTGATTGTGATAGACAATTTCTATCTGAGGGTCAACTATTTACCCATATAGGAAGAACAAGAAAACCTTAAAAAATGGTGAAGTGGTGCTTGATGATGCACCTAATCGACTTCCGAGAGATGAGATATAGGAGTTGATTTCAGAGTTTCCATCTACTATTGGTGACACTGATTAGGAGTTCAAGGATCTAAAGAAGTTGAAAAACGGTTGGTTTAAATGAAGCATTTTTTATGACCTTCCGTATTGGAGTACTTTGTTAACTTGACACAACTTGGATGTGAAGTGGTGCTTGATGATGCACCTAATCGACTTCCGAGAGATGAGATATAGGAGTTGATTTCAGAGTTTCCATCTACTATTGGTGACACTGATTAGGAGTTCAAGGATCTAAAGAAGTTGAAAAACGGTTGGTTTAAATGAAGCATTTTTTATGACCTTCCGTATTGGAGTACTTTGTTAACTTGACACAACTTGGATGTGATGCACATTGAGAAGCACTTCTTTGAGCAGTTGCTTTATATTGTGATGGATGTAGATGATAAGACTTGTGATACTATAGACTCCAGAAAAGATTTGGAAAAAATTGTGACTGTCGTTAGTTGCACATCAATCGGGATGGGTCTAAGCCGAGAGCCATTTTCAGCCTTGACAAGGCTTAGAGAAAGACATTAATAAAGTGGTTAGGGAAATTGAAGTTTCCTGATCGGTACACATCTGATTTTAGTTGATGTGTTGATATTAGGAATCTAATTAAAGTTGCAAGGTTTAAAAAGTCACGAATGCCATGTTTTCACGGAGTAGTTACTACCTGTATAATTTGTTAAAGAACGTTAAAAATCAAAAATTAATATTTTCGTATAAAGCAATCTTATTTATTATTATAAGGATACGAGATAGATAATCCTAATCTTGCCCTGATTCTATGGATCGGGATATGGATTATCTAGGAAGTTTAGACCCTGAGGATATGGATCTACCCCTCAAGATAAGGAACTGCATCTGAATCTTATAGTATCCTACCCTGATCCTACCGTTTACCATCCTAGTACAGTAGTGAATAATTCGATAATAAAGGGAGTATTTATAGTCAATATAGTTATAAACTAGCCCGACCCGGAGGGGAGAAGGGGTAGGCACGAATCCGGCCTGAAGTTGGACTGTGACACCAATTTGAAGAAAAGATCGTGTGTAGGCACGACCGGCACGTGGCATAATCCTAAACCCAAAAATATGAAAAGAAAACTTGAAATTTTGGTCAGGTCCGACCTAGGCACGATGGCCCGGCCTGACCTAGCACGACCGAGGGTCCGTGCCTAGCCCGTGCTTCGGTTGGAAGTCAGAGGTCAGGGCGGGCCCAGGCACGACACGCAAGGCCTCCCAGCCGTGTCTGGGCCGTGCTGGGATGGAGGGGGCCGCGACCGGGCCGGCACGAGTCACTAACTATCAAAAACGAGATGCTATGTCTTGTTGTAGAGTTGTAGTGTTGCTTGAGATTATCAATAGCATGCAACTATGCAAGTAATTAAGGGTCATAGCAGTGTTATTTGACTTTCTTGTCGGATAGAACAATCTCCTATATTAGTTACTCACTCTGTCCATTTTTAATCTTCCTACTTTCCTTTTTGGATTGTCCATCTTTAAACTTCCTACTTACAATATTTCCTCTTTTGGTTGATTTTTGTGGTCCATATCATTTCTGACCCCACATTTTCTCTCAACTTTCATTTTCCACCACACACTACACTTCATCCTTAATTTTTATGCCCACTCCCCCATGAAGTTTAAATTTGGATGGAGGGAGTACTTATTACGCATGTATGTATGTGTATGGTGACAAGTTGCTCATATCTGATCGAACAATCTCCTATATATGTATGTATTAATTGTACAGTCATCATGATATACGCAACTACATTGTTGTAAATAGCATGCATGTATAGAACATCATGAAAATCACTTAAATGTTGGGTCTGCATTTTAGACTTTGGAGTAGTAAAGGCTCAATAAATTTTGACATGAACACTCCCTGACCTGGCCTATGTCTCCTTCTTGGTCTGCGCCTTGAATTTTAATCTTATTACAAATAAATTATTGAAACTTTACTTTGAACAGCAGCAAATGTGAATAGACATATTTTCTGTTGTGCTCTCGCCTTATAATTATTTACATCAACAAATCTCTTTTATTCTTATGAACAACCATTTATAAAACACGTTGGAAGTTGTTAGTCGGCCTAAAACAAACCGTCTTAGATATTTACATCAAGTTTAGGAAGTTCTACCTCCCATCACAAAAGAATGTGTTCAAGAATAAAAAATTGACAGAAATCAAATAAATTTATTTTGTAACAGTTGGAAAGCCCGTGCGATGCACGAGCCAATTTTTAGTATCAAGTCAAAGGATTGCATAAATTGATGAGACTAATAACAATGAAAAGTAAGTCGAAGGTAATATATGCGATAAACGTCAAATTAAATTATAACGTTCATTGTACTTAAAAATACTAATTAAGGTGTCTTGCGCACAAGTACATCTTCAACTGTATATTTGTACTAATATTCATTTATATTAATATGGAGTATTTACTTATTAGTCTATTAGTTTTGCATTCAAAATTTTTATTTACGGATTATTATTATTAGGGTTATTTAACGACAATAATACCAACTATAGTACGTCTTTCCCAATAATACCAATTTCAATAAATCTTAGAATAATGCGTATTATTGGAGTAGTTAAACCAGAATAGTATAGTCGACTTTATAACCTGCTACATCAGGTAAACTAATTAATAATCCTTTCGTTCACTATCTTTTGCCCATTTCATTAAAATACTCCTCACAACAAATGATGAACTCCCTCTAGGTGCGGCCCTCCATGCCACCTAGTGCGGCCATCCACGCCTCCGGGTGCGGCTAAGGTGTCGCTGGTCGCGGATTGAGATCAGAAAGGAGGAGGAAGAACGTAGTTAGCCATGAGGTGTTGCTGTTTTTGTTGCAGGGTGTTACTGTTTTTGCCGCAGGGTGTGGCTGCTCTGGCCGCTGGTGGTGACCTCATTGCTGCTGGCCGCGAGTCTGCATCAGTAATCAGGTAAAATTTTATTTTTCTTCTTATTTCCCTTTCACACTCCTCTTCTTCATTTAAAAAAAATCAGCACATAAATTCTACCACAAACTCCATCAAAATTCACTCAAATTGCTTTAAAATTGGTTCAAAATCACTCAATTTTACTCTATTATCATCATTACATAAAACATCATTTAAAAACTTAATTTTGTCCAAAAATCAAAAATTCAAGTTTTTCTAGCTCTAGGGTCAAGAAAAACGAATTTCAAATTTTTTCTTCAAAATGGGTAAAAGTTGATTCTCATTAACACAAGGAGGGAATTCGTTCATCTTCTATTTATCCTTAAGAGGTATAACTGTTGTTTTCATATTAAAATTCTTTGAATTCACCTCTTGCCCTTAAGATAGTAGCTTGAATTTTGTTCTCGCTCCAATTTTTTGGGTTTTTCTTTCTTCCTCCTTGTGTTATTTGATTTCTTTTGTGAAGTGATGTTACTAATATTGTTGTGAGAAATTTGGTGGTAGTATTGTGAAATTGAGAACCAAAGTGTGGTTGTTTTTGTGAGTTTGAGAACTTTTTGGTGATACTTGTTCACAAGTTGAGACATGGCGAGAGATAAGAGACAAAACACCATCACTGCAACCATACCACCACCAAAGCACATTCTTGTTTCGAAACCAACTTGTTTAACTAAAGCTCAAAACGAAATTTGGTATAGGTTATACAAGAAGGAGATGAGGGATACTCGATTTATTTGTCCTTCTACTCTTGAGAAATTAAGTATGCTTGATGTCGTGACAAAATTGATGACACGTGTGGGTTTGGAAAGATTCATGGAGAAAAGGGCTCATACTAGGTACACACTTGAATTGATGTCCACCATATCGATGTTTAAAAATAGCAACAAATTTGTCCCGGCAATTAGCTTTCGGCTAAATGGGAAGGCTTGTGAGTTAACTTATGAAAAAATGAGAGAGGCCAGGCTTTGGGTATTCGGGAAATAATGGGGCAAGTGTATAAGGCGTTGGAAGAGGACAAAACATGATGGAGGGAAGAAAATAGGTTAGAATTGGGTGGTAAATCCGGTGAAATAAGTTCAAACCTTCCTAATCCATGTCTTAGACTTGTCCATCGCTTTATAGCCAACTCGTTCCTATGTAAGGGGGAGCCTAATAAGCTTCCTCGATCCCATTTTGGTTACTTAAATGCTATGATGCCGGATGGAAAAGGTGTTCCCGATTAGGTTGATCTTTTTGTCAAGTTTTGCATAGCTTTGGATGCGAAAGATGGGGGAGTTATAGGTGGAGGCGGGATGATAACTCTCATTATGAATCATTTGGGTTTGGATGTAGCAGAGGGTGAAAATTCATTACTTGATAACTATCTTTTGCATATTCCTTATTTGATTCACTCAAAAATGTTACGGCCTCGATCGAAGAGAACGAATTCCTACTTTTATCGTTGGGGGAATAATCATGATTCTTATTTACAATTACCTAGACCCGAGGATGATCCTTTGGTTTATGGTGAGGTATCAAAGGATTTCTTTGTCCCCCGGGATCGTGGCATTGATGACATTGATGATGATGATGATGATGAGGATGGTGAAGAGAGTGAGGATAGCGAGGGTGATGGAGAAAAGGTGAGTGAGGAGCAAAATCATGTTATGAATGTAGGTCCCCATGTTATGAAAAGAGAGAGGACGAAGTCAAAGCTAGATGTTTGGTGTGCCACGCCTGACGCTCGGTTAGATGCACTTCATGCTCGAGTGGAGGAGACTCATGCCGCTACTTTGGATACTAGAGATTGGATGATAACCTTGTCTCGTGTTCTCTTGGCACGATTCCCGAATTCTCAACAATGTCCATCAAGCGAGATTCCCCCCGATACTTGATTGCTTTGGTATGTTCTTATTTGTCTTTTTCTTTATTGTTTCTCACCTTGAGGACAATGTGAAGATGAAGCGTGGGGAAAGCAATACATTTGTATGTATACACTATTTCATTTTATTTTTTAAAAAAAAAAATAGAAAAAAAAATTTAAAAGAAAAAAAAAACTCGGCTAGGTGAAAACTCGCAAGGGCGAACGCCTAGGCAAAAGTGGAAAAATGGTCGAGGATGGAGTGAAAATCCGCAAGGGCGCTCCGGGTAAAATGAAGAAACGAGAAGTGTGCCATGAGAGTAAAAGTGAGGAATAAAAACTAAATCGAAAACCTGCAACGGCGGGCGATTTAGGCAAAATGAGAGAATTTTTTAAAAAAAATATTTCTTTTTTTATTTCTTCATGGTTCGGGAGTCATAGGAGGTTAGAAGGGTGATTCGGGTTTAGGATCATCTTAGAGTTGGAGTGATAAGTAGATGTTAACTACATTTGTCTTTATTTGTCAAATCTGGTATGTAGTTGATGTTGTGATTATTGGTGAGTACATTGATTGTAGTGTGGTCTTGGTAAATAGGTTACTCTGTTTCTTTGACCATATGTTGAGAGGGATGATATAAGGAGGGGGTGTGAGAGTCGAGAGTATCTAATGGTTGTATCAAGCTACTAATGCTTCGCTGTGTAGACCTTGTGGAAGATCGTAATGTTTTGATTTACTCGAGGACGAGTAAAAGTCTAAGCGTGGGGAAGTTTGATTAGTCTAGATTAGTAAGGCTTAATAAGAGTCATTTAGTTGACTATTTTGTTGATTTAGGTGTGTCTTGAAGGATTATTGTATACATGTTTAATTGATGGGCTAAGGTATGAAAATATATAATTAAGTGGATTAAGGAGTGAAAAGGGAGTAGGATATCAAACGGGGTGTATTTTGGGCTAATAGATGACAAAATATTCGAAGTGAAGAAACGTGGAGTCCAAGGTACAAGTGGAAGCCCAAAGACAAGAAGGAAGTGAAGGATTACGTTTGCCACATGCAAGGACACTTTTTGCTATTTTTTGCCACGGGTGGAGGCTTTGACAGTTTGCCACAGGTGGAGGCATTTCTGCCACAGGTGGAGGCTCAATTTTGTGCATAGGATTTCTTCTAGGATTCTATGCATTGAGTTCTTTTTTTTCTTCTTTACTCATTAATATTAACTCTTCTCCTTTATGATTGTCATTGTTATGAAGTATTTTATGAGGCTTTATGAGCCATTGATGAAGATGCTCCATGGATGACTATATAAAGGGAAGAAGTTCACATCACATTCATCATCCAACACACATCAATCATCATTTGTATTTCTCAAAAAACACATACAGTTTCTAGCATATTTTCTAGTTTATTTTGCAAGTAGTTCATTTGTATGGAGGGCTAAGTTTTCATCTCGGAACAAGTTATTGAAGCCTTTCAGGTTTAAAGAATTATAAGACTCGTTTCTATTTTACATTATTGTTAGAATATCAAGTTTAATTTATAATAATTCTTGGTTTGTTAATTCATCTTCTAGCTTGATCACCTAGTTGTTATTATTGATAAATAATTGCTAGAATAGTTAAATGAATCTTTTGTTTGTTTAACTATATCCGAGTAGCAAATATAATTCATCAATTCTTATGTTTTTCATCGTTGTTGAGTTATAAGGATTAAACTTGTATGAAATAAAGTGATTTCACTTGAGTAATCATTCTTCATCTTTGCTAAATTCCATCGTTCTAATCTATATATTGATACGATTTAGACCCTTGATTTAGATTGACAATATCGTAAGAGTTATTTGAGTATGTTTCTCATATCTTATACTCCCTCTGTTTCATTGATATCTTCCACATTTCCTTTTTCAACCATTTCTTTGATTTCTTCCACTTTCCTTTTTTCTATCACACTTTTCTCTTACTTAGGTGGCCCACTTACTCTACTCCCTCTCTACTTTTACTTATTTTATTGTTTTTCTTAAGAAATGTGCCACTTTTAAGGTGGAAGAAATCATAGAAACGGAGGGAGTAACTATCATTAAGTGGAATTAGAAGCTGATTAAACTTCATAGCAAAGTATTCTAATATACATTGTGAAATAAAAGAGTCAATGATCAATTCGTTAAACTTGTGGTAGATTTTGCTTGCTCAAGTATTTTTCTAATAATTGTTGCGTCGTTAATTTATACTCCCTCCCCTTCTCTATCTTCTTCCACTTTACTTTTGGGAAGAAACCAAGAAAGATAAAATGTGTGAAGGAAAATGAAAGTAGAAAAAAGAAGGTGGGGTCATAAATAATATGAACCACACAAAATGTACTAAGAAGGAAAGTGGAACATCTTAGTGAATTTTCCTAAAAGGGAAATGTAGAACATCTTAGTGAAGGGGAGGGAGTAATAGTTAATTTTATTTTGTTAATTGATTTCATTATTTTAGTAGTATTAATCAAAATCACTAAAATCCCCCCATTTGTTTACTTTTATAACGACATAATCACCTTCATTGTGGGTTCGACCCCTACTTTCACTAACTACTAGTTTGTGTTAGGATTTGATAAAAATTGTAATTTGGAGGCTCACGACAAGCTTAACCAGTTTTCCCAATAAAGTTTATTGTTGACCCTTATTTTGTTTAATTACTTTGTTATTATGTCAAATGTATCAAACTTTCGACTAAATCATTTTTATTTGGATCAATATTTAAGCTTAATACTAGCTTGATCACCAATCTTATTGGGTCGAGTTCAAATCGGGTCGAATCGAGTTTGGGCCGTTGATCACGGGGTAGATAACGGGTCACAAACAAGTTGAGTCGAATCAATAAATTCACGGGTTCTATAAAGTTGGATTTCGGATAAATCGGACTGATTAATCGGATAAGGTCAACTTTTGTCGGCTCCATAATCTCTAGATATGAGTTTGGGCTAAACCCGGACTAGAATCCTCAATAGATGGTTTGCAAAATTTCATATGAGGTGGGCCTCCAAAAACAGCATAATGAGCAGGGCAGATCACGAAAACAGTAAACACCATAAATAAATCCCGTCAATTGAAAACCCTAAAACATTTGCCTCATCCTTGTCTTCATCCCGCAGCAGCGCAACCTGTGTGTCAACTCTCAAGTGAAGTGAAGCAGCAAGAAGAAGGAAGAATGGGTCGAGTGCGCACAAAAACAGTGAAGAAATCGTCACGTCAAGTGATCGAGAAGTACTACTCAAAAATGACATTGGACTTCCACACGAACAAGAAGGTCCTGGAGGAGGTGGCCATCATCCCATCGAAGAGGCTCCGAAACAAGATAGCGGGGTTCTCGACCCATCTGATGAGGCGGATCCAGAAGGGCCCGGTTCGAGGGATCTCACTGAAGCTGCAGGAGGAGGAGAGGGAGCGGAGGATGGACTTCGTGCCGGATGTGTCCGCCATTGACACCGAGCTTATCAAGGTTGACAGGGAGACCATCGAGATGCTTGCTGCTCTCGGCATGGCTGACTTGCCCGGCCTCTCCGAGGTTGCTCCCGAGACTGCCATCCCTGTTGTCCCTGGTGCTGCCTTCGCTCGCGGCGCTGGTGGGCCCCGTAGGTACTGATTTTCTCTCTTGCTTTTTAGGGTTTTGAGGATTTAAGAGATTTGTTTTCTTCTTATTTTTGCTTCCGTAAGATAATGCTTATGGACCAAGTTCCAAATAGACTACTGTGGAATTTCGAATTCTATTGAACTCTACTCTTATCAAAGGATGGATGCTATGTTATGTTATTTCATTAGATTTCATGTATTTTTGCTCGATTCGACACTTAATGTCACTTGCCCCTATTACTCCGACCTTGCTAATTTCTATCCTCCTCATCATCTCCCATGTCTTTGCTATACTGCACTTGGACCATTTCTTTCATTACATTATCAATTTTATAGAACAAATCATACGAAGTAATATACTGGGCGGGGTGATTTGGATAGGATTTGCTTAGTTAACAAAAAGCTTGGTGATTGTGGTTTACAAAGCGAGATTAAGATTGATGGAGAATTCGATTTCTGTTAGTTTGTAAGCTACCCTCTTAATCACATTGATTATGAGAGGGCAATGAAACATGTATCTGACCCAATTGCCTTGCGATAAGTGGGTCATTTTGAATCACTTTGCAATCTTGTTATCATTGTGATTGTGCTATTTTGATGTCATGTTTGGTCTTTTAGCAAGAATTTCTCAGTCAATTGAACCACTATACCGCTGATCAATTGAAGGCTAGTAGCTCACAGTATAATTGTTCATCTGAATTTAGGCTTCGAAAATGCACAGAAATTACTCCATTGTCAACTTTCTATTGTGACGACGAAGTATATGTTTCAGTTACTTGCAGCGGTACACAAACCCTTTTATCATTGTTTGAGGCTGTAGTTATTGACTTATTGGTTACTTAGAATTTAGAAAGCCCTTGTATTTTCATGTTAAATCTACCCCTTCTAGTTTCCGTTTTCTTCCATATTTCTTCTTCGGGTCGTACTTTTAGCCAATTGTTTATTCATTCCTTAATTACGACTATTTATTCTGGAACTTGGAGTAGTTTGGTTTTGAGATTTTTACTAAACAAGGTTTTGGACTGCTGTCTAGGATGGAATTTACAGTGCTTGTAATGAGGAATGTAGTAATCATAGGATATGGTAATTTACTGTCATTTTTCATTCCACAGTTTTGCTTTGTGTTTTTCAAATGTGAATTTTCTAATGACCTTTTGTAGGATAGTGAGAGTTGATAGTCGCAATGATTGAATGAATATTTCAATCTTGGTTCAAAGGGTAGCCCCGGTCTTAGTTATTTGAGTTAACCCTAGTGTGTGCCAGATCATAAGACCGTTTCTGTAAACTGGTCATCATACAGAGCTTTCCCCTTTTTGGTAAGATGACAATGTGGAAGTTTTATTGCTAGGCAGGGTAATGTTGCATCAGTGATATCTATATCTCGACTAAGCAATGGCTTACTCTGTCAGGTTTGTGTGGGTGGATCTCGTTGTGATCTTCCCATATGATTTGTTGAAAATAGATGTCTTAATTCCATGTTTGATTTTTACTAGCTTGGTTAAGTTGGGGTCATGTTAAAGCAGCTTATGGATTGACTTAGGTTTTTAGTGACATGTAACCTTTTAGGCCATCGCGGTTTAGTTGCACGGTCCAGATTGCTTGTTACACTGACTCCTCATTTCTCTATGGTTACTGCATTCTCATTCATGAATTGTCATGAAACTCATGAGTCTCATGACACAACTGTAGTCTCTTCCGCTTAACCTTGTGTCATGACTTAGGTTTTTAGTGACATGTAACCTTTTAGGCCGTCGCGGTTTAATTGCACGATCCAGATTGTTCGTTACACAGACTCCTCATTTCTCTATGGTTACTGCATTCTCATTCATGAATTGTCATGACTCATGAGTCTCATGACACAACTGTAGTCTCATCCGCTTAACCTTGTGTATCATTAGTTGCATATGAGAAGGGATCATCATTCCTATTACTCACTCCATCCCACCAAGATGTTCTCACTTATATTCCAATGTGAGGAATATAATAATTAAATTGGAACATCTCCTTAGGATGAAGGGAGTATATATATTTAGCTAAAAAATTTAAGATTCTTGTGTCAACCAAACAACTTTTCATGAGGCGATTCTATTTAAGTGAACAGCGACGACGTGAACTACTATTTCATTCATGAAATGACGCAGCTTTCAGCTATCATACTCCCAACAGTCCCAACTCCCAACGCAAAAGCCCAGTCCTAGATTTTTACTGTATTATTTTAACTAATATCCCCTCCATTTCATGATCTACCATCTAGTTCTCAAATACGAACTTGTCACCCAGATTAAAATTTGAAAAGCTGTAAATATTACGGAGTACTCCCTATGATAAAGCTCAACCAAAGAGCTTGTGTATTGCCATGGAGAAAGATGGGTTAGTAACACTGTACCCACCATCAACCATCAAGTTCAGCCCATTTACAAACTTAGCTTCGTCGCTAGCCAAGTACAAGGCCGCGTTGGCAACGTCCTCAGCCTCAGGGGTTATTCCCTTAAGCACTGCACTCTCGCACAGCAACCCATCTATTACTCCCTTGTCGACCCCCATCATCCCATTCTGAAGCAACGGGGTCGAAACCCCGCAAGGAGATATTGCGTTCACCCGCACTCCATACTGTCCCATTTCCACGCACAAACTCTTCATCAGTCCCACGACCGCGTGCTTGGACATGGTGTACGCGTGGGGGGATTCTCCCCCTAGCACGGAAGCTATGCTTGCGGTGAACAGGATGACCCCGCTTTTCTTCGGGATCATCACTCTTGCTGCATGCTTCGCCCCTAAGTACCCCCCGTACACGTTGATGTTGAACACTTTGAGGAAGTTCTCGTTGGTGGACCCCAGGATGGTGGGGTCTACGTCCCCGGAGATGCCTGCGTTGTTGAACATGATGTCGAGTTTACCGTGCTTGGCGATGGCAGTGTTGACCAGGTTCTTCACCTCGCTGTCGTCTGTAACGTTGCAGTGGACGTAAGAGATTTCCCCGGCCATTGTGCTCGTGATTTCTTGGCACAAGGAAAGGCCTTTCGTGTCTTGAACGTCGGCAATTACGACTTTGGCGCCATGGTTAACGAATAGTCTTGCTGTTGTCTCTCCGAATCCGCTTGCTCCTCCTGTTATTATTGCTACTTTTCCACTCAGCCTGTATTGCAAATATTAGACACCTTTAGCCATCCTCCTTTGCAACGGATTATCTATCGTATTATTATGGCAGTTCAAAGATTTATTTAGTTAGATAAGAACAAAACAAAACATTGTTCATGGAAAATAATACTCCCTCCATTTTTTTTTATTTAGCCTTATTGAAGATTTTTTTCGAGTTAGCTTCATTTCTCCTTGTGAAAATATACTCCATATTTATTACTCCAGTACTTTTCTCTAATCACATACACCATATCATCAATTTCCTCCTACTTTTCACTCTTAAGTCTTGTGTCAAACTCATATAGGGCTAATCAAAAAAATGGAGGGAGCAATATTTATCTTTTTCTATCAAAATGGGTTAATAATTGATCGGTTTCGGACAATAATTTGTACTCTATCCTAGTTTCCACGATCTTCCCTTTAATTAAAATATTCCTTACATCTGTTAAAGAAAGAGGAAAATCATCAAAACTAGAACGGAGTACGTATTTGGAAGATGAATGATGTGAGAATGTGAGCTGCTTAATTAATCTTCCAAACAAGAAAAGGTAAGTTATTGACCACTGTCGGCTATGGTGAGTTTTGGGTCAAAGTATTATGGAGTAGGTCAGAAATAGCGAACCTAGTTAAAAAATACTCCATCCAAGTTCCTATGTTCTTCCCTCTTTACTTAATGAGTTGAGTTTGATCTTCTTTTCTCTTTTCTTTTTAGGTTATTAATACGTGGTTCACATTTATTTTTCCATTTCTCTTTCTTCCTCCTTTTTTTTAGCCACACATTTCACTCTCCTTATTTTCCTCCAAAAAAGAAAGAGGAAGAACCTAAGAACTCGGAGGGAGTAGAATGGATGAGAGGAAGTATATTTGCCAAAGATGTGTAAGTCTTATGGTTAAGACTAAACATTCTTACCAATATATCTTAATTCTCATATTCAAATTCTCTCTCCCATATATTGTACTACCTCCGATTATTATTTATTTCTCGATTTCTTCAACATTTGTTAAAAGTATTCTAACTACAGTAACTCTCATGTGAGACTGTCTCACGATAATTTTATCGTGAGACCTCTCACATGGGCACATAGGGGGTGGTTACAAATTTAGTAACCACCTCTTATATGAGCCATCTCACGATAAATTACCGTGAGACGGTCTCATACAAGTTTTTGTGTTCTAACTAAATGAAGCAAAAAAAAAAATACGAAAGAAATATTATTAACTGACACACAAGTCACAGCCAAACAAGAAAAGTTAAATAATTGAGGAGGAGGAAGGAGTATTAACTCAAGATTTTTGGCGTGTTCTAATTATGTAAATTGAAATGGATCTGGGGGAGGTAAGGAGCTTAAAATAGCAATGCAAACATAAATGAAGCATTGATGACCCTCATGACCCATGCCTGATGACTCATTACTCATCACAATGATATATAAATATTCTTTATTCAATTACAGATTATTCAATTACAGAGTTTTTTTTCCTTTTTCAATATTATCAACACCCTGCAAGAGAATACGAGAATATATTTTCATATGAGATTTTGTTTATTTTAATATTCAATTACAATCTTTCAATTAGTGAAATGAAAGATATTAGTGAAGTACTCACTCCATTTTTTAATGTTCACCTCATTTTCCACTTTTCGTTTTTGTTTAATGTTCATTCCCCATATAATCAAGATAGTATTCGAGAAACAATGTACGGAGTACCAAAAAGCAATAAGAAAGAAAATAAAAAGACAAAATAAGGAGTATAGTCCATCCAATCCAAAGCAATGCATCTCATCCACTTTTTGAAATCAAATTTACAAAATTTTGACCTCAAATAAAAATAATATTTATTTAACAGGAATTATATTGTACGTAGTATATATTTATGATAAAATAAGATTTCATAAAATAAGATTTTATACAAATAATATACTAGTAATATATACTTAAATGAAAAATATATATCCCCTCCATTTTCTTATTTTTTCACTTCATTAAAATATTCACCACATAATACAGAGAAACATATTACAGAGAAGTGGTAAGAAAAAAAAAAAACCGAAGAGAGTAATAATTTGGGTTAGATTTAATTGGAACGAGTGACTGGAAAAAGATGGAAAGATGAGAATGCTGGGACCTGTAGGGTGCACGTAGCTACCAATCTACCATACTGTCAAAATTAATCTTGGGGGTCCCATGCTCACCATTCACTGATGGCATGATATGACTATAATCTTAGAGCTCCTTAACTTTGTCACCAACAATTTTTTTTTTCTACAAGTTATTCCATTATATATTGCCTCAAGTTCTTCAAAATAAGAATTTAATTCTTATTTAAGAATCAAGTTCTTCCTTAAAACAATAAAGGTATACCAATCAAATATATTTGCTTATTTTAATTTCGTGTGAGAAAAAAGTATCCAAGAACTTTATGCAAGATTCTTCCATTGTAGTATAAAGTTCTTAGGGATTTTCTACGCGGTACCTCTATATTTTTCACATTTCTACGTGGTACCCCTACCCTTTCTATATCTCTACATGGTACCCGTTTACTATTAATTTAACTAGCGCCCGGAAACTTTTTTTCCATCAACTTTTGTCGTTAGATTGTGTTATTAGCTTAGACTAAGACTTCAATATCATTTAACTTAGATAATTAATTGAGCTTAATTTAAGTGTTATCATTTGATTTGACAATATAACGTCAAAAATATAATCTTTTTAGATTCAGAGTATAAACGCAAACACGTACAAAATTGCTAGTTTAAGTTCAATTATCGGTGAAATAGGTATGTTAAATGACGTTTTAACTTTTAATCTTGAACATAAAAAGGTAATTTGTTGCCAAAACTTGACGGGAAAAAAAGTTTAGGGGTACCATTAAAGATAATAATAAAGTTTAGGGGTACCAAAGAAAATTTTAATTAAGTATAAGGGTATCATGTATACATGTAAAAATTGTAGGGGTATCAGGTAGAAAAGCAAAAAGTTCAGGGGTACCACGTAGAAAATCCCAAGTTCTTATATCTAGGATATAGTATAAGATGAGGTGTCATATGGAAGAACCCATCTATTCAATTGTTGGTTTATACTCACTTTCATCTATTCAATTCTTTATATATATCTACCGTTTCTCTTCATAAAAATGATCTTTAGGTAAAAAATTGAATGGATGAGAGTGAGTATAAACCAACAAATATAATACTCCGGGATATATTATATTTGTTTAATTCAATTTCATACGCTAATTTATGTATGTATATTGACGATAGTTTTCTTTTGTTTATATCTTTAGTTACATACAGAGTTCTATTGCTAAAAATAAATAAAAATTTGATATTCATAATGAACTCAATTAGACAATTTAAACAACATTTTACTCTGTATATGACTATGATTTACCCTCTCCCATTTTCAATAAATTAAGAAGTAAGAAATATATGAAAGAAAATGAAGGTTGAGAAAAGCAAGAAGGGTCATAAACAATGAGCACCACAAAACATGGTACTTCAAGGTTTCCTAAAAGCAAAAATGAAGAAAATCTTAGTGAAGGGAAAAAATACCACTCCGTAGAAGTTATATGAAAGATCATTCTTTTATGAATAGTCCTCTCTCCTTATTGAATAAGCCTCATATTTCTTTTATGGATGTTTTTTTGAGTTAGTCTCATTTTCTTTTAAGAAAATATTTTCATCTATATTTCTCTGATCTCATCACATGCATCATATCAATACCATCCTCTTACTTTTTTACATTTTCATAAACTTTGTGTCAAACTCATAATCTCTCTGTCCCACTAAAATTGTCTCATATTCTTTTTTTGGATAAATTCTTAAAGATTGTATTATTTCTCAACTTTTCTTTTAGTCCATCATTTTTTACAATTTAATCTCTACTAAGTTAAAATATTTATCATTTTGTCATTTAATTAAATCATACAACCTTATCTAAGGCGATGACTCATCCTATAAAGAGAGAGTCATCCTTGCCTATATACTCAATTTCCTTAATTTGTGAGCTAAAGTTAATGGACAATCTTTCTGGGACAGATGAAGTATTATAAGGTTTATTTAAGAAGGATGAGGAAGTATCAAAACATGCATAAACGTATGAAAATAAATGGAACGAAGGAATTACTCCGTATATAATTAGATAAAGTCATAAAACATACCTCTTCATATCCATAATCATATCCATATATCCCATATGTAAAGGAAACCGAAAAGAAGTACTCGTAAGAACATACTTGCACATAATACGGAGTATTAAGAATTAAATACCGGCTCCAAGAACATTGCGTTTTCCAAAAGAGTAGATAGGGTACTTATGCAATATGAAAAATTTGTATTCCATAATTTGGAATGGATAAGAGTACAATAATTGCTTGTCACACCGCACTACGGCAATTGAGATCCATTGTTCCATTTTGACATCTCACTTTTTATATCTTAGTCTTTATTATGCTATCCATCGTCTTTTAATTGATAAAATTAATAATTATTTATGTGATACGAAATAATGATTACGTATTAAAAAGAATAACGGTATGTAGGATAGCAGATGCTACACATGAGACAAAGTATCTGCACTGACAAAGTAGCACTAAGGACAATAACATTAGTACTAAATAAGAAGTTTCATATGCCTTAAGAAGCTCCTTATCCATTGTTCCATAAAATAAGGAGCTCCCTATATGGAGTTAGTTTCTAAAACAAAGAACAAAGAACAAAGAACAAACTTTATAAGTGAAAGGAAAGTGGTGATTGGATGAAATTATGATTAAAGAGCAATTGATCCAACTAAAAAGTTGTTATGAAACTTTTTATCATTGTTGAGAAAATGATAAAGTTTCATGTAAGGTAGAATATATTGATGTGATCATAAAAAACATGGTATAGAACTTTTACCATTGCTAATGCCCTAAGGAGATACGACAACATGACAAATTGACGAGGTACTTAGTGCCACGTTGTTCTATTTAAGATAGGAGGTTCTAGGTTAAACCACTTAGTGAGGTTATACGTTAAAAGTGTTCAACCTTAAAATGTACGAGTATTAGTCATCTAATGCATATTACTCGACACAGAGTAGCAATTAATTTGGGGGCAAAAGGTACATTGGCAGGGTTAATATAAATACTTATATATAGAATTACTCCAACTCAGTAAGGTAGAAACGAAAAACGTATCATTCTAGGAAACACTTAGCATAGTACTCAGTTTAAGGGTTCACTTAGGATGGAGTAATATATCAGGAGGGTAATAAAGCTAAAATGAACTAGAGATGGAGGAGAGTAGTACCTGGTATGATATTTTATAGTGTAAAGGAGATAGGAGGGAAGAACAATTATCTTTGGAGACTTGCTTGGGATGAGGGTAATGTACGTATTAAGGGATAATAGAACTAAAATGAACTAGAACTGGAGGGAAATGATTCTTGTTGTAACTTTTTATGGTGTAAAAGAAATAGGAGAAATGAACAATTATCCATTGGGGAGTTATGCATTACTTAGGGATATGTTAGAATATATTATCCTCATTTTTTCCATTTACTTAACATTATCACTGCTCTCCGTCATTTTTTAGTTTATTTTCATTTAATTACCCTGAAATCATTACCCTCATCCCAATCAAACCCGGAGTAACACATTACTTAGGGGAGAGGGAATAATCCTTTCCCCCCCAAATAGCTATTATTACTCTCATTTTCTTAATTTTCGCTTAACATCGTCACTACTTTTCGCCATTTTCTAGTTCATTTTAGTTCTATTATCCTTGATACATTACCTTCATCCCAAGCAAGCTCTAAGAATCAATAATTTTCTTTGCAATGAAGCCATTAATTAGCGGTACATACTTTGTACATCCGTAATACTGGTAGTGGAGTAAGTGAATAAGGTAATGCATACATACTGAATACCTAGTTGTTCGTTTATTGAGTATCTAAAGTTTTATTATGATTTGATCAATCAATTAATCAGAAACTCCAAGTGTAACAACAGAAGTTGGAGTTATTGTTACTTAATTAGGCGACTAAAGAAAATAAGATGAATAATAATTAGCGGGGGTAGCCAGTAGAAAATGATACGAGTAGTGTATATATGTATGTGAGGGTAGGAGCTAGTATTCATTCATTCTGTAAAATGAGTAGTCGTGTATTTATGAAGGATTTTCTGATATACTCCGCATTTAGATTTTACTATTCCTTATCCATGACCACGGTACGAGTCGTAAGAGTAAGAAGAAAGTAGGTGAGGGTGATGAGAAAAGTAACCTCTTGGCAACAAGCTCATTGGCAGAAGACATGCCCCCCTTCATCATTGTATAGATGCTCTCGATGGAGCTAGCTTCAGAAGCAATGGAAGTCTCGCCTCTTTTATTTGGTGAAGATTAAGTTTTGTGACTAACACCCACTTCTAAAGTAGAAGAAGAAGAAGAAGAAGAAAGACACATTTATGATTTATTATGTCCTGGAACGGAACGTATGTATGTTGATAGTCTTGATACTTTGGGAGGCCTTAACGGGTTGTTGTTTTTATATACAGTAGTGTCCAATTCCAACCCGCTCATGCGGCCCACTAGGCCGGCCCAGCCCAGCCTACTCATCCACTCCTGCTCCCCAAAACAACTCTTTATGCCACCCCAGGATTTATCAATTATCAATTCAATTCAATTCAATTCAAGACGCGCAGTGTGATTTACCCATATTGTCTACGAGTATTACTTTCAATAGGAAGTACTCCACTGTAATAATCTATTGCTTCCGACTCGATCCAAGGTGTTGGAACTTGGAAACAATAGGACAAACCTAATGTGGAATATGGACCAATAATCATTAATCAATGTGTCCTTCGCTACCTTTACGAAAGCTGAATGAATACCGGTGACTAGTGCTAGTAGTCTATTCACGCCTTAAATCCTAAAGCCTCTTAGGATGGTTGCTTAACCTTGAATTGCCTCTTCTTGTTATTGTTTTATGCTCTATAATCTATATTGTTAACCACACTTAAATCCGTTGTTAAATTAATAAAACACTAAAATACATTATTAATAGTAATAAGCAGGATTAATACTCTCTTCGTCTCACTCATTTTTTTATCACTTACTTTTACACAAAGATTAAGAAAAGTGGTAAAAGTTATTGCGAGTCATACAAAAAATCAATATCTTATTTATACAGAAAGTCATACACCACATAAACTATCCAAAAATGAAAAGGGAAACAAATGAATAATACATCTCTAAAATGAAAGTGCTAACTGGATAACAAACTGCCATTCAAACGGTAAATAGTGATAGGTAATTGGTAAAAGAGAAAACTTGCGACAATGGGTATGCTGTCTGAAACATCTAGAATGGCGACGACCATGGGTATGCAACGACAACGACAAGAAATTAATAACACTCATGAACATTAGACTTGAAAAAACTGACCCGACCTGGATAAGTCAACCCGAACCTGATCCGACACCTAAACAGAAGACCCGAATTGACCTGGACATTTTGAAACGAGTCAATATCCTTTAAAAAAAATGAAAATAGCGAACCCGAAACGACCCGACACGAAGTCAATCCGATTCCAATAACCCGACCCGATGACCCGTTTTGCGAGGTCTCATTGAACATCATACATTATTACATTCTACTCCGACGACCAAAGTACAAGTAGTTGGCCTCATACCAATGGGGCAAATAGAGTTGGTCCATTGGCGAGTCTAGTACGGTGACTCAGCCCATGCGTACCGTGAAAAGGCATAATTTTGTCACCCTTGAAATTAAATCTGGTGACATCGGCCCAAATTTGATTTGATGATGTATGCTCTAGTATTTTCTGATGTAAAACAAAATCACGTCTTGCACCATACAACAAGGACTCCATATCAAATTATCAATCAATCTAGTCTAGGAGGCCTAATATGTGGGAAAGATTTTGTTTGTTTTGCTTATAGAGTCAACATAAAAACCGTATATAATTCTCCGGATATCCAAACAGATGATTCTCATTTCTTCAGCTTCCTACTCAAGCCAAGGTCTTTGGTTGCAGAATCAAAATGAATAGTTCGACCGCATCACCAACTCAAAATAGGTATCCAAAATCTATTTATCTCACTCTCATTTCTGTATGTAGTTTTTTTTTTTTTTTTTTTTTTTTTTTTTTTGCCAACAGTCCAAATTCCAATCTTAAAACTGACGCAGAAGCTCACACGCTATTCCATGTGCGTCAGTGTTAAGGTGTGAGGGTATAAATCTTAAAGCTAAACAATGGAATAAAGCTGATTCTTCATGAAAATTAGAAATTAACTTCTTAATACTGTGGTGACTTTCCTCCACGTTTGCCAGCTGAAGGAGCTCTGTATGTAGTTGGTTACAAATAAAAGAAACAAAAATGATAACTGAAAAATCCTTGCAAGAAATAGAGCCTTTTTTTAATCTTTTTGATGATTGGTGAGAAATTAGTACAAATTTCGTGTCTATGCACAATTTTGATATATAAATAATCATTTCCTTTACAATTGTTTATTTATTTTTTATCAAAATAATTCTCACAAATAATATAAAATTAAATAAAATGAGTGAAACGGAAATAAAATCCTTTTGAAGACAGAATTATAATTTTGATGTTGACACAATGTAATTTTTTCAAAATATTGAATTATCATAAATATCACAAAAACTTGTATGAGATCGTCTCACGATAATTTATCGTGAGACGGTTCATATAAGAGGTAGTTACTAAATTTGTAACCACCCCCTATGTACCCATGTGAGAGGTCTCACGATAATTATCGTGAGACGGTCTCACATGAGAGTTACAACATAAATATTACTCCGTATTGCTTTATGGTGCGCGGAGTAAGTTATATACTCCGTAGTATACTTCTATGTCTCTATTAGAGAGTTATTTTTGAGAAGAAGAGTCAATTTAAGTGATAAGAATTTCTTACTCCTACAGTGAAGTTGGAGGTTTGATTCTCACCTGCGATGTAGTGTGCTCTTCTTTTGACAAAAAAAAAAAAAATGCAAGTACTCCCTCCGATTACCTTTGTTCTTCCCTATTTCCTTTTTGGGCTGAGTTTGATTTTCTTCCCTCTTTCCATTTAAGGAAAGTTTTACCTCTTTATTAATTAATATAATATTCATCTATCCTACTTTTCCACCACACTTTTTCTCATTTAATTAATATAATATTACCCTTTCCTACTTTTTCATTCTATTTTTTATCATTTAATTAATATAATATTTCTCTCTCTTACTTTTTCATTCCACCTCCCATTATTCTACTAATATTATTACTCCCTCCTTATTTTCTTCCCCAAAAAGAAAGGGGAAGAACACAGGTAATCGGAGGGAGTATATGTTTTCATTTCAATTAAGTTATACTATGTACAAACTTATTATTTTCAAGTTGACTTGATCACCAAAAAATGGTGTCCTTAGGTTGAAGGACAAGGTTGCAATAATCACAGGAGGAGCAAGTGGGATTGGTGCAAGCACGGTTAAACTATTTTGGGAAAATGGAGCTAAAGTTGTAATTGCTGACATCCAAGATGATCTTGGCCGACACATTCTCAACTCTCTAAATAATCATAACATTCTTTACTTCCGTTGTGATGTTTCCAAGGAACAAAATGTGTGTGACCTTATCGACTTCACCATGAGAGAGTATGGTCAACTAGACATTATGTACAACAATGCTGGCATTAGGGATGGCTCCTTAGGCTCCATATTAGACTCAACTCAAGAGGGCTTGGACCGAGTCATACGGACTAACTTGTATGGTTCATTTTATGGTGCTAAACATGCTTCTCGCGTCATGCTCCCTCAAAGGCGTGGGTGCATCTTGTTCACCTCTAGTCTTTGTACGTCAATAGCTGGGATTGCGACCCACCCCTATACTATGTCAAAGTACGGGGTTTTGGGGCTAGCCAATAATTTGAGTGCCGAACTAAAGGAATTTGGTATACGGGTGAATTGTATTTCTCCTTCCGGGGTATTCACCGGCATGTCCAAGAAACTTGAGGGCGTTAGAGGAGTGTTGACGGCCGATGACGTTGCTCGAGCCGCTTTATTCTTAGCTAGTGAAGATGCGAGCTTTGTCAATGGCCATAATCTTGTGATAGATGGTGGGTCTAGTGTGACCCATTCTACAATGAGAGTTGCTTTTCCATCCAAGTAATTGATTGGATCTTCTAACAAAAGATATATTACATGTTGTCTAAGAGTGCCTGACGTGCACTATATGTCTATATATGGCCCATGGGTCACCAATGCAATGCCATGGAGAAATAAATTTAGTACTGGGATAGTAAGAGTATTATCACTTTTATTATTTGTACGTCTGTCTGTGTACTATGCTTCAAGGACATTAAAGATTATATTCGATCATTAAGATGACACTCTGTAGACACTCATATTTTGACCGCCAGGTGTCTATAGTAGGTCCCACCAAACACCCGATGATAATAGGACGCGAACCTGCTTTAATGGACTCGGATATGGGCTCGAAATCATGGACATTTGGTTTAGGCTTATTACGGAGTACAAATCTTACAAAACCAACCTCAAATCCAGGCCCAGTGGGTCGTTTCGAGTCAAATAAGACTAATTTGGGTCGAAACCGGCACCAGGGGTAAAACCGTCTTTTAGCGACCGAGCCAAAACCCGGTCAAAAATATTCCCGAGACGCACGAGTCAGCCGTGACACCTCACGTGGCTGATTCGGCCTCCAACTGCTACAAAAATCAGCTTCAAAAAGTATTAAACAAATCCGTTTAAGGATAGAATTCGATCTCAAGTAGGAATTCTATCCGGAAACCGAATCAGATACCGACCGAGCTCCAAATACTCGGCCAAAACCCCCCAACCAGCCGAGATGCTTGCTTCCCCACCAAGCAACGGAGTTTACATTCCTCTCGACTTCCTACGTTTCCTATCCTAAACGGTAGTTCCAATCCAACTACTTCTCCTAAGCCAAGGTCGGGAATACTCCTATAAATAGTCCATTGCACAACACATGAAACACATATCATGGACCAAAAAATCAATTACCAATGATCAAATTTCAGAATTAAGCTAGAATTATCCATCAACCTCGACAGACATTCATCGTTCATACGAGCACCGAAATACCGTCCAAATCAACCCGACAAAACCGACCCACACGCCGGCCGAAGCCCACCACATCACACGACCAAATCGACACCTTAACTCATCCCACATCATCTCGACGCTCCCAAGTTTAAACCACTTTCCGACGAGCTCTTATTCGAGAAAACGAAGCATGTAGGTTGAGGGTGTAAATCAAACCCAACTCTTCTCTTCTCTCTCCCTCTTTCTCACGTTTTTTTCTTTTTTCGTTGTGTCGTCGGTCGTTTCGTATTTTAATATGGGTCGTTCGTCACATATTTTTATTTCTAATAATCGATACTAAAAAAAACTATTTTTTATAACGTTCTTAAAATACGATATTGATTTTCTAATCAAATATCGTATCTAACAAGAACTAAATTAATTAATTCTCGTTGATGCTAATAAAATCGTTACATCTTTTTTTAAACAAAATTCGACGATTTTATACGCGGAGAGAATTAACATCTTTTTCGTTCAATTTTTTTTTTACTTTTCGTTCAAAACAAACTTTTTTTCAAAACATTTTCTAAAATCATTTCGACTATTCGATATCGATTTCATAATCGAATATCGAATACGACGAATATCGAAAATATGAATCGGGTATAAATTAATCCATATTTGTACGCGATTCATAAAAATTGACGATTTTCGACAAATATAAAAAACGGACAGACCGCCACGCGAGTCGCGCGCCTGTCAGGCGACTCGCGCGGTGGCCTGGTTCGCCGAGTCTTCTGTTTTCGTTTCCTCGCTTTTCTATTTTTTATTCTTTTCGGATCTTACATAAAAAGCGACTTTCGCGACATATTTCGATAAATACTTTTTTTTGACCTCGGTCAACGCGTGCTAATCCATCACGTGTCATAAAACCTTTTTCAAAATCATGCATATTATTTATTTACGTCTTTATTCAATTTATTCAATCGTTACTAACTCGTTTTCTCGTGTTTGTAGCAATTTATTTGTTTTTTATCGTTTTATTAGACTAAAACGAATTCACATGCTAAAATAACTTTGACGTTATTAGTTTAATATGCATTAAACGACTTAGCAACCCATTTATTTATTTTTCTCACATGCTTAGGAAAATAATGTTTGCATATCATTCAACCGTCGAACTAACGCGTGTACACCAAAAACGAACGATATCTTAGAAAAGGCCGCTAAGTTCGGGCGGGGTTGGGTGTTCTTAGTGAACTTCCCAACACGTACCCTCACCCCTTACTCAGAACCATGGTTTCCGGATGTTCGAATCCATTGGCAACGAGAGTCATTCAATACACGGTATCCGATAATGTCGGTATCGGTATCATAATGCAAAGGGACGAACCCAATAAGCTATGACATCGGAAATGGGCCATATTTTGTATACGGCCCATTACGACATAGAGTGGGTTCGAACGGGCCCGAACTCCCACAAAGTTCGGTGGCGACTCCTACTTCGATTTAAATTTCAATTTGACCATCTCATATGGAGATTCATTCGCCTCCCCAAACCCGCGCGTGGCCGCGTCGGGGTGGACCTATGTCATGTCCACAATTTGGCGACTCCGCTGGGTATCAACTGATGAGTCACTTACCATCGGCATCCTCAGGGTGAGACTTGAAAAGAAATCGTTCGAATAGTAATGTACACGTTTTAGTTCAATGGTTCATGCATAACCCAATTCTTTCCCGGGCCGGTTACTTGTGACCGACGTCCCACAATACCACGGTGCGTTCCTAAATGGACCCACTAAAGACTTCGATGGCGGAACTCGCATGGGTTTTATGGCAGGTTCTAAGACCAACTCGACTTAGGAAGACCGTCCTGATTTGCGAGAAAGCTATCGTCGTTGGTATAGACCCTATTCGACCGACCGAGACTTAGACTAAGAGCATACATGACGTCATTATACTGTTTCCGTGACTACGTGCTACTTGATCCATGTCTCGTCTTTTCAAAAACCGTCATTTTCAAAAACTTGCATCTTTTTTCGAAAACCATCCATTTTCAAAACCCGGAAAGCTACCGAATTTAGGACTTATGATTTTGACTCAAAATAGCCTATTTTCTAGCCGGTACGCTGTCCAAACTTTTCAAAAAATTCAAAATCTCGGCCCGATAAACCTTTTTTTCGATTTTCAAAAAATATCGGGCCTTCCAATCCGACTTTGTTCGGGTTTTTCAAATCCAAATCCTGTTTTCAAAACCTTCTTCTTCTTAGGACTTCCCGTATTTAGCAGTGTCGGGTCTTGTCATAAGTTGTTAGAGTCCCTAGCGTCGAAACTCCATCGATCTTATATCACGGGTTTCTACCCCATCCCAAGTCCGCCTTATTTGTCAAGGCACGACCCACCTACGTAGGACAAACTCCTACAAAGGGAAGCCCACTTACACAATCGAGTCCAAGGTCTAGGGAGTATCTCACGTGGACCTTCCATCGAGCGGGACTCGGCCCACATAGCCGAATCCTAAGGGAGACCCACCTTCCACGAGTCGCCCGTCTAGGAGTCGGTCTTCACCCCCACTCGGGGGCTACCCTTCAGCAGAGCGGTCAACCACGGTTGCTCTAAGGATCAGGTCTTACACGTGTTGGCTCACGTACCCCACTCTCGAGTCATCTAGGGTTAGGTCACCACGGTTGGTCCAAGCACGCAACACGGTCGCCCCCATTTTTGGACTCACCCTTCCGCATCTCGGGTCCAAGTCACGGTCGTTACTTTGTCTAGGTCAACGTTCGGGTTTCCCGATCCAAGAGTCTTTGTCATCCCGTCACCCCGGGCCATGTCTAGTTTGACTCCCTCTCTTGCATTTGCGCTAAGCCGAGTTTAGGCGAGTCGTGGCACATGTCGAAGACCTTACCAAAAAAAACAACCGATCATCCGAGTCCGGATCTGATTCGAGTCTAAGTCTGAGTCCGAGTCTAGGATACCCTACATCCTCATTTCCAAATCAGAGTCAGGGTCATTTGCATTCTGTCCTCTTTTCACATTTCAATAAAATCAGCTTTTCTATTTCCCATATATACTTTCCTTATGTGTTTCCGAGAACATGATGAATACCGTCATACACTATGAGCACATGCACGTGACTATTATAGGCACATCTATAACGACTGCAGGAAACTGAACCCGTGTTTTCCTTTACCTGTTCCATGTCTGACATAGAAAGCCACATAATACCTTTAGCAGGAGCGGTATCGAATCCTATGACAAATCTAGGTAGTCTCCTAGTTTGGGTTCAAGACGGGAGGCAAGCCCATTTCCCACAACAAACACCCATCCAACAAGATCAACCAATCCCTACCTCAGGTGTTAGTGTGACAAAAAAAAAAAAAAACTAGACGAAAAAAAATCAAAAGTCCAAGAAATAAAAGAAAAACTGGACGAAAAGAAATCAAAAGTCCAGGAAAGAAGCAAAAGGCCGAAAAAAAAAAATAGGCCGTTATCAAAAAAAAAAGAGGCACCCATGACCGAGGTTAAGCGGTCAATCCAAATGAAGAATCCCACGACCGGGGCTAAGAGGTCAACCCAAAGAATTCAAAAACCCATGACCGTAGCTAATGATCAACTCAAGTGAAACGGTCAATTCAAAAATTATCAAAACCCATACCATCAAATAGGGGAAAAACAATCAAGCTGGTCAGCTAACACCACATTTAGCCTTCCCACATTACAACCCTCAAGACCTTCCCGAGACCCAGGCCAGAGACAGCCCGGAATTTTGAGGATTCAAGCTCCATAGGATATCCCTAACCATTAGGGCCAGACATGGAAACCAGATCCCGCATTATCAAAACCTATCCCAATCAAAGTTCGAGCCATTTTACTCGACTTCCCCTTTACATTACAAAATTCACAATTACCATACAAAGCGAGCCATTTTACTCGACTTCCCCTTTACATTACAAAATTCACAATTACCATACAAAGCCCCGAGAGCAAAACTCGTTAAAATCCCCGAGAGCAAAACTCGTTAAAATCCCTGAGAGCAAAACTCGTTAAAATCCCTGAGAGCAAAACTCGTTAAAATCCCCGAGAGCAAAACTCGTTAAAATCCTATCCCAATTCTTCACATCCAGACCAGTTACCAACCCCAAACACGGGAACTCAACTTGCAGTCGGCATAGAACATGCCCAAATAGCTCACACCACCTCTGGGGGCTACCCCGGAGAACGCTCACAGTCACAGGATCAATATCCTAAATATTCTAGCCCTTTGATCAAGGCATCATTGGGAGCACACCTAGCCTAACCATCGCTATGGCTAGTTACACACCAAGCCCTAATAAACTAGGCACCATAATATATCTTCCAATACACTGAACTACGGCTTGGTTTGATTTCACCACACGTGAATACGTAGGCAGCCTTTCAACAGAGGCACAACCACCCACACCCACAAATTCAAAAAGCGTCATCATTCCAGTCACGACACTGTCATGTTCTCAACAGTTAGCTTTGTCATTCTGGGGGCTTCTCTTAGGCAGAAGTTTTCCTTCCACTCATAAAAATCAAAATACTTTTCAAACACTAGCTTCCTTTCTATAGAGTGTCCTAGTACTCGGCTCAGTTGAAGACGAGAATTTGCCAGGGACTCGAAGCAATACCTACTTCGGGAACATACCCCGAAACTAAGAAAATCCAAAAGAACACAAGTCTGCGACATTGTTACTACAAAGCCCTGTCATGCAGAAACAGTCTCATAACATATCTTTCCCATTTCGAGGATTCGACCATGTTGCCACTCGCCTAGGCTACGGAATAACGCAACTTAAGAGTCTTGTCATCTTAGGTGGCCCATCCCCTACCGAGTCATGGTCTAACCTTTAGAGAGTCAAAGTCGTGTCTGTTAACTCGTCCTCACGCGTCCAGAGTCGAGTCTGTCGGTATATCTCCCTCTTCATCTAGGCATACAGGCCTAACCAGAAGATTTTGGCAGTCCGTGTCAGAATCTGATCAAGAATGAAGTCATCCCAAGCATTCCTATTTCCAATTTTTTTCAAAATTTTTGGCATTTTCTAAATTTTCAAAAAAAATCTTTCTCCAAAAATCAATCAGTCAAAAAATCATTTCCTTCCCCAGCGTGAGTCGGTATTTTATCTGAATATTACATGCAATTTACAGACAGATATCCCAGCTCCCGAGGAATTTTCCAGTGGAAAAGCACAAGCGACATTTTTGGATGTATCTGTAAACAGGTACACCCGTAGCCTCCAATGCAGGCTCCCACGTAATTCAAAGATGGGATGTGTCTGTAAACAGACACACCCATAGCTGCCAAGGCAAGCTCCCGCGCAATTCAAAGATGGGATATGTCTGTAAACAGACACACCCAAGACTTTTTTAGAAGAAAGTCCCCGCGACATTATTATTGACATCTATCCAGGTATGATTTCTATCTTACGGCTGGCGGGCCCTTCACGCAGGTCTAATGGACTTTAAACACCCGATCGGAAGTCTGCCAGGTCTTAATCCTCGATTAGGCTTGGTAGCTACTTTGACTTTCGCCTTGTCCAAGCCTCAATCAGAGTGGGGGCTCTGTAGACACCCACATTTTGACCGCCAGGTGTTTATAGTAGGTCCCACCAAACACCCGATGATGATAGGACGCGAACATGCTTTAATGGACTCGGATATGGGCTCGAAATCATGGACATTTGGTTTAGGCTTATTACGGAGTACAAATCTTACAAAACCAACCTCAAATCCAGGCCCAGTGGGTCGTTTCGAGTCAAATAAGACTAATTTGGGTCGAAACCGGCACCAGGGATAAAACCGTCTTTTAGCGACCGAGCCAAAACCCGGTCAAAAATATTCCCGAGACGCACGAGTCAGCCGTGACACCTCACGTGGCTGATTCGGCCTCCAACTGCTACAAAAATCAGCTTCAAAAAGTATTAAACAAATCCGTTTAAGGATAGAATTCGATCTCAAGTAGGAATTCTATCCGGAAACCGAATCAGATACCGACCGAGCTCCAAATACTCGGCCAAAACCCCCCAACCAGCCGAGATGCTTGCTTCCCCACCAAGCAACGGAGTTTACATTCCTCTCGACTTCCTACGTTTCCTATCCTAAACGGCAGTTCCAATCCAACTACTTCTCCTAAGCCAAGGTCGGGAATACTCCTATAAATAGTCCCTTGCACAACACATGAAACACATATCATGGACCGAAAAATCAATTACCAATGATCAAATTTCAGAATTAAGCTAGAATTATCCATCAACCTCGACACACATTCATCGTTCATACGAGCACCGAAATACCGTCCAAATCAACCCGACAAAACCGACCCACACGCCGGCCGAAGCCCACCACATCACACGACCAAATCGACACCTTAACTCATCCCACATCATCTCGACGCTCCCAAGTTTAAACCACTTTCCGACGAGCTCTTATTCGAGAAAACGAAGCATGTAGGTTGAGGGTGTAAATCAAACCCGACTCTTCTCTTCTCTCTCCCTCTTTCTCACGTTTTTTTTCTTTTTTCGTTGTGTCGTCGGTCGTTTCGTATTTTAATATGGGTCGTTCGTCACATATTTTTTATTTCTAATAATCGATACTAAAAAAAACTATTTTTTATAACGTTCTTAAAATACGATATTGATTTTCTAATCAAATATCGTATCTAACAAGAACTAAATTAATTAATTCTCGTTGATGCTAATAAAATCGTTACATCTTTTTTTAAACAAAATTCGACGATTTTATACGCGGAGAGAATTAACATCTTTTTCGTTCAATTTTTTTTTTTTACTTTTCGTTCAAAACAAACTTTTTTTCAAAACATTTTCTAAAATCATTTCGACTATTCGATATCGATTTCATAATCGAATATCGAATACGACGAATATCGAAAATATGAATCGGGTATAAATTAATCCATATTTGTACGCGATTCATAAAAATTGACGATTTTCGACAAATATAAAAAACGGACAGACCGCCACGCGAGTCGCGCGCCTGTCAGGCGACTCGCGCGGTGGCCTGGTTCGCCGAGTCTTCTGTTTTCGTTTCCTCGCTTTTCTATTTTTTATTCTTTTCGGATCTTACATAAAAAGCGACTTTCGTGACATATTTCGATAAATACTTTTTTTTGACCTCGGTCAACGCGTGCTAATCCATCACGTGTCATAAAACCTTTTTCAAAATCATGCATATTATTTATTTACGTCTTTATTCAATTTATTCAATCGTTACTAACTCGTTTTCTCGTGTTTGTAGCAATTTATTTGTTTTTTTATCGTTTTATTAGACTAAAACGAATTCACATGCTAAAATAACTTTGACGTTATTAGTTTAATATGCATTAAACGACTTAGCAACCCATTTATTTATTTTTCTCACATGCTTAGGAAAATAATGTTTGCATATCATTCAACCGTCGAACTAACGCGTGTACACCAAAAACGAACGATATCTTAGAAAAGGCCGCTAAGTGCGGGCGGGGTTGGGTGTTCTTAGTGAACTTCCCAACACGTACCCTCACCCCTTACTCAGAACCATGGTTTCCGGATGTCCGAATCCATTGGCAACGAGAGTCATTCAATACACGGTATCCGATAATGTCGGTATCGGTATCATAATGCAAAGGGACGAACCCAATAAGCTATGACATCGGAAATGGGCCGTATTTTGTATACGGCCCATTACGACATAGAGTGGGTTCGAACGGGCCCGAACTCCCACAAAGTTCGGTGGCGACTCCTACTTCGATTTAAATTTCAATTTGACCATCTCATATGGAGATTCATTCGCCTCCCCAAACCCGCGCGTGGCCGCGTCGGGGTGGACCTATGTCATGTCCACACATTCTAATAGTGTGAATCAGTGCGAAACAAAATCTAATTCACGGGTTTAAAGCGTTTTTTTCATCAAAAAGACAAATTAATTAGAATTCATGTGAGGGTGAACGGAAAAATGATATTTATTGAAAATAACGTAAAAGAAGTGAATATTTACGTATATGATTGTTATAGTGCGTTTAATATTGAAGTCAAAGAACCCACGGGAATATATGTAGATACTCGTGATACATCACAGGATTAGGTGCATCACTTATTAATACACATTTATTTGAGAAAATATACATTCATGGACTTGTGATTTAGTACTTAGGTTTTTGCACAAACTCTAAAAGTGACCCATTGTACCTGAATATGAGTAGAAAATGACTATTTTGATGATGTATTTTTAAGGTTGAGTTTGATAGGGCATCATTTATTAGTAATAATGTGACACCCGTAATAAATCACGGGAGTTGATTGATGTCCCTATTAATAATATTGATACTTCCTCCAAGTTTCTAATATCTTCCCACTTACCATTTTCATCCAAGTTTCTATTTCTTCCCATTTCATTTATTTCCTTATTTGGCCATCGTTTTTACCATACTACCCTTACTACTTCCTACAAGTTTCTATACTTATTCATTAGGTATACTACCCTTACCACATATCCACTTGCAAACTTCTTATTGTTTCTTAATATTTTAATGGTACCAAAAAAATATGTGCCAATCGCATCCGAAAAGTCGATTTGAACTGCGCGAACAACTATAAATACCCCCACTCCTCCGCTCATTTTGACACCAACTCGAATTCGTGAGCCTCTCTCTCACAATTAGCTCCCCCTCTCTTTATCTTTAACTTAGGTCGCACTCCGACTCTAAGTACGATCCACTCGATCGTTTGTCCTGATACGCGAATCGACACTACTTCTCGTCGTTCCTCGAGCACCCTACTCGATCAGAACAAAGAGGAGCACCCGTGCTCGACTAGCCAAACCCGAACATAGTAGCGATGCTCTGCCGGATTCACCGCAGGACAAGTTAGGAGGATCCGCCTCGAAGACGTATCTTCACTAGGTTGTCGTCTAAACAAAATTTTACATTCTGTAATCTTTATTTATGCACTTCGATAACGTCGAGTCCGACTAGTATGGACGCTAGGTCCACGGCACTTTATAAACATACGTAACGTCCCTAACTTCAATCATAGGCACTAAAACATCCTAGCTAAACCCGAGTAGTTCCAAGATCCGTTCTCAACCATATACGCGTCATGTCTCGTTTAGTGTACACTCTGAGGGTGCAACTCCTCACTATGTGATTTACTTACATTTCGCATTTACCGCTTTCGTATGATTTACTGCTTTTATGACCCTATAATCGCATGCTAAATCACCTAACACGGAATCCAAAACGTAAACAAGCTAAAGTTGAACAAAGCGGTGGTCAGGGTTCTGTATTAGTCTCGATGCTCGCCTCTCACACGTGGTTCGATGCATCTCTATTAATACCGAAATGACTCACCTTAAGCAGAATACCATGTAAGGTTTACCACGAGAACGACTAATATCATCCGTATTACCACGTTAAATCTGATTTGCTAATTCGTATAATTAATACTTAGTACTCTCTACTCTTCTACGTGCATATTTTCATGGCCTGCTTGTCACGTGAAATCGAATGCAAAGAATGTAAACACAACTGCCTCGACGACAATGAACCTACTTGTCCTTAAACAACCGACATAGCAAAGATATAAGGTCAAAACAACGTTATCGTACTTCCGCCACAATTAAGGAACAAAGTTATCAGCCCACCGATTGATTAGTAGAGGCTGCTATGTGCAGGCGCGATTGGGTGTCGATGTCTATCGGACGTTGGCTTCCCAATACGTACCCTCACCCCTTACTCAGAATCGACGGTTTCCGGATGTCCGAAACCATTGGCAATGAGAGTCATTCCAGGCATGGAGTGCTTAAGGGTACGTACAAGTCTTTATCTTTAGGTCCCCGTACCACTCGACTTTGAGCCGACTAAGGATCAAAGTTGACTTGAACGGTTTTCGAGTCCTCATAATCGACTCGGTGGCGACTCCACAAATCGTCAATGAATTTGGTTCACTAAAAAGGTTGTCTTACCAAACATATCAACCTTTAAACCATTTACAACCACGTCTCGATCGATTCTAACGGAAACACGAGTGTCCGCATCCGTCTAGTACAATCCGAATCGTCAACCTAATCGAGGTCCGATACATCGCCCCGTACGCGAGATCAGACCGGCTTCGACGAGAGGGGCCGTGTGGGTGGTCACTGCGGAAATCGGATTGTCCCGCGTGGGGTGTCGGGCGGTGCGGACGGGCGTCCACACAAGGTGACCCGCTCTCCTTACATATTTGTTATAACTATGGAACTCCTATCAAGATCCTTTTATACTATGCCCTCTATGAACTATTTCTCTTTTCACCCAAAATGCTCCAATGCTAGACTCAACCACTTCATTTTTGTCGATGATTTTCGTTAGGGGTGACCTCTTGTCTGTAAAGGTTGTTAAGTCTTGTCTTGAATCATATGCCAAGACCTTTGGTCTCGATGCTAACCTGCTTAAACGAACATCTACTTCACTGAGACTCGTGACCCAATTAAGATTAGTATCCTTAACTTCATGGGATTCTTAGAGGGCTCTTTCCCCTTCAGGTACCTTGGTCTCCCCCTCAATTTCTTTTGCATCAAAATTGACACGTACAACTCCCTTATTGACAAGCTTAAACATCATGTGAAGCATTGGACTAGTAAACTTCTTTCGTTTGCTGGAAGGATTAAGTTGATCAATATTGTTCTATTTGGGCTTGATAACTTTTTGTGCTTCTTCCAAGAACTATCATTAAGGATATTAACAAGATTTGCAAGGACTTCATTTGGAATATCGAGGATAAACAACGCAAGATGACCTTTAAAAGTTGGAAAAGTTTTTGTGCTCCCATTAAGAAAGGTGCCTTTAACATTAAAGAGCTTCTCCCCTGTAATAAAGCTCTTCTATCTAAGCTTTTCTGGAGACTCCATGGTGACGGTACCTCAATCAATCACTACAAACTCAAGAATCACACTATATGGAATGTTGGCCACCAAGGCTCTGACTCGGAAAGCTGGCGTAGTATCGTGATGGTTAGGGATGACATCCTTTTCAGGATTGAGGATGAACAAGGGGCAGCTCAGCTGATAGCCTTTTGGACTGGTAGGAAAGGATTTGATCTCAATGCTGCCTTGAACTTCTTTCACACTAAGCATGAAAATAAGAAGGTATATGTACAAACCTATCTGGAACAATATATGTGCTCCTCGGCATAGCTTCGTGGCAACTATGGTTGTCCAATGTAAGCTTGCCTCTGTTGATTGTATTAAGCAAAGAGGGATTTGCATGCCTAAATATGTAATATGTGTTGCTCGGAGGAAGAAGGGATCGACCATTTGTTCTTCAATTGCCCGTTTTCCTAACAAAATGTTCGTAATCTTTTTACTTGGATGGGTATCACTCGAAAGCTCAGAAGCCTCAACTATGAAATGAGAAGACTGATCAAGCTTAACAGGAGGAAAAATTGGAACTCTTAGGGACATATTTGTTGCATTGTTGCTGCTATCTATACGATTTGTATGAAAGAAACAAGTGTATTATCTTTTGTGGAAGCTTTCGCACTGTACATAGTCTGACTTTTCCTATTAACCTTCATGTTACTATATGTCTTTTGTATAAAAATCCAAATGTGAATGAGGATTTAATTGATTGTGTAAGTGCATAGGATCTAGTGGTGATCTTTTTGTAAGTCTTATCTTTATTCCCTTTTTGGATGAAAAAAGAGCTATTTCCTTGCAAAAAAATAGTGACAGAGTAGAAGAAAACGACGAATCAAAGATGTTTCGTAAATTTTTTTATTTGGATATTATTTATTATTAATATTTATCCTTATAAATCGGTAAAATAATGTAGCATGCTTAAAGAGGAACCGTAAAAATATGATCAATCTAATATGTATACGTTGAATTAATACCCTCATATGCAAAATAATGTAATTGTTTATAACAAAATTCCAATGTTTTCAGTTTTCTTAGATAAAATATTCAGATATTATGAATGAATGATTTCCTCTTCAATTCGAAAAATGTACTCCCCCGTCTCACTAAATAGTGATCTATACTTTTTTATGTTGGGGGACGGATATAAAATACATGTAACTATTGAGAGAGACGGAAGAAATTAACATTTTATTGATGCATGAGAGTTAAAATCATTATATTACGAAGGCGTACTAGAGAATTTTGATTACTAAATGGAACTCTAAGTTTAATTTTAATCATTATATAAGGGTTATTTAACGAGAATAATATCAACTATAGGACATCTTGTCAAAATAATTTCAATTTCATTTAATTTGAAAAAAATACGTATCATTAGACAAGTTAATAGCCTAGAACAGTAACGGTGACTTGTTACCTGGTGAACGCGTCCAACTTCCATTTTTGCTTTTATTTTATTTCATTTTGATTTTATTTATAAAACCAGTCTTTATTCTTATGAAATGACAAAACATCTTAGTGTTTGCACTACGTGGGAAAAATTAATCTTAATCATCAATTTGTCTATCTCTGGCACGCACAAAGCTCCCACACCCTATTGTTCTTTGTGAGTATTGCTTCGATTTGTTCATTTGTAATTTTTTCTTGGTCGATCCTAACTATGGTAAAAATAGCATGGCATTCTTGGCCCATACTCAACGATTGACCGCAACACTCTTTTGTAATTGTCTTACCCTCGACATATATATAGTCAGCAATTAAATCACCACAATTTCTAGTTATCTTCTCCCCACATTCTTGCAAATAATTATCGGAATAAGAATATTCACTTGGACTTGGACTTGGTGTAGAAACATCTTGGATATCACCGTTTGATTTTCCTATAAAAACGGTAAAAAAAAAATGGTAAAGGGTAGTGTGTGTGTGTGTCTATATATATATATATATATATATATATATATATATATATATATATATATATATAATATGTAACCAAATTACAAGGAAGACACCTAATGACTATGGGAGTGTTTGGTTATCGGCGGATCCGCAAAAAAAGAGCATATTTGGATGGATTAGCATGTTTGACCACAAAATCCGTCAATATAGGTGTTTGGTAAACGGTAGTTTGAAATGGCATATTCGAATCCAATCCGCCAATTTGCAATATGCTGCTAGTAGCAGCATATTCACTTAGCAGATTGTATTTTCTTTCTTTTTTTACCTCCTTACCCCATTTACCAATCAAATCCTACCAATCAATTAATCAAACTATGTCCTTTTTTGTCATTTTACAAATCAATTAATCAATCCGCTAATCTATAACAGCTAATTACCAAACACTATTAAAGCAATTCTGCTAATTAAATCTGCTGGTCAAAACTGTCAATTGATTCTGCTAGTCAAATCTGTTTTTTAAATCTGTTTATGCCAATATCAATCCGTTGTTTACCAAACAGGGCCTATATCAATTTATGTAGCCATCTAGTATCTTTGGAATGAATGGAATATTTGATCTTACACATTATTCTATTATTAACATCCATTTTTATCATTTTAACAGTACATTGCGGCTGCTATACAGCTTCTTCAGTTCTACACACATTTCGTTGCCTCGAAATATGATAAATCATTGCATTGATCGTTGCTCAAAGGATGTTACATTGTAGCTTTGATCCTCTCATGTTCTTCGCCCATAACAAACCCCCATTACTCGGAATCTGGTTCGTCAACCGCTCGCTTAACATGCCAATAACTCGCGAACTCCAACTACACCCAAAAAAAAGGTGTTCTAAACTCTCCGCCTGTGCTTCACACAGGTAGCAAAGGTCCGAGTCTACAACCCCAAACCTCAAAAGTTTAATTCTCGTGTTTAAAGCCCCCCGAAACACTAGCCACGCAATAAAGCTATGTTTTGGGATGCTCCAACCACTCCACACACAAGACGCCACGACGAGACCCTCGGCCTATGGTGTCGTAGCTCTTCATATGCCATCGAAATCGAATACTGAGTAGACGATCCGTGCCATACTACTCCATTCGCATACATATCCGTGATCTTCTCCTTCGCCTGACAGATCTTCCTCCACGCCCACGTGACATCCGCATGGGGCTGATAATCACGCCATGAGGATCCCTTCAAGTAAATACTATTAACCCATCGAACCCACAAACGATCCGGTTGATCGAAAACCCACGAAGCCAGCTTCGCCACGACTGCCTCGTTCCAGGTTGTCAGTTCCCCGAGTCCCAATCTTCCTTCAGTCTTAGGGCAACAAATTTTCTCCCAGCTCACTAATGCTCGAGTTGTGCCTTCCACACCACCATCCCAAAGGAAATTGCGACATAAAGAACCAATTTGAGCCATAACAAACTTCGAGATACTAAAGACCATAGTCCAATAATTATGTAATTGAGATAACATAGACTGAACCATGGTCAATCTACCCGCATATAAAAGCTTCCGGGCACCAATACTTGAGATTCTAGTGGTAATGCGCGCCAATAGTTTTTCAGAGTCATTCTTTCCTAATCGGGTACTTTGAATAGGTAATCCAAGGTATCGAAAAGGCAGCGTGCCTTCCACACATCCTGAGAAATGCAGGATAGCTACCTTTCTATCCTCATCTACTCCGGCAAAATAAGCATGGGACTGGCCTACACTTATATTCAACCTCGACACCTTACTGAAGGTAGCAAAAGCACGCCATAAAAGCTCCATTGACTCCGTTTCCCCTTTACAAAAAAGAAGAAGCTCATCAGCAAAGAGTAAATGGTTGAGCTTCATCGCGCCACATTTCGGATGCAATTTGAAGTTCCTCTCCATCGTGACATAGGTCATAATACGAGAAAAAACTCCATACAAATCATGAATAGCAACGGAGACATCGGATCACCTTGCTCAATCCCCTTTTTCCTCGAAAAAAGCCAAAATTATCACCATTAGCGCTTAGAGAGTATGAGACTGTTTCGATGCATTCCATGACCAATTCACGAAAATGATCAGGGAAATCTAAAGCTCGCAACATTTGATCCAAAAAACTCCATTTCATGCTGTCATATGCCTTATGAATGTTAACTTTGAATAGGCATCGAGGTGAAATACGCCCCCTCTTATACATTCGGACCAGGTCTTGACAAATAAGCACATTCTCTACAATACTTCGCCCCTCAATAAGTCCCCCTTGCGTGAGACTTATTAGTTGGGGCAAAACCCGAGTTAATCTCGAACAAATGATTTTCACAATACATTTGTACAAGACATTGCAACAAGAAATCGGATGAAATTCTTTCACTGATTGAGGTCGATTCACTTTCGGAATCAGCGTGATATTAGCACAATTAGCTGTTTAAGAAGCTTACCTGAGATAAAGAAGTCTTGGATAGCTTTCGTAATGTCGTCCCCAATAATATCCCATGAATCAATAAAGAATTGACTCGAAAAGCCATCCGAACTCGGCACTTTGTCACGTGGAATACTAACCAATGCCCGTTTGATTTCTTCAGCAGTCACGCACGTCTCCAGGTAATGCTTGTGCTCATCGGTGCAAATATTGCCTCGTCGAAGAATGCCCACATTAACTGGTTCGACACTTCGAGACTCCCATAGAAGCGCCATGTAATAGCGAAGGAACGCCCCTTCTATTTCAGCCTTAGTCGCACAATCGTGCCCATCCGCGTCAACTATTTTAGGTATAGCATTGTGCGCTCTCCGAGCCCTCAAAAGACCATGAAAAAATGCAGAATTCACGTCTCCGTCTTTGACCCATTTCTGTTTCGATTTTTGGCTCAAGAATTCTGCCTCACGAATTGCGAAACCCGAACCTGTTCATTCAGCCTCACTTCTTCCTGCAAGACAGTCGAAGTGCTGTCAGTTTGCAGGCGCACCTGCAACTGTTCGAGCCTCAATTCAGCTTGACTACACCTGTTCGCAATATCTGAGAAACAAGTAGCGTTCAGCCCCTTCAAAGGCCTCTTCAAACTTTTTAGCTTAGTCACAATTTGAAACATACTCGTACCCCTAATTGTCACTCCCTAGGCGCTAGAGACACAGTTCTTGAAATCAGGAGCTTTACTCCACATATTCATATATTTAAAACTTTGATTCTTCCTTGCCAGTGGTTGTTCAAATTGCGCAATACACGGGCAATGGTCGAAAGTACCTTCAGGCATAAAATTCGCAAACCCATTCGGAAATAATCCCATCAACTCATCGTTAACCAAACAACGATCGATACGACTATACACCCTGGTTTCAGTCACTTTATGCTTATTATTCCAAGTGAACCAAGACTCACTAGCCTTACAGTCACTTATCTAACAATTCGCCATACAATTACAAAATTGACTCATCGCCTCATCCGAAGATGCTCCTCCAAGACGTTCTCGAGCATCAATAACGCAGTTAAAGTCGCCCGTAATCATCCACGGCCCCATAGAAGCATAGGATTCAAGTCTTCGCCAAAGATCAATTCTCTCCAAAGTGGAATTAAACGCATACATGAATGTAAGCATATAATTCTTTCCCGAGCTCGTTTACACTTTAACATGAATGCTTTGTTTGCTATACTCCAAAATCGTCAAGTTTACCTTTTATGCTTCCATAAAAGCCAAACTCGACCCCCTTCATGACAATGATTATTGGTCGTTGTACACCATTCATAGAAAATGTTCTGATGACTTTTGCATACGATTTATTCTTTATTTTTGTTTCAAGCAGACCAAAAATGTCTACCTGCTGCTTCCTAATGAAATCACTAATTGCACGCTACTTATTTATATTACACGTGCCGCGTACATTCCAAAACCCTATATTATGTACCTCCATGTATCACCAATTCCATACCGACCCCATCCTTTCCTTCAACCCTCTCTTTCCTTGGTGGCGATCCCTTCAACATTTCAGCGAAAGAAATCCCCGGTTTCACTTCTGTATTTTTCCTTGGCACTTGATTCGAAGTAGCTGCGACAGGCTGATTCGTTCATATCGCCCTCGGCTTAGGCGCCTGCTTTTGTCGTGGGTGTGCTACCCCTACTTCATTTTTCTTCTGCTTAGCCTCTAATCTCGCTTTTTTCAATTCATCTTTCTTACAGTTGCTCACATCATGACCGTAACCTTTGCATTTAGTACACCAAATGGGTTTTCATTCATATTTAACTTGAATTTCGACAACATACCCATGCTCATCCAAAAATTTGACTGAGTTCGTGAATTTTTGTCCCACCTTGGCCAACACCATGACCCTAGCATACCCCAATCTGGTGCGTTCTTTCGTTGCTAAATTGGATTTAACATACGGTCCCATTAATGAGGCAATCCTGGGTAGGCATCGTCCCCAAAACTTCAAAGGTAGCTGCACTCGTGCAGCTGTATCCAAATAGGCACTTCTTGCACATCTTCTTTGTCTAGTTTAGCATCAGGTGTCCGTTCTTTCACTATTAATGGCTTATTATCAAACATAAAAAGCCATTGGTTAAGAACTTTTACCTTAACGTCCTTCTCCTTGAACCGTACTACGAATATTTCATTGGGGAGGAATGAAATCTTGTCAATTACATGTTCCTCCCAAATTCGCTTCACATAGCCCTCTACTACTTCCCATGGGGGATTGCCACCCATGATGAAGCAGTAGACGACATTTCGCCAGTATTCCACTTCGTCCTCCATGTCATCTTCCGAGAACCTCGGTAATTCTTCTTCCTCCTCCACATCTCTAAATTTTTTCCCATCCCTTTGTTTCCACCCGATGCTGCCAAGAAGGTCCGTCTCAAGAATAGGGTACGTTTCAGGAATATATTCCGAATCATCTTCTTCTTCTGATTTTGATTCAAAGTTCAGACCAGGGACATCGCTAATCTTATTGTTATCCGACAAACAATCCTCCACCTGAACAGATTCAGTAATCGTCGCGGCCATACGTAACAGTTTCTCCTTCGCAGCGCGGGTCATAGGTTTAGGACCCTTCACATTTGAACGTGCTTTCTTCTTATTCATCGTGAACCAGAAATAACGCTAACCAGTATTATCGTCGTCAATGTACTGCATGCGCCAAAAATCGCTTGTGAATCGCCAGATTTTTGCCAGAGCAAACAAAATAGTGATATTTAAGATGGTTTTTGACTCCATTCATGTTTTTGGTGAAAATGATAAAATAATGTTATTTTACTTGAGCTTTACAAGTGTAATGAAATGAAAGTTGGGAATGGAAAAAACCATGTCCTTATCTCATCTTTTTTTATGTAAAAGTTTAGTACTTTATGAGAAACTTTAGAGTCGTAATGCGTAATATTTTATTAAACTATTAAATACATGAATTTAAAACGGTTAATTTACGAATGTTGAGGTAAAACTATTTATTTATACTCATGTGGTATTCATTTTACGTTTATTTAATAGACATTAAAAAATAGAAAATCTTATAACGTAACCTTCATTTATTGTGTTTTTTGAGTTATATAATTGGTACTATCGAATTCGATGGTGTATCTTCGAACTCAATTCTTACTCGCAACAGTGATCAACAACAACGCCTTATTCACGTTTTCGGTGCAATTGACAACTCTTTTAAGCAATTATTCTCACTGATTAACACCACTGCATTCTTCTCTTTGACAAAAATTACAAATGACCTTTAAGGACAACTAATTATCGACAGTGTCTTCTTAATTAAGAGTGCTACAATGATTGAGATTTCATAAATTATATATAGGGTATATATCAAAGTTTATATGATTAGTTAATAGGTGATTGAGAAGCATGTTTGGTAGATTATTAATGGGGTAATAAGTAATTTCGTTTCATTAATGTTTAAATATATGGACAAATAAAAATAAATTTAATAAAAACTAAATAATTATGACATAATCAAACTCAAGTACATAGTTATATAGTATTACCAATTATAAACAACTGAATTGATATTCGTTTGATGAAGAGTTCAATAGGTGACCAAATATTTCCTTCATGTAAATGGAAATTTTGGATTTTAATTTAAAAAGGTAAAAATTTATTTAAATTCTCCTCTTCGACAAAAATTACAAATGACCTTTAAGGACAACTGACTATCGACAATGTCTTCTTAATTAAGCGCGCTACAATGATTGTGATTTCATAAATTTTATATAGGGTATATGTCAAAGTTTATAGGATTAGTTAATAGGTGACTGGGAAGCATGTTTGGTAGATTATTAGTGAGGTAATAAGTAATTTCATTTCATGAATATTTAAATATATGGATAAATAATAAGAATAAATTTAATAAAAACTAAATATTTATGACATAATCAAACTCAAGTACATAGTTCAATAGTATTACCAATTTTAAACAATTGAATTTGGTATTCGTTTGATAAAGAGTTCAATAGGTGACCAAATATTTCCTTCATGTAAACGGAAATTTTGGATTTTACTTTAAAGAGGTAAACATTTATTTAAATTTATTTATTAATTATCTTTTGAATTTACTCATTAGCTCAAATCCACCGTCGATTATAATTCATACACGGTACATTAGTTGAATATTTATGTCTTAGTGAATCATATAATCGAAAAGTTTAAGTTAATATTTGTGATGGGGTCAGCAGCCTGCTGATAACCACCCGTCAGTCGAGGACTCGGATCCATCTCTTTTCTGGGAAGGTCCGGACCCTTCAGGTCTGAGACCGGGGCATCAGGCCTGATCCCTCCGGCCGACCCGCAGGAATGCCCCAATAAATAAGTCCCACGATCCTCGGCTCGACGTCGAGGTCCGACCCCTGGTCGGACAGGCCGAGCCCCCGTTCGCTCCTGCCGGGGCATCCATGACCCTCGATCGTTCCGGCCCCGAGGGTATGTTCCGTAGTAGACCCCCTGACTCATGCCTAAGGTAAGGGGCACACCTACGTCATGTGCCCACACACACACACTCTCTCCTCTCACTCTCTTGGGAAAACCTATAAATACCTCTTAATGTTCTCTCATTAAGAGGTAATTAACTTTCTCTCACTAAATTCTCTCTCTAAAAACGCCACCTTGTTACTCACGAACAAGGTCCATCAAGTGCATTCCCAGACTGACTTAGGCATCAGAGAGGGTCCCCTCGGACAACTCTGAGGCCCTGTTGCTTCTTGTGCAGGCAAGGGCGATTCGCTCCACCAAGGAGGTCTGATTCTAGGGGAGAATGAAGTGAGAAGTGTGGACAAAGTTAAAGTCCAAAGCTTGACCCGACTTGGATCTGAACCCGATTTGGATCCAACTTTTTCCGACCCGGAACAATTTGAAACACAATATTAAATTCTTGTAACTAAATAACGCGATATAAGAAAAGTAATATTGTGAGTAGTGACAGAGTAGAAGAAAACGACGAATCAAAGGTGTTTCATGAATTTTTTTTATATTGATTTATTGGATATTATTTATTACTCCATCCCATCCAATCCAATGGTAACATTGGGTTGGACACATATTTTTAAGAAAAAGAGTAAAAAGTAAGAGTATTATGGGTAAGTCAAATGGTTAAATGGGGGCCCCCAAATAAAGGTGTGTAAAAGTGGTGGCATTTGTTGAAAATAAAGTGAGAGTTTGGGGTTAATTGGTAAAGTTATTTGATAAAAAGAGAATGAGTAGTTTGGACTGGATGATACATTTATAGTAAGTGTTACCATTGGATTGGATGTGAGAGAGTATATATATTACTTTCTCTGATTTCGAAAGATTTTCCCTTTTGCTTTTGGGAAAGAAAATAAGGAGGAAATATTATATTATTATAAGTATATGATGTATTGAAAAAAGTAAGAGAGAGAAATGTTATATTAATTAAATGAGAAAAAGTGGATTGAAAAGTATGAGCGAAGATTATTATATTAATTAAATGAGAAAAAGTGATGTAATATAAGGAAAATATATAGTGAGGGTAAAAGAGTAAAGTTGCAAAAAAGTGATTGACCCAAAATAGAAATAGGGAAGAAGAAGTTTTTACCCCGATTAGGAAACATGGAAGAACATTCGAAAACGGAGGGAGTATGATTTATCCTTATAAATTGGTAAAATAATGTAGCATGCTTAAGGAGGAACCGTAAACATACGAGTCATGTAATTTGTATATGTTAAACTACTACCCTCATATGCAAATAGTGTAATTGTTTTTAAAAAGATTCAAATGTTTTATGTTTTCTTAGATATAATATTCATATACTATGAATGTGTGATTTCCTCTTTAATTCGAAAAATGTACTCCCCTGTCTCAATAGACAGTGAACTATTACCTGTTTTTATGTTCGGGGATTTAAAACACATGTAACTATTGAGAGACGAAGGAAATAAATATTTTATTGATGTATATAAAGGTAAAATCATTATATTACGAAAACGTACTTATGAGTTTTGATTAAACGGAATTCTAAGTTTAATTTTAATCAATATATATTATTATGAATTGACAAAACATCTTATTGTTTGCATTGCGTGGGAAAAAATAATCTTAATCATGAATTTGTCCATCTCTAGCACAAAGCTCCCACACCCTATTGTTCTTTGTGAGTATTGCTTCGATTTGTTCATTTGTAAGTTTCACTTGGTCGATCCCAAATATGGTAAAAGCAGCATGACATTCTTGGCCCATACTCAACAGTTGACTGCAACATTCTTTCGTAATTGTCTTACCGTCGACATATATATAGTCAACAATTGAATCACCACAATTTCTAGTTATCTTATCGGCACATTCTTGCAAATAATTATCGGAATAAGAATTTTCACTTGGACTTGGTGTAGAAACATCTTGGATATTAGCATTTGATTTTCCTATAGAAAAGGTAATTAGAAACAAACAAATCGTGATATTTAAGGCGATTTTTGACTCCATTTTTGTTTTTGTTGAAAATGATAAAATAATGTTATTTTACTTTTGCTTTATAAGTGTAATGAAATGAAGATTGGGAATGGTGAAAACCATGTCCGTATCTCATCTTTATATATGAAAAAACTTAGTACTTTATGAGAAAATTTAGAGGTTTTTGTTACAAAATTTCGTAATGCGTATTATTTTATTAAACTATTAAATACATGAATTTAAAACGGTTAATTTATGAATGTTGAGGTGAAACTGTTTATTTTTATTTAAACTCATGTGGTATTCATTTTAAGTTTCTTTAATAGACAATAAAAAATTAAATATTTTAATCATTAAAGAGCATTATATTGCATTTACGACTCCTTATAAATAAAAGGAAATTTTATAACGTAGCCTTCATTTATTGTATTTTCTGAGTTATATTATTTGTATTCTCGTATTTGATTGTGTATCTTAAAACTCAATTCTTAGTCGCAACAATTACCTACGACAACGCCTTATTCGCAATTTTGTTACAATTGACAACTCTTTTTAAGTAATTATTCTCACTGACTAACACCACAACATTCTCCTTTTCAACAAAAATAAAAAATGACCTTTAAGAACTATTGACTATGAATAATGTTTTTTTTAATTAAGTGGGCTATAATGATTGGGATTTCATAAATTGTGGGGTATATTGTAAGAATATTATATGCTATAATAAGGGCACCACTCATTGTCGTCAGGGATTTACTTAACGTCGTCGGCAAATTTGATATTAAATGACAGAATCGCCCCTTGTTTGATTACTAATTAAATTAACTCAATTACTATTCAACCTAAGTAAATTACAAAGTACGAAAATAACACTATTTTATTTGAATTTAACTTAATCACCCTCGAAACAACATCGAAACGCTTATATTTCGAATTTTCCATTATTCGTTGACGATTGTTCGGCATGTCGAACACGGAAAAGAGTTATCCTTTTTGATTTTAATTTGCCTTATATACCGAAAACAATTCGGAAGATGACGTCGTTGAGGATGTTAGCTTTAATTTATCTTGTTATGTACACAGATGTAATTAGTCTTGTTGATTATCGCAGAAAAAAAACCTAGGCGTTGAATATTAGTGACTATACCTTGGTACAACCGAAGAAGTTCAACGGGTACGCCCAGGTACATTCGTGGAACTTCTACGGGTACGCCCAAGTACATCCGTAGAGCTTCGATGTCTATGCCCAGATACAACCGTAGAACTTCAACGACTACGCTCAGGCTCTGTTTATATTGGTGTTATTTCGATGATGATGATTGTTGGTGTCGATTTAACTTTTGCTTGGTTTCTCCTTAATTGTTGAGTTAGAAGAGGGTTAGAATAAGTGAAACCATCGAGTAATCGAATAATTGAGGGTTATGTAAAGTGAATAAGTGATTTTTTGTTTTTTTTTTGGGGAAAAGTGGAGCTTATATTAAATCAATTTCCGCTAATGCAAGAATCGCATCCGGAAACAAAGATACATAAACCAATTCCTCTCCACTCCTCGAGCACAATCGAGCAGCATGATGTGCAACAAAATTACCGTTCCTCTTGACATGGGACCAAAGACACCGTACAAAATTCGAAGAAAGTAGGATCATATCCTCAATGGCGAGCCCCAGACTAGTCCTCGCCCGCTGTCTCCTGCATATTGCATCCACCACCACCTTCGCATCGCTCTCAAAAATAACATCAGCATAACTAAGACCGCTAGCAATCTCCATGGCCCAGAGCATGGCCCGGGCTTCCGCGTCGGAGGAGTCACCCACGAGAGCGAAACGACGGCTTCCCACCAAAACAATCGACCCATCCGCATCCCTTCCAACAACACCGATCCCCACTTCGCCATTATCCAGGAAACCCGCATCAGTATTGAACTTAACAACCCCCACAGGAGGGCGGCACCACTTCACCTCAGTACCAGAAGAGGCCGGCTGCCTGTCAATCGCTAGCATTCTACTGTACCTACCATATTCTTCGACAGTCTTCATCATTCCAGGAATGATGATACTAGGTGGCAGGGGGGACTCTTCAAAGTAACGGAGGTTGCGGAGGTACCACAGAGCCCACACCATAGCCAAGAAACGACAACGACACTCCCCTGAGATCCTGGACAAGCACCAAATCAACCATCTGGCAAAGGAAGAAGAGGGTGCTGCCTGACACAGCTCGCCGAATTCAATATTTTCCCAAATATCGCGAACCCAGTCGCAGTTCAGCAGGGCGTGTCTAACCGTTTCCGGATAACTATCACACAATCCACACGATGGGTCTGGTATGCAATTGAATAAGAGGTTTAAGACGAGTGATTTTTTGTTTAATTGAGAGTTAGTAAGAGGTTTCTGGAGTTTGTGAGGGTTAGGGAGTGAGGTAGTATAATTGAATAAGTAATTTTTGTTTACCAAGGTTAAGGAAATGATTTTTGTTTACCAAGGTTAAGAAAAGTTAGATGTAATGAATTAATTTTTTGTTGAGACAAGGAAGGGAAATAGGGGTAAATTGAGACAAAGGGCAAAATAGGTAAATCATACAAAATTATCGACGATTTTAAGTAAATCCCCGCCGCCGAGAAGCGGAAGTGTACCTTACTATTATACACTCAAGTAGCCAAATAAACATAAAATTTATAAATAAGAAATACTCCCTCTGATTTTAAATTACTGCACCGTTTCTTTGAACCGAGATAAACATGCTTCCAAGTGAACGAGATGAGGTTAATGCTGAGCAATTAATGCTTCCAAGTGAACGAGATGAGGTTAATTACTGCATAATCAACAAGATTAAACAACTTCCAAGTGAAACTTTGAATTGCACCTCTTCGCTTTTTATATGCATTGAGATCAATAACACTATTAAGCATTCATACATTCCCTAAAAAATTTTAATTCTTCTCTCCTTATCCTGCATATTAATACCCAACTTTTTGCATACATTGTCATACTTCATCCTTCCCATTCTTTCTCTTCTTCATTCCCTAATAAAGAAACCAACACCCTTCCATCACCAGCCACACAGACCATGAAGTCATAACAAGAGCACCATATCATTTAAGAAAGTAATCGAACATCTGATTTCCCAAATTAAATATAGGACTAAGCAGATCCAACACCGGAAGTGATCGATCAATTTGAAGAGAAAAAATAAAGTGAGTAATGGAGGCAGGAAAGAGTGAACTAAACAAAGAATGAATTTGATATTTTGGTGGGAGATTAGTAATACGGAGTATATAAAAGGATGGTGGACTGGAGTGATGAGTAAAGAAGATCAAAGAAGGAAGGTGAAATCAAAAATGGAGGTAATTATTATTGAAAGAATTTCATTTGAAAAAAATTGTATTTAATTTATTTGTCGCTGGGTTATGAATTTAGTGTCTGATTTGCAGGTACATAGGTAGGCGTCGACCTACTTGTAATTAGGAGCTGTTTGGGCGGTGTTGACATTGAGTTAGGTTGCTCACAATGAAGAAGTATTTGTTGTTGAGGACATGTACATAGTTAATTGGGCTAGATTTTACTTTAGATAAAATTTGGGAGCGTACAGTTAATTTGGTAGATAAAATTTGATTTAGATAAAATTTACTTTAGATAAATTTTGCTAGATTTTACTTTAGATAATTAATTATCTAAGGAGTACAGTTAGCAAAAAACTTATCTTTTATCGGTTAAGAGCGTAGATTAGTATTTTAGTTAACGAATTGCATGCGACAATGTTAGAATAAAAAATGATGTTTTGCGTATATTAGGATATTTATAGCTAAAATATTTGTTTACCTTTTAATTAAAAACTGTAAAATAATGTTTAGGTCGGTTTCAAAAGGATCAGATCGGGTCAACATACACAGAGTATTGTATAAGGTTGAGTAATTGAGTCGAACAGTTATCGGACCAATTTGCGTTTGTTTTGTCTATTTTAAAATCTTCGTTACTTAAATGTTAAACAGATAATTTCTAGCCTAAGGTAAGATTCGTCATCCATGAAGATTAGATATCCGACACACAAAACTCTTTTGACGTGATTTAATTTTCGTGTTTCATTGTTTAAATGATTAACGAGAGTAATAAATAATGTTTACATTTTTGAAAAGATTAAATCGATTTTAAAAATTATTTAATATACTACTTATATTATTATTAAATGATGAAAAAAAGTTGTACTCCGTATTAAATAAATACTCCTATTTGTTTATATTTGTAATTTAACTTTTCAAAAGTTTTTTTTTATTATAAAGCCAAATATAATACCCCTCATTTTTTAAAATGTTTGAATTGCTTCATTTAATATATGAGATGTTATAAATATATTGTAGAACAAAGTCATAAGTAGTAAATCGGAATGAGGTTATATTGATGAGTACATTACAATATATGTGTTGATCGATATTTATAGATATCGAAACATAAAGGACACGTCTCTTCGCGGAGAGACATATCGCTTGGAAGGATAATAACATCCATATTATAACACTCCCCCTTGGATGTTTATTATCCAAAAAAAATGACATTTTATAATGCGAATGAACCGCTGCCTCATTAAAACCTTACCAGGAAAACCCAGTGGGAAAAACCATGGTTAAGAAAAAAGAGTACAACTCGCATTACTCCCCCTCATCATTACATAACTTAATCTTCGGATAACTCTTGATCTTCGATGTAGATTCCATTGTAGCTGATAAACATGATATCTTCGATTAATAAAATTTCGTGATACTTGTAAGCTTCATGTTCTTCAGAACTCATCATATGAATAATTCACTAACGATCTATTTCATTCATTTAAAACCACTTCAATCATTCTCAATATGAACAACATGAGCACAGCTACCGTTTAAAAAAAACTTCAAAACTTCATGATATTATTATATACTGTTTTGTGGTATCTTCGCGACATAACTTGTCCACGATAATTATCATGTCAACAATATAAAAGACACACATCTACCTCGTTAAAAACCTTGCTAGGTAAAACCCAGTGGGACAAAACCCTAGTCGAAGGAAAAAAGAGTGTAGAAATTATCTATCCATTTTGATCTCTTCAGGAGAATCAATCCGATCAGCAAATAAGTTGTCATGATTTCAATCTTTACGGTACTTCTCGACCACAAATTATTTCATATACTTTGCAAGATATTCATTCTTCTATTACTTCTCATATGCTCATACTTAACTCTTCAGGAGTATTAATATTCTCTTTTAACTCAGGGTAACTTCACATCATAATGAAGAAGTTATACATAATTATACAATAATCAATTCATTCATTACTCTCATTTTCATAAAATTCAAACACAAGCTCCTTCATAATGGCAACATTTTACGAGTATAATTCATTTATCCTACAATAAAACATTTAATAACAATAATAGTGTGCATGCATATAATATAATATAAACAATGTCTTAAGCTAATGATGATAGTGTATGAAACAAAAAATGAAATTCTATTTACATGCACATGAAGACCAAATGTAAATTACACGAGACTTTTAACGAATATTCATTATTTGATTGACTTCGGGTCAATAGGTGGACTTCAGATCCATGAGCTCATTTTAACCATAAATTATATGTCCACTTTTTAGATGAACTTTTATATAAGATCCCCACTAATGTCCATTTTATATCGCGCGCAAATTGTATTCGGTTCTAAAACGTATTTATATCGATATAATTTCTTATATTATCAGTACTGCTTGATATCTGAATTCCCATATTTCGTATAGACCATCTATTTTCTTTCAGATATCTATATTACTTCTGGGACGTTTATTTTTCTCTAAACTTTAGTACCAACTGCACATGCTTGCCATTTTCTTACTTATGATATATGAACCGAATATTATTTTCATACTACACATCAAATGTGATTAATTTATTATTTTGGCAAGTTTCGCAATTTATATCTTTGTATGATAAGTGTAGAAACCCGCATTTTGACTGCCAGGTGTCTATGGTAGTCTCCAAAAAACACCCGATGATGATCGGACGCAAACATGACTTAGTATACTCGAATTTGGGCTCGGACTCAATAATATCTGACATGGACTCTTCTCGGAGTAAAAATCTCACAAAACAGACCTCAAATCCAGACCCAGTGGGTCATTCCGAGCAAAATAAGACTAATTTGGGCCAAAATCGACACCAAAAATAAAAACCGTCTTTTGGCGACCGGGTCAAAACCCGGTCAAAGACGAACCCGTCACGCGAATCAGCCAAGTGCATTTCTCGAAACTGGCGCCCAAAATCAAAAATTCAAATAAATCAACAAAGTCAACCCCTTCCTAAAATAACTCGATCCCCTTGATCCACTCGATCGAGTGGATTGACCCACTCGGTCGAGTGGAGCGTCTTTTACCAGATCAGGCCCATTTGCAAGGGCACTCGATCGAGTGCACTAGGGCCACTCGATCGAGTGACCCTAGGTCGTGGGGTAAAATCTATAAATACCCCACGAACCCCTCTCATTTTTGGAGCTTTGATCAATGCACATTTACCCTACATTTCTACCCTAATCCTACCATTACACTACACTTCAACCATTAGCAACCCTAAGCAAAAAAAAAAACCAAGTCTACATCCCTCGTAAAACCGATACACACACACACACACACACCATAACTCACATACATCCTCGATACTCCCGACGTCCCCGTCACTATTACGAGTCCATTTCCGAGGCCTTTACTAAGCATGTATGTTGAGGGTGTCCTAAACCCCATCTCGATCTTTACCATCTTGTTTCATTTTTATTTACTTTATCGTATTTTATATCATACTTATAATTATACTAGTACGCTAACTCTAACATTTTAGTTTTATGTTGTTTACTAACATTTCAATTTCGCATTCTAACAATTAACATTTACATACCGCTTATATATACATACTAGTACTAAAATTCGGTTTCGAATACGTTTGACTATGATGATCGCCTAAAGTCCGTCTAATTCCTTTACGAGTAACGACGGAGGTGGCGCCCTTTCGAGGAGCGCTGCCCCAATGTGCTCAAGGACATGATGTGATCGTGATCGATCATAGTTGAACGCATTTGATCCCATTTCTGAGATTAGTACGGAACCCGTTGACACGAAAACCGACATCACATAATCCGAAAGGATTAGTTCCGATGTCGTGACGTAGAGGGGTACAATTCCGTCACTAATTCAAAATTTCAATCTAACGATAACATTTTCATAAAATTCCGATAACGGTGTTATAATCGCATGCATACACGATTATAGCACCGGAAGCCGAATTAAATTCAAATTGTGCGATATTTGTATTTAATTTGGCCAACTATCGAATTTTAACCAAAAAAATAAAACGAGGTGTCACTCGTACAGGGGCTACTCGACCGAGTACATAGGCTACTCGATCGAGTAGCACCCAAAAAACTGGGCAGTAGCTACACTTGAGGACGCACTCGACCGAGTCAGACCATGACTCGATCGAGTGGGTCCTGTAGCCCAGAAAACCGAGAGTTTTAATGCAACATTCGAGCCTCGTTTTTTTTTTACGACTTAGTCGTAGCGTGCAAAGTCAATCACGTAATTCTATTTTTCAAAACCCATGCATGTCACCACACTTAAAACGACTTTGATCGACGGTCTCGCACTATTAATTTTGTGTCGACGACTCTTTAGTCGTATCCGACACATGATTAATTTAGACTCCATTCCTCGAGGTGATAAGTCGGGACAAGGCATCGAGGTTCGAGATCGGGTTAGCACCACGCCTAGGTCTCGAACCTCCGTCCTTTGATTAATACGCAATATAATGCATAATTGATCGAAGTTTGTCCGTTTAACTAACTCACGGTCTAGTGTATGTTTGTTATATATGGGTCTGTTTCGAGTCATTATCTATTTATCGCTTCTTTTATTTTCCGTCTACGCTATTTTATTGTTGTAATTTTTGTATTGTGAATTCCGGGTTGTATTTCCGCCCGTGTAACTTGTACATTTCTATTTACGAGTTTTATTTATTTATTTGCTTATCGCTTTATAAATGAACCTCGCATGCTAAACAACTTCGACAATAGTTAGATGCATTAAATGACGTAGTTAACGCAAAATTCACATGCTTAGCCCGAAAACGCTGTTTGCATATCATTTAGTCGTTTTACTAGCGCGCGTACACGAACACGAACGATGTCTTAGTAGAGGCCACCATTGTGCGGGCGAGGTTGGGTGTCCTTAGTGGGCTTCCCAACACGTACCCTCACCCCTTACTCAGAACCTTGGTTTCCGGATGTCCGAAACCATTGGCGCACGAGAGTCATTCTATATACGAAAGCCGGTGTAAACGGTATCGATATTGTAATGCAAAGGGACGAGCCCCATAAACTCTGAAATCGAAGTGGGCCGTACTTTGTGTATAGCCCATGACGACATAGAGTGGGCTCGAATGGTTCCGAATAACCACAAAATTCGGTGGCGACTTCATCTTTGACTTAAATTTCGAACCCGAGAACAATCTCACCACGAGATTCATTCGCCTACCCAAACCCGCGCTGGGGATACCTGATGTACCACATGTCATCGGGATTCCTAGGGTTAGACTCGAAGAGAAATCGTTCGCATATTAGTGTACACGCATTAGTTTAATGATTCATGCATAACCCAAATTTGCCCGGGCCGGTTACTTGTGACCGACGTCCCACTATACCGCGGTGCATTCCTACTTGGGTGCGCTAAAGACATCGATGGTGGAACTCGTATGGGTTTTGCAGCATATTCTAAGACCAACTCGGCTTAGGGAGTCCGTCCTGATTTACGAGAAAGCCATCGTTGTTGGTATAGACCCTATTTCGACTGACCGAGACTTAGCGTAATGCATACATAAACGTCGTTATAATGCTTGTTTAACTACATGCTACGTGGTTTCTGTGTCATTTTTTTCAAAAACCGTCATTTCAAAATTGCATCTTTCCAAAAATACCAATTTTGAAAAACCCGAAATGCTGCCCATTTCGGGACCCGTCTTTTCAAAATATCCAATTTTCAAAACTCGGAATGCCGCCGAAATTTAGGATCAACGATTTGACTCAAAATATTCTTTTCTATAGTCAGCATGCTGTCCGTTTTAACTCTCGAATTTCCGACACCGTCTTGATTTTCTGAATTTTTCAAAATTCTAATCTCGGTTTTCGAAATTATGTTTTCAATTTTCGAACTCTCGGAAATTCACCCATTACATATTCAATTTTCAACTTCAAACATCCAACTTTCCTAAAATAAATCTTCCTTATTATAGGACCTACCGTTATCCGTGTGTCGGGTCTTTGCATAGTACGTAGAAGGTTTATAGCGTCGAAACTCCGTCGATCTTACATCACGGGTTTCTTCCCTTTCCCGAGTCCGCCTTATTCGTCAAGGCACGACCAACCCGCGTAGGGCATATCACTACAAAGGAAAGTCCGTCTATACACTCGAGTCAAAAGTCTGGGGAATAGTCTCACGTGGACCTCCTTCGAACGAGACTAGGCCCACAAAGCCAAAGTCCTAAGGAAGTCATACCACCTACGAGTCATCCGTCTAGGTGTCTTTCTCGAGTTTTTTTTACTCAGTCCTTTTCTTTTGGGTCGCTCGGGATATACTTTTTTTTTATTCCAAGATCTGGGTTCGGTTTCTGATTACGCGGTGTTCTTACAGACAGGCCGCCGTCAACCAGACACACCCGCAGGATGGAAGCTACTTTGAACAGTCTGAAAACCTCTGTGGATGCCATGGTCAACAAACAGACCGACATTGAAGCCCAACTGACTGAAATGAGGGCTGGTCAAGTGGCTATTGTTGCTCGTTTGGCTGCAGTGGAGCAGAGGACTCCTAATACCGACCAATGGGTCTCTAACTGAGATACTAAGTGCGGTTCACCGACTGGAAGAGCAAGTCCACTTAGCTGGGAGTAACAACATTCATCGGGAAAACAGTCGTGAGTATGCCCCGGTGAACGATAAGCTACCCCCGAACCTGAACCTCACGGGCTTACCAATGTTTAAAGGAACCGAAGACCCGTTACTACATGTACGGGCCTTCAAGGAATTCATGGCCATCAAGGGAGTGGATTCGTCTATGTTCAAGAACCTTTTTGCTGTGTCTCTTTAAAAGCACCCACGGGCCTGGTACTACAGGCTAGACCCGAAGAAATACCCTACTTGGGAAGATGTGGCCACCGAGTTCGCTCGGGATTATGCTGACAACACTGAGATCCAAATCACAATGAGATCTCTGGAGGTTATGGCCCAGGAGCCGAAAGAAGGTTTTACCAAATACCTTCAACGCTGGAGGGCTGAAAGCGTGAAACTGGTCGATAAGCCCAGTGAGAAGACTTTGGTGGAGGCTTTTGACAAGAACCTCCTCCCCTCCTACCGGGTTCATCTCCGGTACGCTGTCATACCCAATTTCATCACCCTTACTGAAATGGGTATGAGGATCGAAGACGACCTAAGACTGGAAGGCCTTACTAAGGCCGCTAGCAAAGGGTACCAAGGGGCTTCCTCCTCCAACACCAAGCCCCAAGCTGCAACCCACAGCATTTTCGACGCGGTTAATCTACTAGATGCCCCGTCCAAGAAGAACACCCCACCTCGGGTTTTCACTGATATAGGTGTGGACATGACATAGGTCCACCCCGACGCGGCCACGCGCGGGTTTGGGGAGGCGAATGAATCTCCATATGAGATGGTCAAATTGAAATTTAAATCGAATTTGGAGTCGCCACCGAATTTTATGGTTATCCGGAACCGTTCGAGCCCACTCTATGTCGTAGTGGGCCGTATACAAAATACGGCCCAGTTTCGATGTCAGAGTTTATTGGGCTCGTCCCTTTGCATATCGATACCGATGCCGACTTGATCGGTTAATCGTATATTGAATGACTCTCGTTGCCAATGGATTCGGACATCCAGAAACCACGGTTCTGAGTAAGGGGTGAGGGTACGTGTTGGGAAGTTCACTAAGAACACCCAACCCCGCCCGCACATTAGCGGCCTCTACTAGGATATCGAATGATTTTTTAATACGCGCGTTAGTAATACGATGAATGATATGCAAACATTGTTTTCCTAAACATGCGAGGAATTGAATGGGTTGCTAAGTCGATTTAATGCATGAAGAATTTAACGTCAAAGTTGAATTTAACATGTGAGATTCGTTTTAGTATAATAAAACAAACGATGAAAAAGATATGAATTTGCTACAAAATAAACAAACGAGTTAGTATCGATTTGTAAAAATAATATAGCAAATAAAATAAATATACGAGATCGAGAAAATAAATATTAATCGAAATCTGAAAAATATTGTTAAAACGCTGTTTTGTATAAAAAAATGAAGTTCAAAAAATAATAAAAAAAACGAGAAAGGCGCGTCGTGGCAGCCGGCCGCGCGGCTCGCCCGGGACGCGAGCGACTCGCGTCCCGGTCTGTTTTCGGGACTGATTTTTAAAAGTTCGATGCTTTTATTAAATCACGTACAAATATTGCATAATTTGTACTCGATCTAATATTTTCGATATTCGTTATATTCGATAATTGTCTACGAAATCAATATCAAATACTTCGAATAGTTTTAGAAAAGATATAAATTTTGAAATCGTTTCGTAGAATAATAAAATAAAACGAACGAAAAAAAGTTAAAAAGGACTCGGGTTTCAGGCCCGTGCGCGAGTCGCCTGGGTGTGGCGCGACTCGCGTGCGGGTCTGTCCCGGTTTTTTATTTTTTGTTCGAAATTGCTAATTTTGATAAATCGCGTACAAAATATGAATTAATTTGTATTCGATTTTATGTTTTCGATATTCGTCGTACCCGATATTCGATTATGAAATCGATATCGAGTATTCGGAATGAATTAAAAAAGTTTTGTAAAAAGAAGCTTGAACGAAAAAAGATGTAACGATTTTTAACATCGTCGAGATCTTAATATAATTCTTTTTGATACAATATTCGATTATAGAAAATCGATATCATATTTTTAAGAATGTTCGATATATGAAAATAGTTTTTAATAATATCGATATTAGAAAAAAAAAAAAAAAAAGCGACAACCGACCCATAAAAAAATAAGACGGACGAGGAGGAGAAGAGAAGAAAAAGAGAAATCGGGTTTTGTTACACCCTCAACCTACATGCTTTTGTTTACTCGGATCGGGGCTCGTCGGGACGTGGCTTGGGCACAAGAGCGTCGAGTAGATGTCGGTGAGTTATGGTGGTTTGGTTTGGTCGTGAAGTGTGTCGGGTATAGGGCCGGATTTCCTTCGGGTTTTGGACGAGATATCGGTTCCTCGGTGCCTAGTTTTTATGCTTGTATGAATGTGTGTGTACGGATGTTGATTTCTATATTTGATGTTATGAGTGTATGAGAATAATTGATGTTGTAGCTTTTTTTGAAAAGTGTGTGTACAAGGGGCTATTTATAAGGAGTTCCCGACCTTGGCTTGGAGAGTTTGAACTACCGTTTAAGATAGGAAACGTAAGAATTCGAAAGGAATGAGGATTCCGCTTTCTTGTGAAGGAAGAAAGGGAACCGGCTGGTAGAGGGCTGCTCGGCCGAGTGTTTGCACTCGGTCGGGTGTTTGAATCGGTTTTCGGATAGGATTCCTACTTGAGATCGAATTCCATCCTTAAACGGATTTGTTTAATATTTTATGTAGCTGATTTTTCGTAGGATTAGAGTTCGAATCAGCCGTGTGAGGTGTCACGGCTGACTCACGTACCTCGGGAATATTTTTGACGGGTTTTGACTCGGTCGTTAAAAGACGGTTTTACCCCTGGTGTCGGAATCGACCCAAATTAGTCTTATTTGACTCGAAACGCCCCGTTGGGCCTGATTTTGAGGTTGGTTTTGCGAGATATGAACTCCATAATGAGCCCAAGCCAAATGCCAATGATTTTGAGCCCGTTTCTGAGTATTTAAAGCACGTTTGCGTCCGATCATCATCGGGTGTTTGTCGGAAACTGCTATAGACACCTGGCGGTCAAAATGTGGGTGTCTACAGAGCCCCCACTCTGACTGAGGCTTGGACAAGGCGAAAGTCAGAATAGCTACCAGGCAAATGAAAGATTAGACCTGGCAGACTTCCGGCCGGGTCGTTTAAGGTCCATTAGACCTGCGTGGAGGGCCCGCCGGCCGGAGACTAGAAATGTACCTGAATTGATGATGATACTCCGTGGGGAATCAGACTTGTCGTATAAGTCTATGCCGCTGGGGAGTTGATTGCACGGTTTTGTTTGAGTCGTCCTGTATAATGATTTATGCAAAGTTTGCATGTAACACATTTTTAGGAGAAATGACTCGTGTTGGGGAATAAAAAATTGATGAGGATTTTTTGAAATTTTGAATTTGGAAGAATTTTTGAAAATAAGGTATTTTGACTCTGAGAAGGGATAGGAATGCTCGGGATGACTTAGCTAGATCCTAGGAAAAAGGCCTGTATGCTAAATCCCTTGGGATTATGAATCCCAAAGTGAGGAGGAGAATTTGGTTTCATGCTATAAATACCCTTCTCCCTGCTCACAATTATTCATAATTCACACAATCCTCTTCTCCCTTCAAAGAAAAAATACAAGCCTTGAGAAACTTATTTCTTCTTTTCAGAAATTCATCATGAATATTGATCGATTAGTTGGAATGTTGCAAGATTGGTCCCGAATTTTCAGAGATGCAGACAAAGTTATTTTGAATCAGAATGGCGTCACCCAGCTATCCACAATCCGTCAGATGCAAGTGGATCGTCACTTTTTGGATGCTTGCCTGTCCTATTGGGATGATACTTATCATGTTTTTAGGTTTCCTCGGGGCGAAATCTGTCCCCTTCCTGAGGAAATAGCTGCTGTAGGAGGGTGGAACCCCATTCTTCGTCCTGCTATCCCCTTTTCAGTTCATGATCCCAAGAGGAAATTAAGAGAATTTTTAGGGCTTTCTCATATGGAGGTGTCCCGCATGCTGAAAGGAAATACAGTCTCCTTGATCGACCTGGCTGAAAAATTTATGAATCCAAATGACGTTCGGGCCAGGCCGGCATATAGCCGTAGGGCCAATACTTTTTGCATGCTTCATGTCTACGCTTTTGAAGGCCATATGGATTGGCTATCTTGTATGGGCCATGTTAGACTTCTCGCCGTAGCGGATCAAATGGAGATAGAGCAAAGCCCAGCTTGGCTGATTACTGGGGAGATTATCTAAGGCTTAGATAATCGTAAGAGGGATCCATCGATCAGGCTGACCGGTAGCACCCGTCTTCTACAGGTAGGCTGATTTTTTCTCGATTTTCGCAATTTTTGATTTTTTTTTCAATTTCCGTTTTTTTTCGGTCCTCAATCTTCTCGCGGTTTTCGCGGTTTTTGTCGATTTTCCCGTTTTTCTCGGTTTTCTCGATTTTTGCGATTTTTTTTTTTACGACTTTGACTTTTCACGATTTTGACTTTTCGTGATTTTGATTTTTCAGCTATGGCTTTTTGAGAGGCTATCGATCTTGGATCCTCCTCTAGATGTAAGCCGATATCGTCCGAACCAAGTGATGACGAGAAGATGGACTGTTGACTTTTCTCGCCTTACTACCCAAAAATTCTGGGACGAGCTGTTGTCTTTCCATGGAGGCCCATTGATCCGTTGGACCGTACCTTGGAGGTCCATTTACGTCTAGACCGGGTTAGAATTGCGAGATAGGGCCCGTTATCAACTGATCCTATCTTTTAGGCAGACCATCCATCTTTACCCCGATCGCATACTTAGGCAATATGGTCGGGCCCAGAGAATCCCGGAAATCGAAGCGGTTGTGAGTGAATCTACTCAGCAAACAGACGTGATGTGTGACACTTGGGCGCAAAGATGGTATACCCGGCACACTTGGCCCGTTTCTAAAGCTTCTCCCTCGATCTGGGTATCAGATTCTTATACGAAGTGGACCCAGGCAGATTCTGCTAAAGCCCGTGCTGCTTTAAAGACTGATGAAACCTTTGACTTGCTGCGCCGAGAACAGGCTAAAGATAATCGAGGTTTCTTTGATGACGGCGACACCCCAGCTACGATGGTCTGACTGATGTCAGGCCAGAAAGGGAAGACCAAGACTTTGACTAAATGGTCCAGCACTAAAGGTACATGGGGGAAGATGAGCCCCCAGACGGACTTAGAAAGGAGACTCGGTCCAAGACTAGCAGCTAAGGACCGACTTGGTCCTCGGGATAGACTGCCCGAGCACGTACGGGCTCGGATCGAACCGGTGCAGGGGACGGAGAAACCGAAGTCGAAGAAGCGGGTTCGAGTAAAGGAAGTTCCACTTGTGATTAGGGAACGTTCGCCCCCACCTCGCCGGCCTCGGGATCCGCGTGACCCGAAAGATAAGGAGAAGGGAAAAATGTACGAGTAGTCTCCTAAATATTATTATTTAAGTATTACTACTATTTTCTGTGTGATTTTTGTGTGATTTATTTTTGCGTGAGGCATTTTTTTTGAAATAATAAAAGACATATTAGTGAAAACCGTTCCTGTCTTTTCGTTATTGCAGTGGTTGTACCCTTTTGAGGGGTTGCCTACGTATCCACGATTAGTGGAATCAAACCGACCGTAGTTCAGACATAGATTTTTGCAATTTTCGAAATACATCAAGACTATTAGTTCGAGATGTGCGACAGTAGGATCAGTAATCCTAACTCATTGGCTTACTTAATTTTTGAAAGTTTTGTAAAAAAAAGATTAACTTTTAGCAAATGACATTGAGATAAGGTTAGGGGTAGTAGCGCTTCAACTGGTCCAAGTTGTTTGGGTTGACAAATTCGTTCCCATCCAAGTCTGTCAGCATTACTGCTCCTCCTGATAAAACCTTCTTCACTAAATACGGTCCGGTCCAATTAGGTTTGAATTTTCCTCTTGGGTCGACTGGTAGCAAAGCCTGGACAGATTTTAGGACTAGATCGTCCTCTTTGATATTTCCGGGCCTAACCCTTTTGTTGAAAGCCCGTTTTATCCTTTTTTGATATATCTGGATATTGTTGAGGGCTCGGGATCGTCGTTCGTCCAAAAGAATCAACGAGTCGTATCGGGTTTGAACCCAATCTGCTTTAGGTACTTGACTTTCGAGTAGAATCCTTAGAGATGGTACCTCAAGCTCGACTGGCTGGACCGCCTCCATCCCATACGTCAGATAGTATGGAGTTGCCCCGGTTGCAGTGCGGATTGAGGTCCGGTATCCCCATAAGGCGAAAGGGATTTTATCGGGCCAATCCCGGTAATTATCAGCCATCTTTTTAAGTATGGTGACAATTGTTTTATTTGCTGCCTCTACCGCTCCATTGGTTTGGGGACGGTAAGGCGAAGATGTATGCCTCTGAATCTTATATTTTGCTAGCAAAGTAGCGGTTTCGGCTTGGAAATGGGTCCCGTGATCACTAATGAATTCGTGCGGGATCCCGTATCGGCATATAATTTTATCTTGGATAAATTTTGCAATGTGCTTGGCGTTCAAGACACGATATGACTCGGCTTCGACCCATTTAGTAAAATAGTCAATAGCCACTAGAATAAAGCAGTGACCTCCTGTCCCGGAAGGGTTCACTTTCCCGATTATATCAATTCCCCATGTTGAAAATGGCCATGGTGATGTCATAGTATATAATAGGGATGATGGCATATGCTGGACGTTGCCGAAAATCTGACAGTTGTGACAATGCTTGACATATAACTGACAGTCGATTTCCATGCTATTCCAATAGTACCCGAGTCTTGCGATTTTTCGAGCTAGCATATGGGCGTTCATATGCGGACCGTTCTCACCATCGTGCACCTCGGCCATGACCTTTTCGGCCTGTGTTTTATCGATGCATAGGAGTAAAGCCCCCTATGCCGTCTTTTTGTACAACTGTCCATCGTCCGTGCGGATGAACTGAGTGGCCCATCTTCGTAGGGCTTTCTTGGCCCGGTTTTCAGATCCCGGAGGATATTCTCCCGACGTTAAGTAGGTAAGAACAGCATGGTACCAAGGTTCTGGGTCGGTTATTTCGATGTCTTGGATAGCGTTGATATATGCCGGCTCAGACCGTCTTTCGACACAAATCGGCATGCTGGTCAGGTGTTCCGGGATATTCAGTAAAGATGCTAATTTGGATAGCGCATCTGCAAACTGGTTTTCTTCTCGGGGTAGATAAATGTACTCCATCTTTTGAAACTGCTTTTCGAGAACCCTTAGTCGTGCTTGGTAAGCTACGAGATTTGTGTTCCGAGTTTTTCATTTCTGGAGTGCTTGATTAATGACTAATGAGGAGTCATCGTGGACCCGGAGGTTTGTTACTCCTAAATCAGCGGCGGCTTGCAACCCATGAATGCATGCTTCGTATTCGGCTGCGTTATTAGTCACATCGAAATCTAACTTGATGGATAACGGGGTGTGCTCCCCTTGTGGTGAGATTAGTAAAATCCCGACACCAAATCCTCGAAAGTTGGATGCCCCATCAAAATATAGATCCCATGTCTCCGTGTCGGTATGGAATATATCTTCGTCAGGGAAGGCCCAAGTATCGGTATGTCCCTCTTCAGATACCGGACTATCGGCGAGGAAGTCGGCTACTACCCGGCCCTTGATGGCTTTTAATGGTACGAACTTGAGGTCGAACTCAGCTAGCATTAAAGTCCATCTAGATATTCTACCATTGAGGATGGAACAGATACTTGATTGGATCCATTCTCGATAGTACGTGCACTTCGTGGCTAAGCATATAGTGTCAGAGCTTTTTAGTGGCCCAAACTAGAGCTAGACACGTCTTTTCGAGCATCGTGTATTTGCATTCGTACTCTAGGAACTTTTTACTGATGTAGTAAATGGCTCGTTCTTCTGAGTCGACTGTCTGGGCTAGCATAGCCCCCATGGCTGTCTCGGTCGTTGTTAAGTATAATGACAGAGGCAGACCGTGCTGAGGAGGCATTAATACCGGCGGAGATGACATAATATCTTTGATCTTATCGAAAGCTGCTTGACATTTGTCGTCCCATAGTACCCGTTCTCCTATCTTCAGTTTTTTGAAAATGGGTTCACATACCATGGTTAGCTTCGAAATGAACCGGCTGATATATTGGACTTTCCCGAGAAACCCCCTAATCTTCTTTTTCGGTTTTAGGCGGCCGCATCTCGGTAATGGCCTTGATTTTGGCTGGGTCAACCTCGATGCCGCGCTGGCTGACGATATGGCCCAGTAATTTGCCCGATGTTACCCCGAAGCTGCATTTTTGAGGATTTAGTCTCATGTTGTACTTGCGTAATCGGGTGAAGAACTTCCTAAGGGCTGGAATATGCCCGTTTCGTTCTTTGGACTTAACGATCATATCGTTTACGTAGACTTCTACTTCCTCATGCATCATGTCATGCAGTAAGGTAGTGGCGGTCCGTTGATAAGTGGCACCGGCATTGATAAGCCCAAATGGCATAACAGTGTAACAGTAAGTCCCCCAAGGTGTAGTGAAGGTGGTCTTACTCATGTCTTCTTTTGCCATTTTGATCTGATTGTATCCGGCATACCCGTTCATAAAGGATAGAAGGGCATGGTCGGCCGTGTTGTCCACCAGTATGTCGATGTGTGGCAACGGGAAATCGTCTTTTGGGCTGGCCTTATTAAGGTCCCGGAAATCTACACAAACTCGTACCTTTCCGTCTTTCATGGGTACCGTTACGATATTTGCGACCCAGTCTGGATATTCAGACACTTGGATAAAGCCCGCTTTGAATTGTTTGTCAACTTCTTCTTTGACTTTGAGAGACCATTCGGGCCTCATTCTTCGGAGTTTTTGCTTTACCGGCTTACACCCGTCTTTGATGGGTATACGGTGTTCGGCTATCTCCCGGTCTATTACCGGCATGTCCTTGTAGGACCATGCGAAGACGTCTTTGAATTCATGGAGGAGATCTGTGAATTATTGCTTCTCCTCGGGGTCTAGGGATAAACCTAACTTAAGCATCTGAGGCTCTAAAGAGGTTCCTACATTGATGGAATCAGTTTCTTCAATGACCGGATCTCGGGATTCCCTTTGTTTGAGCTGCTCGACTAGATGCGGAGGTAGTGGTACCTGTTCGTCAGGTTTCTCAATGTCATTGCAAATAAAGTTTTTGAAAACATTTTGAAAATAAGACAAGTCGTAAGCAGAACGGTTATCGTTATTATTGATAGAGAATTTTAAAAATAGCTCAAAGAGAGCTGCCATCTGATCGTTGGTCAGAGGCGGTATGGGGAGTGCTCTCGGGACAGATTCCGAGACTCCCTGAGCTGCAGCTAAAGGAAAAGGGGTTACAGACTCGACCCTAGTACTTGACCTTCTAGACGTAGACTCAGACTCCGATTCTGACTCTGACTCGGACCCGGATTCGGATTCGGACTCGTCGCCCTGCATGTCTCCTTCGCCAGTACTGAGCTTGTAGACTCGACCCTCGCTGTCGGTCCACTTGATCGTCTTCCTCCAAGCCCTCTTTCCAGTGTCAGCACCTACTTCAGAGATCAGTTTGGTTGGATCGAACTTGCTGCTATGGAGGATCAGGTTGACTAATTCCTCCTTAGGGGTCAGGATTATCTTGCTGTCCCCGAACAAGAACCCCAGCATGGGCTCGGCTTGGTTCGAATCCTCCTTTGATTCGGCCTGGATGAGAGCAAAGATATCATCTGGGATGAAATTGACCTCAGGATCGGTTATAGTGGGTTGATAGAGACCCGTCTGGACAGCTCCGAATACCGGAGTGACAAAGCGATCGCTCAGTCTTGGGCTGTAAGGGTCCAAGTAGGTACCCTTGAGAATATTGCAGGCCTTTTGGATGCCGGCCCGGACCACATTTTCTGGGGTTAAGGCGTACCCCAAACCGAATTTCGAATCTTCATCGCTTAAAACATCGATGATCTTGCCAGCAGGGAGACCAGGCCTTGAAGTAGCCCTCGGTAAGTAACCCAAGTTTTGCAGCATTTTGTCGATGCTAGTTGTGAAGTAGGGCCTAAAGAGATACTCTTCATCGATCATTCCCACGAAATTGAATCCTCGCGGGTCGATTGAACCAGCCGTGTTGCAGCTTGACACGGCTATTAGGGTAGCTTCGAGGGTGATGACCCCGTCTTGTAAAGGTAGCTTGACCTTTCTGTGAAGAGTGGAGGATACGGCTTTAACCGCATGGATCCAAGGCCTTCCAAGTAGCAGATTGAAAGATGAAGTGACATCGATCACTTGGAATTCGAGCTCTTTTTCAATTGGGCCGGTTATGATGGTTAGTTTGACGACCCCAGCAACTGATTTTGGGCTCCCATCGAAAGCCTGAATAGTTTACGCGGTAGGAAGGTAGTCAGTCTCGGTAATGCCGAGAGCCTTAGCAGTCCTCAAAGGAAGGACATTTACAGCTGAGCCGTCGTCGATTAGGGTCATAGGTAGATACTTGCCCCAGCAGATCACCGTGATATATAGGGCCAGGTTATGGGTGGCCCCAAATGGTGGCAGATCGGACTCAGAGAAGATGATAAGTGGGCCTTCTTCTTTGGACTTGCCCTTGAGATGAGGCAGAATAGTGGCTACCATTTCAGTGGGGGTAACCGACGAGTTTACCTTGATCTTATCGAGAGCCTTAGTAAGTGCTGCCCGATGCTCTTGAGAACTAACCAGAAGCTGCCATATGGTAAGATCAGTTCAGACCCTCTTCAGTTGTTTGACTAGGGCCGTGTCGGTGTCTGGTTCTTCAAGTATAGAGTCCGTTTTGACAGGTTTGATGATGGATTGTGGGGCCGAAGGTCCGGCTGTGATGACATGGGCGCCGGCTAAGGCCTTGGTTTTGGCCTTTCGGATTTCTTCGACAGTGATGGGGACAGTCTCCCCCTTAGCCAAGTAAACATCGTCTTCATCGTCATTCCATATCCCGTTGATTTGGGGAATGAAAGGGGAAATGAGATGAGTGCAATCGACTATTTCTCCCGTAAAGATGGCGTGAGTAGCAAGAGGGTTGTTTTTGTTACTGGGCTTATCGCTGGGTAATGGTATCTTCCCACTCTCGATCAAATCTTGAATGAGATGCTTTAACTTCCAGCATTTTTCGGTGTCATGCCCGTTGCCCTGGTGATAGCGGCAATAGGCCTGAGCGTTGTAGCTTTTGGACCGCTTCTCGACAGGAACCTCCGGCATTGGGCCTATTGGTTGGATCAGGCCCTTAGAGGATAGCCTTTGTAAGGCGTCGGCATAAGTAGTCCCTATGTCAGTGAATACTCGGGCTGCAGTATTCTTTTTGGTTGAGGTGTCTAGTAAATTAACCTCGTCGAATATGCTTCGGGCCGCACTTGTAGTTGCGGGCTTGCTTGAAGATGAACTGGTTCCTTGATAACCCTTTGTAGAGGCCTTACTAAGGCTCTCTAACCTTAAATCGTCTTCGATTCTGGTACCCATCTCAGTTAAGGTGGCGAAATTGGGTATGATAGCGTACCGGAGATGGATCCGGTAAGATGGGAGGAGGTTTTTCACAAAGGCCTCCACTAGTACCTTTTCGCTGGGCTTGTCAACCAGCTTGACACTTTCGGCCCTCCACCTTTGGAGGTATTTGGTGAAACCCTCCTTTGGCTCTTGAGCCATGACCTCGAGAGTACGCATGGTTGTCTGGATTTCCGCATTGTCGGCGTAGTTCCGAGCGAATTCCGTTGCTACGTCGTCCCAAGACTTGTATTTTTTGGAGTCGAGCTTATAAAACCAAGCTTTCGGGTGCTTCTCTAGCGAGGAAGCAAACAGATGCTTGAACATGTCCGACTTGACTCCTTTTAGGGCCATAAACTCTTTGAAGGCCCGGATATGTAATACTGGGTCTTCGGTTCCGTCGAACATCGGGAGGCCTGTCAAGTTGAGATTGGCAGGCAGTTGGTCGGTCAGGGGAGAATAGGTTCGAGCATTCTCCGTATGGATCGAGTTATGGGTCGACAAGTGGACCTGCTCTTGTAGCTTGAGGATCGCGCTAGTCAATTCGGCTAATGGGCCCTTAGTTTCGTCTTCATCGCTCGGCCTATCCTGCTCTATGGCGCTAACCCGGGTAACAATGGCGATCTGGTCACCCCTAGTTTGGTCGAGCTGTTCTTGGATCTTGGCCAACGAGGCGTTCAGTTGATCAATTGAGTCCTTAGTCATGGTTCGGGTGTAAGGTGGCCTGTCTGTAAGACCACCACGTAATCAGCGACTAGCCCAAATCATAGAACTAAAGTAATCCCGAGCAAGGAAAAGGGAAGCTAGAGAGGAAACGACTCGGAAAAGACATCTAGACGGATGACTCGTGAGAGGTGGGCCTCCTTTAGGGTCCAGCTGTGTGGGCTGGGCCCTGTTTGAAAGGAGGTTCACGTGAGACATTCCCCAGACTTCTAGACTCGACTGTGTAGATGGGCCGACCTTTGTAGGAGTATGTCCTACGTAGGTGAACCTTGCCTTAGTCTAATAAGGCGGACTGGGATAGGGAGGAAACCCGTGATATAAGATCGACGGAGTTTTGACGCTAGAAGACCTTGACGACTTATGACACGACCCGACACTGCTAAATATGGGAAGTCCTAAGAAAAGGAAGGTTCTGAAATTGATTTTTGAAAGCCTGAGTAAAATCGGGGAGAGCCGGCCCTTTTTCGAGAAAGAAAACGGAAAGGCGGACCGGGGACGGTTTTGAAAAGTTTCGAAAATATTTTCGAGTTTTGAAATGGGCGTAATACCGGCTAAAATAGGCTATTTTGAGTAAAATCATGGATCCTAAATTCGGTATATGTCCCGGGTTTTGAAATTGGATATTTTGAAAAGGATGCTATTTTGAAAAATGACAGTTTTTTGAAAAAAGACTTGTAAATCAGGTAGCACGTAGTCATGGAAACAGTATAACGACGCCATGTATGCTCTAATTCTAAGTCTCGGTCAGTCTGAAAGGGTCTATACCAGTGTACACAGCCTATCGAGAATCGGGGCGGACTTCCTAAGTCGAGTTGAGCTTAGAACATGCCGTAAAACCCATACGAATCGGCTAATGGACACCTTCGACATATCCAATTTGGACTACATCGATAGTATAGTGGGACGTCGGTCACCAGTACCAGCCCGGGAAAATATGGGGTTATGCATGAACCGTAAAACTAAAACGCGTATTGTACTAGTCAAACGATTTCTATTCGAGTCTCACCCTAAGGATGCTGAAGGTCAGTAACGTATTAGCTAATCCCCAGCGGAGTCGCCAAATTGTGGACATGACATAGGTCCACCCCGACGCGGCCACGCGCGGGTTTGGGGAGGCGAATGAATCTCCATATGAGATGGTCAAATTGAAATTTAAATCGAAGTTGGAGTCGCCACCGAATTTTATGGTTATTCGGAACCGTTCGAGCCCACTCTATGTCGTAGTGGGCCGTATACAAAATACGGCCCAGTTTCGATGTCAGAGTTTATTGGGCTCGTCCCTTTGCATATCGATACCGATGCCGACTTGATCGGTTAATCGTATATTGAATGACACTCGTTGCCAATGGATTCAGACATCCGGAAACCACGGTTCTGAGTAAGGGGTGAGGGTACGTGTTGGGAAGTTCACTAAGAACACCCAACCCCGCCCGCACATTAGCGGCCTCTACTAGGATATCGAATGATTTTTTAATACGCGCGTTAGTAATACGATGAATGATATGCAAACGTTGTTTTCCTTAACATGCGAGGAATTGAATGGGTTGCTAAGTCGATTTAATGCATGAAGAATTTAACGTCAAAGTTGAATTTAACATGTGAGATTCGTTTTAGTATAATAAAACAAACGATGAAAAAGATATGAATTTGCTACAAAATAAACAAATGAGTTAGTATCGATTTGTAAAAATAATATAGCAAATAAAATAAATATACGAGAACGAGAAAATAAATATTAATCGAAATCTGAAAAATATTGTTAAAACGCTGTTTTGTATAAAAAACGAAGTTCGAAAAATAATAAAAAAAACGAGAAAGGCGCGTCGTGGCAGCCGGCCGCGCGGCTCGCCCGGGACGCGCGCGACTCGCGTCCCGGTCTGTTTTCGGGACTGATTTTTGAAAGTTCGATGCTTTTATTAAATCACGTACAAATATTGCATAATTTGTACTCGATCTAATATTTTCGATATTCGTTATATTCGATAATTGACTACGAAATCAATATCAAATACTTCGAACAGTTTTAGAAAAGATATAAATTTTGAAATCGTTTCGTAGAATAATAAAATAAAACGAATGAAAAAAAGCTAAAAAGGACTCGGGTTTCAGGCCCGTGCACGAATCGCCTGGGTGTGGCGCGACTCGCGTGCGGGTCTGTCCCGGTTTTTTATTTTTTGTTCGAAATTGCTAATTTTGATAAATCGCGTACAAAATATGAATTAATTTGTATTCGATTTTATGTTTTCGATATTCGTCGTACCCGATATTCGATTATGAAATCGATATCGAGTATTCGGAATGAATTAAAAAAGTTTTGTAAAAAGAAGCTTGAACGAAAAAAGATGTAACGATTTTTAACATCGTCGAGATCTTAATATAATTCTTTTTGATACAATATTCGATTATAGAAAATCGATATCATATTTTTAAGAATGTTCGATATATGAAAATAGTTTTTAATAATATCGATATTAGAAAAAAAAAAAAAAAAAAAGCGACGACCGACCCATAAAAACACTACAACAAAATAACATTTTCGCGGCGATTATTTTGATGTTTCGTGGCGATTATATTCGACGCGAAAGGTTTCCGCATCGATTGTACATTCGTTGTGGTAGGCGGCGTTGCCGTAGCCTTTCGTGGCGAATAATTTATTCGCTGGGTTAGCTCTTTAAAATCGACGCGAAAGAAAAGGAGATTTAGTAGCGATTTTAGTGTCGATTATTATTGATACGGTAAGTGGTTTATACTCCCCATCTAATATCAATTGTAGCAATTGCATTCGACATGATAAGTATAAGAAAATATCACTAATGACAATTGTGACAATTATATTCGCCGCGAAATGTACCAATCACATATTGCAGCTATATTTTTTTACTCTACACACCGGATAAGATACGAAAATAAAAAAGAAAACGTACAATTGAAGAAAATGATGTAAATTTTATATTGTTCATAAAATCTAAAAAATTATACATAGAATATATCCAACAACGACCAAGTTAAATTAACACCAAAAAAATCCGAAAAAGATGAAAATGATGTTTTTACAACCTAAATACAATTACTATGTCTTTGGCCACTAAAGCTAAACTCGAACATTCGAACTAGTGTTTTGAGTAAATTAGTCGTGCCTCAAGAAACTGCTGCAATACACAAATAAAAAACAATATAGGCAAAGTTAGTCTGAATGCTGTAAGAAAAACAAATCATATATACTCCGTGACATATAGCAAAGTGTCGTATATATAATCATAATGTATGTACATTATTAAAAAAACAGAATATAAGATGTACCTATTAATCTTATTACAGAATGCTGCATTCCTTAGGAGAAACAAAAATGTCATATAAATACCACTCAATAACTTTTGGAGAGTTTCTCCGATAGGATCTGTCCAAGAGTTTCTCTAATACACTTTTGTTTCAAATCGTGATAAAATCATGGCAACAAAGAAGAAAGCTCCAAACATTATTATTTAGCTGGATACTACACGACGAAAGGAGGATGGAATATCTAGCTGACGCAAATGACATGAAGCCACAATATAGTCTGCATCAGCTCATGCTTCTAAAATTAGGGGATGACACATGACCGTTGGTTAAAAATAAGAACCCATAAAACAGTTTGATACTAGTTCTAACACCGAGGAGAATGAAGTGTGCACTCGTTGCATTTGATCAGACACATAGACATAGCCCTACCTCTGACTAGGGTCCTTCCCTCTTAGTAGTCCATTCTTACACATTCATCGCGACCAGGATGTTGGATATCACTCACCCTAAAACGACTAGGATGTTCGCAACCAAACTAGGCTTAAAAAAATAGTACGGAGTACTTAAAAATAGTTTGGGAATGTATAAGAAAACTTAACAGTTTCTGACCACAAATTATGAATTTTTGTGCTCGCCCAAAAACGCAGGAGGAATTGAGCACACTATTTGGTCATTCTTAACTGCAAGAAACAGAGGAGTTTCTTTGCTTTCAACTCGTAATTTGTATGAATATATATACTCCTATATAATACCTACCTGGGGAAAATGAGGAGGGTATAATCTGTGAGTTGGTGCAGTAGGTCGTTCCTGGGGTGCTGCTGATTTAAAAGAAATTAAACATGTTTGGAAGCCATGTTTGAGAAGGACCACTGCATGTTGCTGCTTGAACCTGAATCCCCCTTCATCACCCACCGTATGCTACCTTATTAACGATACTAATAATAATAATGAATACACCAACACAACAATACTCCTCGTCTAAAACTTGCATTTTTTTTAAGGGGGAGGAGGTAGGGTTCAACACTGTAATTAAAGTTGTGATAATTTGAGATTATATTGTGGGCGGTGATTTGACATTACGTATCCAACCGGTTTCAATTTCCTCCGCTCCTAGGAAGGTGCACTATTAAAATTGCTATACCGAGTTGAGATATACGGAGTAGTATTATTATAGAATTAAAATGAGATCTGTGAAGAGTCTAACAACATTGAATGAAGCCAAAATCTAGGGAACCTCATATTTTAATTACTCCTAATAAAAAACGACTTGGTTTGTTTAACAGTAGTAGCAATGCACAATTATTATTAATCAACAAAGAAAGGGGCAATACACAAATTAAATTAGTAAATGAAATGGCAGTATAATTTAATTTAGAAATGTAGAATGAGCTGTAAGAATGCATTTAAAAATAAAGAAGGTGATCGGATACATACATTATACAAGAATGCATCTAAAAGTAGATAAGTTGTATGAGTATTCTGAATAGCACGATAAATCCATGTATAGTCCATTAAAGACGATAAATTATGGCGAAGATGCATGTAGGAGTATTCTGAATAGCAACCAAAAACAAAACCCCGTCACCTGCTTCGTGACCTTTATACCCCCAAAAAAAGTGGATAAGTTGTGTATATCATACCGAATCTGGATAGAGTTTGAGAGTTTGGATGTTGTATGGCACTAGTGTAGGGCAGAGTTGCCTTCTGGATAGAGGAATTATCATACAAAACCTCCGGCTTCATTGGCACTAAGGAGAAATAAATTACAAAACTATCAGATACTCATGTCATTAATAATTCATCACCTTTAACAACCCTTGTATAGTTGCATCCTATATATAGTATTGTACATGTATTGCCTAATGCATAAACAAAAAGTAAGATAGTGCATGCAATGCTTTGCATATAACTTACTTAGTGTCTCTACCAGGGCTACACTTTGTATTTCATATCGATGCAGGCATTGATGAAGCATTGAAGGATGGGCGACCTTGACAACAACAGTTTTTAAGTTATTGTTATGTTTCACTTTGATAATCCCTCTATATGGAGGTCTAATCAACCTGATGTATGTAGTTGCACTTAAAAGACTTGCCATTGTATTCCAGTTTTTCAGCATTTCCCCAGAAAACAAGTGGTTAAAAAAAAGAGTACAAACCTCAACAAGTTGGGGTATCAAAAGGCCCTCTTTGCCTTGATTAAGCAAGGAGTCCCCCCACTGGAATCTGATTTATGATACAGTAGTAAACAAGAAACTCAATAGACTAGCTCAGCAGTATGCAACTTTTTTGTTTCTAAATGCAACTTATAGAATACAATCGTGTTACATCAAAAAAAAAAAGACGAATCAGTTGAGCATTATGATTCCAGAATGTGTAATTGATGATTGACTCCAAAGGCAATTAGTTAGGCATATTATGCATAGAATACAACGAGACTATATACATTAATGTACAATAACTTATCGCAACTATTACACCGAAAATGAACCCTAATTTGATTTTACCCAGAATTCCAAACTTGAAATAAATATAACCTCACTAATATTGACGAAGTACATGATAGTGAAACAAGTACATGATCCAAAATAATAGCAACATCGATTTAGGTAATAATAGGAAGAACAAGACATATTCAAGAAAACAAAAAGGAAGAGTAATGTATTCACTAATAACAATAATTACACCATACATTATTACCCTAAATCGAATCTGACCAAAATTCCCAAATCGATATAAACCCTAATGTAAAAACGAGACATATTCACTTTTTTCAATTTCATTCCTAACTAATTTTAAATTAGATGAAGAAATCTTCATAAACTCATAACAAAGATCGTGTTATACAAAAATTAAGCAAAAAAAAAAGATTTCGAATTATACAAAAGAGGGTCAAAACATACCAGAAGGACGACGAACGTTACTGCGGTTGGCGAAGGAGGTTAACGATCGACCTGTTGCTGGCGACGGAGGTTGGAGGAGGACGGGGGAGATTTAAATGGGTATAATTACTGTATTAGGGTATTTTTTAGGGAGGATATGAATTGTCTTGTTCTCCGCAAATCAATAGCAGCGTGGGTCATTTTCACAGTGCGAAGTACTCCGTAGAGGTTAATCTTGTAACACAATTAGTGGTTCATTTAATTAATGCAATTCCCATCATTTAAGTGGGATTATTAGTGTCAATTGCTGAGTAATTGAGTATTAGTTACGTCGATTTTCCAATCGTTACGAAATAATCGTCAGGCTATTTTGTTGTAGTGAAAATAAGACGGACGAGGAGGAGAAGAGAAGAAAAAGAGAAATCGGGTTTGTTACACCCTCAACCTACATGCTTCTGTTTACTCGGATCGGGGCTCGTCGGGACGTGGCTTGGGCACAAGAGCGTCGAGTAGATGTCAGTGAGTTATGGTGGTTTGGTTTGGTCGTGAAGGGTGTCGGGTATAGGGCCGGATTTCCTTCGGGTTTTGAACGAGATATCGGTTCCTCGGTGCCTAGTTTTTATGCTTGTATGAATGTGTGTGTATGGATGTCGATTTCTATATTTGATGTTATGAGTGTATGAGAATAATTGATGTTGTAGCTTTTTTTGAAAAGTGTGTGTGCAAGGGGCTATTTATAGGGAGTTCCCGACCTTGGCTAGGAGAGTTTGAACTACCGTTTAAGATAGGAAACGTAAGAATTCGAAAGGAATGAGGATTCCGCTTTCTTGTGAAGGAAGAAAGGGAACCGGCTGGTAGAGGGCTGCTCGGCCGAGTGTTTGCACTCGGTCGGGTGTTTGAATCGGTTTTCGGATAGGATTCCTACTTGAGATCGAATTCCATCCTTAAACGGATTTGTTTAGTATTTTATGTAGCTGATTTTTCGTAGGATTAGAGTTCGAATCAGCCGTGTGAGGTGTCACGGCTGACTCACGAACCTCGGGAATATTTTTGACGGGTTTTGACTCGGTCGTTAAAAGACGGTTTTACCCCTGGTGTCGGAATCAACCCAAATTAGTCTTATTTGACTCGAAACGACCCGCTGGGCCTGATTTTGAGGTTGGTTTTGCGAGATATGTACTCCATAATGAGCCCAAGCCAAATGCCAATGATTTTGAGCCCGTTTCTGAGTATTTAAAGCACGTTTGCGTCCGATCATCATCGGGTGTTTGTCGGAAATTGCTATAGACACCTGGCGGTCAAAATGTGGGTGTCTACAATAGGTACCACCTATACTTATGCCTTACAAAGGCTATCCTCCAAAGGCCTAGTCCAACCGATAGGCCCAACTCCTGAAGTTCCGGTCGAGCGACGCTCCAAGAACTACAATGCCCAGGCCTATTGCTAGTACCACCGGGGCAATGGGCATGATACCGAAAAGTGCTGGAAGCTGAAACACCTGATCCAGGACTTGATCGAAAGCAGTAAAATCCCGCTATCCGGAGATAAGCCCAGCAACAAGGAGAACCCTTTCAGCTCCCACGCCATATTTACCGGGGAGGTGATTGATTGCTCTCACCTTATCTCTCCATTTATCCCGCAAGTGAATGGGATCTGGTTCGACGACGAGGATGACGTCTACCTCGCCAAAGGGGAAGTTGTCCCCATCACCTCCGAGGAGATCCGAAAGACCAAATCCCGAGTCTTAGCCAGTAACCACTTTGGTCGTCCCTATCAAGCCACTAGCTCTAGGGACACCCCCATCCCGACAACCGTCATTGAGCCACTCAGGACGGAAGTCGCCCCTGAGGAGCCGACTGCTGAAACGGCTCTCGTGAAGCAGCTGAAGAAGACCCGAGTTGACCTCACTATATGGCAACTCCTAGTTAGCTCACAAGAACATCGAGAAGCACTTACTAAGGCTCTCGATCAAATTAAGGTTGACTCTTTGGTTACCCCTGCTGAGATGGTAGCCACGGTCCTGCCCCACCTGAAGGGTAAAGCTAAGGAAGGAGGCTCAGTGATCACTTTTTCCGAAGTCGACCTACCGCCATTTGGGGCCTCCCATAATCTGGCCCTCTACATTACGGTGGTTTGCCGAGGAAAATACCTCCCTATGACCCTGGTTGATGACGGGTCCGCTGTAAATGTCCTTCCATTAAGGACCGCCAAAGCCCTCGGTATCACCGAGGCCGACTATATCCCGACTGCTCAGACCATTCAAGCCTTTGATGGGAGCCCAAAGTCGGTAGTTGGGGCTGTAAAAATGACCATCATAACGGGCCCGATAGAAAAGGAGCTTGAGTTACAGGTGATCGATGTCACCTCATCCTTCAACTTGCTCCTAGGGAGGCCTTGGATCCACGCGGTCAAGGCGGTATCCTCCACCCTCCACCGAAAGATCAGGATGCCTCTGCTCAATGATGTTATCACTTTAGAGGCAACCCCAATGACTGTGGCTAGCTGTAACGCCACGGGACGCACGGACCTCTGGGAGTTCGATTTTGTGGGGATGATCGAGGAAGAGTACCTCTTTAGGCCCTACTTCACTACGAGTATCGACACGATGCTCCAGAACCTAGGGTACTTTCCGGGGGCTACCTCTCGATCCGATCTTCCAGCTGGGAAGATTATCGAGGTCCTTAAGGACGAAGACTCTCACTTCGGCCTTGGTTTTGCCGCCACTCCGGGCAATGTTGTCCGAGCAGGAATTGAAAAGGCCTGCAACATTATTAAGGGTATCCACTTGAGCCCTTACAGCCCACGGTTGGCTGACTACTTTGTCACACCGGTGTTTGGGGCTATTCAGGTTGGTCTATACCAACCCAATGCTGTGCATCTCGGGACCCACTTGGCCCGGAACTGCAACTATATCCCGAATGATGTGTTCGCCTTCATCCAGTCCAACAGAGCTGATGATGCTGAGCCCGCGCTAGGGCTACTTTTCGGGGAAGACACCATAGCCCCAACTCCAAAGGAAGACCTGGTCAACCTGATCCCGCGCAGCAACAGGTTTGATCCGACCAAGCTGATCTCGGATGTTGGTGCCGAGACGGGAAACAGGGCCTGGAGAAAGACTGTCAAGTGGACTGACAGTCAGGGAAGAATCTACGAGCTGGTCACTGGAGAGGGAGACATGCCTGAGTCTGAGTCCTTGTCTGAGTCCGAGTCTGAGGTCGAGTCTAGGGAAGTCGGTGCCAAAGTCACTCCTGTAACCCCTCTCCCCTTCGTCATTCCTGCTGCTGGCACTTCGGGGTCTGTCCCGAGTGCCTTACCAATTCCGCCTCTGACCAATGATCAGATGGCTGCTCTTTTCGAGCTGTTTTCAAAATTTTCCATCAATAATAACAACCGTTCTGCTTATGACTTGTCTCTTTTAAATTCTGTTTTCAAAAATACTTTATGCAATGACATTGAGAAACCAGACGAACAGGTACCCTTACCTCCGCATCTGATCGAGCAACTAGAGCAAAAGGAATCCCGGAACCCGATGATCGAAGAAACCGAGTCCATAAATGTGGGAACAACCTTAGAGCCTCAGATGCTTAAGATAGGGTTATCCTTAGATCCCGAGGAAAAACAACAGTTCACAAACCTCCTCCAAGAGTTCAAAGATGTCTTCGCATGGTCCTACAAGGACATGCCGGGGATAGACCGGGAAATAGCCGAGCACCACATACCAATCAAATACGGGTGCAAACCGGTCAAGCAGAAACTCCGTCGAATGAGGCCCGAGTGGTCTCTCAAGGTAAAAGAAGAAGTCGATAAACAGTTCAAAGCTGGCTTCATACAAGTGTCCGAGTATCCGGACTGGGTTGCAAACATCGCGCCGGTTTCTAAAAAGGACGGTAAGGTGCGGGTATGTGTAGATTTTCGGGATCTTAACAAGGCGAGCCCGAAAGATGATTTTCCGTTACCACACATCGACATACTGGTGGATAACACAACTGATCACGCCCTCCTATCATTCATGGACGGGTATGCCGGGTACAATCAGATTAAGATGGCGGAAGAAGATATGAGTAAGACTACCTTCACAACACCTTGGGATACTTACTGCTATACCGTCATGTCATTCGGTCTCATTAACGCCGGAGCCACATATCAGAGAACCGCTACCACTTTATTACATGACATGATGCATAAAGAGGTAGAAGTTTATGTAGACGACATGATCGTCAAATCCAAAGAACGGGACGGTCACATCACCGCCCTAAGGGAATTCTTCACCCGACTGCGCAAGTACAACATAAGGCTAAACCCTCAAAAATGCCGTTTCGGGGTAACATCAGGCAAATTACTGGGTCATATCGTTAGCCAACGAGGTATCGAAGTCGACCCAGCTAAAATCAAAGCCATTACCGAGATGCAACCTCCAAAAACCGAAAAAGAAATAAGGGGATTTCTCGGGAAAGTCCAGTATATCAGCCGGTTCATTTGCAAATTAACCATGGTGTGTGAACCAATTTTAAAGAAACTGAAAGTAGGAGAACGGGTACTATGGGATGACAAGTGCCAAGCTGCTTTCGACAAGATCAAGGAAATATTGTCTGCTCCGCCGGTCTTAATGCCACCTCAACCCGGTTTGCCTCTGTCGTTATACCTAACGACGACCGAGACGGCCATGGGGGCTATGCTGGCTCAGACAGTTGACTCCGAAGAACGAGCTATCTATTATATCAGCAAGAAGTTTTTAGAGTATGAGTGCAAATATACCATGCTCGAAAAGACGTGCTTGGCTCTAGTCTGGGCCACTAAGAAGCTCCGACATTATATGCTCAGCTACGAGGTCCATGTACTATCCAAGATGGACCCCATCAAATACCTCTTCTAAAAACCCATTCTCAATGGCCGAATTTCTAGATGGACTCTAATGTTGGCAGAGTTTGACCTAAAATTTGTGCCATTAAAGGCCATTAAGGGGCGGGTAGTAGCTGAATTTCTCGCCGACAGCCCAATAACCGAAGAGGGACACACCGACACCTGGTCCTTCCCAGACGAAGATATTTTCCATACCGATACTGAAACGTGGGATTTATACTTCGATGAAGCGTCTAATTTTCGAGGGTTCGGAGTCGGGATCCTCCTAATCTCACCAAGAGGACTTTGATGTTACCAATAATGCAGCAGAGTACGAAGCATGCATTTACGGACTACAAGCCGCCGCCAATCTGGGGATCACAAATCTCCGGGTACATGGTGACTCATCCTTGGTCATTAACCAAGCACTTCAAAAATGGAAGACTCGGAATGCTAATCTCGTGGCCTACCAGGCACGAGTAAGGGATCTCGAGAAACAATTCCAAAGGGTAGAGTACATATACCTGCCCCGAGAAGAGAATCAGTTTGCAGATGCACTTTCAAAATTGGCATCTCTGCTAAATATCCCCGACCACGTGACCAGTATGCCAATTTGCGTCGAAAGGCGGTCCGAGCCGGCGTACGTTCACGACATCGAAGACATTGAGATAACTGATCCCGAACCATGGTATCAGGTTGTGTTAACGTACCTGTCAAACGGAGAATATCCTCCCGGGACTGAAGGTCGAGCCAAGAAAGTCTTACGAAGGCTAGCCACCCAGTTCATCCGTACCGACGACGGGCAACTGTACAAAAATACGGAACAGGGGGCTCTTCTCCTTTGTGTTGATAAATATAAGGCTGAGAAAGTTATGGCCGAAGTACATGATGGTGAAAACGGTCCACATATGAATGCCCACATGTTGGTCCGAAAAATCATGAGGCTCGGTTATTACTGGAATGCTATGGAAGCCGACTGCCAGTTATATGTCAAACATTATCATAACTGTCAAATCTTCGGCAACGTGCAATATATGCCGTCATCATTGCTTTATACCATGACGTCACCCTGGCCATTCTCGACATGGGGTATCGACATAATCGGAAAAATAAATCCCTCTGGCACTGGTGGGCACTGCTTTATTTTAGTAGCTATCGACTATTTCACCAAATGGGTCGAAGCTGAATCATATCGCATTCTCAATGCTAAGCATGTCGCCAAGTTTATCCAGAACAAGATAATATGCCGGTATTGGATTCCTTATGAATTTATCAGTGATCACGGGACCCATTTTCAAGCCGAGACTGCGGCCCTGCTGACCAAGTTTAAAATTCAAAGGCATACGTCCTCGCCTTACCGTCCCCAAACAAATGGAGCAGTAGAGGCGGCCAATAAAACAATTGTCACCATACTAAAAAAGATGGCTGATAATTACCGGGACTGGCCCGACAAAATACCTTTTGTCCTATGGGGATACCGAACGTCAATTCGCACCGCAACCGGGGCGACGCCGTATTACCTAACCTATGGGATGGAGGCAGTCCAGCCAGTTGAGTTAGAGGTACCATCCCTCAGAATTCTGCTAGAAAGCCAAGTGCCCGAAGCTGACTGGGTTCGAGCATAATATGACTCGTTGGTTCTACTAGACGAACGACGATCTCGTGCCCTCAATAATATCCAAATCTACCAGAAGAGGATCCACGGGCCTTCAACAAGAGAGTAAGGCCCAGAAACATTAAAGAAGGGGATCCAGTCCTTAAGTCTGTTCGAGCTTTACTACCAGTTGACCCAAGGGGAAAGTTCAAACCCAATTGGGCTGGGCCATATCTGGTAAAGAAGATCCTATCAGGGGGAGCAGTGATGCTGACGGACCTGGACGGGAATGAATTCGTCAACCCAACCAACCTGGACCAGCTGAAGCGTTACTACCCTTAGCCACTTCTCAATGTCATTAGCAAAATCATTTTTTCAAAAAAAAAGCAAGTCAATAAGCTAGAATTATTTATTCTACTGTCACAAACATCCTCAACCAATAGTCTTGGTGTAATTCGAGATTGCAAATGTACTAAAGCCTGAACTACGTTTGGTTTGATTCTGCTAATCGCGGATACGTAGGCAGCCCCTCAAAAGGGCACAACCAATGCAATCGAGAAAAGACGGGAGCGGTTTAATAATAAAATTCTTTTATTAAATACCAAAAAAAAAATCCCGATAAACTCGGGAAATTACAAATGCAGGAATTCCAAAAAAAATAATACAAAAAAAGCACGACAAAAATAGTAATAATACTTAAATAATAATAAAAGCTAAGGACTAGGCATTTAGGGCATCTTGCCCTTCCCCTTATCCTTGGCCTCCTTAGCCGTCCACTGGCGACGACGCGGAGGGGAGCGTTCCCGAATCACCACGGGAACCTCTTTAGCTCAGGCTCGTTTGTTTGAGCCCGAATCCTCTATCACTTCAATAGGCCCAAGTCGGGCCCTCACGGGCTCAGGGAGCCAGTCACGCGGACCTAGTCGGTCCCAGACCGCCAGTCTTGGCCCAAGGCGTCTCTCCAAATCAGTCTGGGGGCTTGGCTGCCCCCGTGTGCTGCTGGCACCGACCTCCTTAGATCGAGTCTTAGTTTGTGACTTAAGACCCGATTCTCCTCGGACTAGAGCATCAGGAGTATCCCCCTCGCCGAAGAAATCCCTGTTATCCTTTGCCGTCTCTCGGCGAACTAGTTCGAAGGCCTCATCAACCTTCAAAGCCTTGCGAGCTTCCTCGGACTCCTCGAAAGTCCATTTCTTGTAAGCCCGCGAAACCCAAGCGGATTGGTAAGGGCTGGGTACAGTCCATGTAGGACGAGTGAACCATCTCTGCAACCATGTGTCGAACATATCGTCCGTCAACTGGAGCGGGACGCTAATGAAGGCTTCAGTCTCAGGGATGCGCTGAGACAAACCGAACTGCCTCAGGAGACGGTCCGGGTAAATATGAAATGTCCAGTCTAGGGACAGAATCACCAAGTAGCGGGCTTGGTCCCTCTTGGCCATCCCGTCAGTTTGCGGAGGAACCACCAAGCGACGGTCCA